>OX637583.1:7550240-8027851 GCA_951800085.1 Comarum palustre
GAGATCCATATGTAGAAATCGGGATAACCTCCGGCTGTGAGGTCTATTCCGGTATCGTTTGGACTATTTGAATTTGGTTTGGAAAGAGGGTTATCCTTTCTCAAGGGGGATTTCAAGTAAATCTCTCTTGGGATGGGTCTCGCACGTCCTAACCCAGGTTTATGTAGGTAAACTTGGGTCGGGACGTGACAACTGGTATCAGAGCTTAGGTTCAAATCTCGGACCTAAGGTTTGAGTGATTAAAATCCTTGGAAATGTTTAAATGTATTATTTACTTTCCAAGTGGAACAAGTCTTTATACTTGTTAGTGTGTGTGGTGGCCAGGGGTTGCCACCTGTAGTTGAAGTAGTGAAGTTAAATGTAAGATAGAGTTTGCGACATCAATTGTATTCCGATGTCGATATAGACTTTTCGTTAGATCGAAAAGTTGAGAGATTCGTAAGTTTAGTAACGAGCCAGATTTGGAAAAGTAAATTCGAATTTCAGTATATAGTGTAAATAGGCTTAAAAGTGCGCCTAATATTGTTCGAATTTATAAATCGACAATTTTTTGAGCTTTTGAGGGATTGAACTTTGTCGATTAGTTAGAAAGTTTTGGTCGATTTCCTGGTTAAACTAGGAAAATGGGGCGGTTAGACTATTTGATAGTCGTCGCGCGTCCCACATTCGTTTGATGGGTTAAAAGAGTAGGTATGACCACTTATGTCAACGCGTTGGTGTTGCGTAATTATATGCGAGGAGGATCAGGGATGATCCGGTGATTGAGGTGCTGGATGTGGTCAAGAAAACCAGATTACGTAAAGTATCAAGTGGCGCAGCGGACACGTGCAGGTCCATAAAGCTCAAGGAGGAATATTTTACAATGGTCAGAGAACCGCTTTTCTGGCAAGAGGGACGTCACCAAGTATGAGGACGTTTTGAGTACCGTACCTGGAGCAAGAGATGCGTGGTTAGTATGATGAGTGGTGACGTGTGCCAATTTAAAACCCTATAGTTGTAGTAAGCGTAAGTAGGGTATCGTTCTAGCCGGGGACACTAGGGAAGGATTAAATTCTGCAAAACAAACGTCAGTACAAAGAAATACACTATACATATATACAAATTCGATGGGGGTTTTTTTGTTTTAATGTTGGTACGAAATATTTAAAGAAAATAATGAAAATATATACATACATCGGTCATTCAACAATGCAACACTTAGAATAGCACATAGCACCGATTAGACAACATGCAAGTTTATGAAACAGATTAAGATGCAGCACTTATATTTCTGAATACTTTAATTAATTCCAATTATGTAGACTTCTCATGTAAACTTAGTGCGTACAATCGCCTGACACTAAATTTATATATGTGTCATCTTGCTTAGTGCCTACAATCGCCTGACACTAAGACAAAATACACTGATCGAACAAGAGTCATTGGAGACATGATCCTAGGCATGGCGTCACTCATCCTAATTACATGTAAATCACTTTACCCTAGAAACCCTTGGTAGTGCCTAAGAATCAAGACCTACAATCGCCTGATCTTAACCCTTAGAACACTACGGCATATTAAACTCCCCCCTTAGGAACATCTGACGTCTAGACTACCCTCAGGTTTGATTACTTGATCAGGTAAGTGATAAATCAATTGAAGTATTTTAATCATATAAACGCAGCAAATTATTCTTTTTTATTCATAACCTAAACATACAATCTAATCGTTATGTTCTTAAACAAACACACAAGAAAATCACAAAAAAGAACTCATGCATATGTTCGAAACATAAAACCACAAAACAATATATATATATATATATATATATTCAATGAATTTCGACAAACACATAGAGTACTCAAAAGCTTACATAGGTACATACCTAAACCTTCTAAAATAGTCGGTAAAGTATGGTGAAATTGGCGGAAGAATGGCTGAACTCTCCGGTGAACAATGGATGCGGCAGCTTTTGTATCTCTAAGTGTTTAGGGTTTTGTAGGTAGAGCTTGGCTCTCTAAAAATTACAAAGGTTGAAGACCCAAAACTAAGAGCTATACATGTCTATTTATACAGAAAAATCTTAGAGAAACCTAGTTGATGTCGGCTAGATCTTCCTTTTGCAACAAGAAAAGATCTTCTTGTATTCCTACTTGAACACAACTTGAACTTCTTATTTTCTGACAAGGAATTCCGACCTTGGGCTTGGATCTCCTAACTCTTAGACTCTCCTACATGTTAATGGATCCATGTAGGCCTCATTGCACAAGTCTTGGGCTTCTAGGCAGCCGAATCCCTTGAATGAACTCGGTAGGACAACTTTTGCTAGTTGAACCGGGAAAGCTTTCCTACTTGTTGTTTTGGCTACCCTTGATGACTTCTCCGAATTTTCTTCTTCTATGCAGCCTCCCATATCTTCATTAAGCTCCTTTTAAGTTTCTTGACATGTTTGGGAAGGTTTTTGGTGAAGAGACATCTTCCCAAACTCGTGTGACAACTAAGGCAGAAACTGCCAGCTTTTTGCAGCTTGACCTCCGTCCATTGTTTTGATCATAACTCCCTCATATGAACTCCAATTGATGCGATTCTAGCTGATCTGAAAACTAGACACGCATAGCTTTCCAACGGTGTATAGCTCGTCCTCAGATTCCGCTTGGATCTCCATATATAAGCTTCCAAAGTTGATGTAGGGTTTCTAGAACTTTCTGTGCTTGGATCAAAACTTGTGTTTCAGAGTTTCTTCTTTTCCTTAGCTTCTTTTGTTGTCCTCTATAAGTCCAATGAACATGATTCTTGATCTAATATGTTCATTTACATGTCATCTATACATTGCACAAAATTCATCAACACTGACAATGTAAAATATAACGAATCATGAAGAAATAACCAAGTCTTTATCAAAATCAGATTTTTCAACACTTAAGCGCAAATTTTCTGTAAAAATGCATGAAATAGCCATTGCTCTACAGAAAAAACCTTTTTGACTCAAAATAAGTAAAAACGACATTACCAAGGAATAAACAAAGTATAAATGAGGGTAGAACCACATTAAAAACATGGCGTAAAACACACTTATCAAGTGGACCTTTGATTTGTTTTAAAGAAAAATATGTCATGGTTTATTAATTTAATGGTTTTAAAAGGTTCCCAGAATGAATGATTTTTCGGGTTTCCGTGCATTTCGATTCTTTTGGTTTTGCGAGCACCCTAGTGGAGGCTTTTTATTCATTTATTTCCATTTGATTTATGGATTTTAGCTCACTTGTTTTCACTTGGATTTTAAATAGTGTTTGACGGGAGAGTCCCGTCGTACAGATGGGAATTGGACCCGATGTTTTACTGGGATGTGTTTGTTTGGCATTTTGTCGGGATTTAAAGTATTTTTAGCAATTGCCTGGATTTTAAATAGGCTTCAGGCCTGGATTTTAAATGGGTTTCGAGCTTAGATTTAAAAAAATTTCGGGAATTTGTTTTAAATTTCAGCATAAAGGGCCGTTGGATTATTATATCTAGCGGGGGCGCTCCTCACTCGACGGAGTATAAGCGTGCCTACTCGGCGCTCCTTGTTCGACGGAGTGGAAGCGCGGGATATGGGTGTTCTTACAGAGAGAGTGAATCGTATTTAGGATTTGCGTTCTCACTAGACAGTGGATGAGACGCTAGAGCTCTTAGCTCCGACCCTAGCCTGTGGGGCTCACTGTCATGATGGGTCGTCAGATGTATTGTTTGTTATTAGCTAGCAAGCAGCGCTCCTCATTCGACGGAGTGGAAGCGCGCCACTCGTTGCGCTCCTCTTCCATTGGGGGAGATGGTAGTGTTAGCGCGGATTGCGTCCTCACTAAGAGGTACGCTAGAGCTCTAAGCTCTGACCCTGTTATGTGTGATCGATCATTTGTGAAATGTTTTTCCCGATTTGATTTTATATGGCTGCAGGCCAGGATTTGTTTTATACGGATGCTGGCCAGGATTTGTTTTATACGGATGCAGGTCGGGATTTGTTTTATACGGTTGCATGCCACGAGTTGATTTATATTTGGCTATAGGCCACGATTTGTTTTATATTGGCTGCATGCCGGAATTGGATTTATGTTTGGCCGCGGGCCAGAAAATTATTTGTTTTGGGCGTAAGACCTGGATTGTTTTCGGAAAATAAAAATGAAATTTGAATTTATGATTTTAAACCATTATTATTGGCATTGATTTTTGGTCCACTCACTCTAAAGCTTTCCACGTCTAAGAAGTTCAACCCTAGTCTGGGAGGCCGACATGTCCACGCGAAATATGGATTGTGTATAAAATTTAGGAGTGGGGTACTCTTGATTTTTCTAAGGGTTTAGTTAAAGGCGGTTAAGTTTACTCATGATCACGTAGGGGATTAGGGCACAGAGCAATGAAAATATGTTTCCTGTAGTAAACCCTTGGACTATACGTCATGTGGTTGTCTGGTTACATGAGTGGTGGTTGAATTTTGGTAAAAGAGATCAGGGTATCTCTTAGAGGAAAATCCATTCATGAGGAAGGAGATTTTGGGTTGACGATTAGTAAATATATATAGACGTGACACTTGAGATATGTTGAGCTAAACTTTTGTCCTTAGTCAGGACTTGAGCACACATGGGTTAGTGTGTGAGTTTATGAGCTCTTATTGTTGTGAAATGCCCTACTATAGTAGGATAAAGAAATTCATTGTGACCGAGTATGCGAAGATGACACCCAGGTTGGCACGAAGTCGCTTGGCGGATTCATCAGCTCGAGTGAACAGTTTCGAAATCGCATTGTGGTATGCGAGTTCGTTCAAGTCCCGTTATCGAGAGTTAGAGTACAAGGATCAAGAAATGAGAGTTTTGATTGAAGGACACATGAGGTAATACGTCCTTGGCCTCAAGGCCTAGTGTATAAAGTGCTTGTTCTTTTGTCTCAAAATGTGTGAGAGACGTGTGATTTTCTCCTACGGTGATGGACTGTAGCATTCTTGTCCTTCCACGAGGAGGACATTGGCATTAAGGGTCAAGTGTGGTAGTTGTGTTAGTAGAACATACGTGTCGACTACGAGTTAGTCTATGTTATATCTTGGAAAGCTATCAAATTGTCATTTCGGGAATTAACTCGAGAAAAGTTAAGAGGCAAGTCTTGTGGAGTCGATTTACGACGAAAGTGATAAGACGAGGGTATCGTGCCGAGAAAGTGAATCAAAGCTGGTGTAGCTGTGTATCTCGTATTACAACTACGAGAAGACTTCGGTTTCTAAAGGAATTGGTACATAGAGCTTGTGACTCTTGTTACTTGAAGTTATGTCCAGTGGAACTTGACAACAATCTTAACGGCTGGACAAATAAAGTCTTGAAATGTGGCATATCTTAACCGAATGGTGTCATTGGGAATAACAGCTAGTTTTACGTTTCGCAATGGAAATTTCGAGGACGAAATTTTTATAAGGGGGGTAAATTGTAATACCCAGTCCCGAAATTTACCTTTTTACCGGGATTAGGCAAGTTACGAAGGGTTGCAACTACGCTGTTAGTTTCCCCGAATTTTAACGAGTGTAAAGTTTGGAAATTTTAGTGGTATTGGTACGTATTCGTACATTCGGGAAAAGTGCCGAAGTGTTCGGAGTTAAGGGACGCGTGATCGTTGGAAGGTAAATGTCCCAAAACTATAAACAAAAATGTAAAGTTACTATGCGGTAAAATGAATATATATAGGAGTTACCGGGGTGAAAAATCAGATTTTTCACCCGGTTTTCTCTCCTCTCCCCGATGGAAACCTCTGTCGGAACTTTCGGCCGCCACAGCGCCGCCGTCCGGCCACCAATCGCTGCCGCACCGGTCCCAAAAGATCGGCCTCCGAGTCTACTTCATTCCTAGGTAAGTTTTCCGACCTAACTTGCCATAAATCGGGAGGAATTCCGATTTGTTCTTCAAGTGTACAATGTTTGTTTTTGATCGGATTTCTCCCTCCCTCGATCACCATTTGTTGAGTTCTTTATATGTTGAGGATGGGTTTTAGGAGTACTACAATCCCCTACAATTTGGTAGCTTGATTCGAAGTGTGTAGGGAGAATCGAATGATTGAATTTTCGAATTGAAATTATTTTTGGGTATACTGTTCATCACATTTTTGACCTAGTTAGAGGCCGAATTGGCCTTCGAGTTGAACTAGAAAGTTGTCCCAAATGATGAGACGAAGCTACTGGTAAAATTTGGTGGCGATCGGAGGTCGCCGGAATTTTGGCAGGAATTTCTGCCGGCGGCCGCCGTCGGCGGCGGTGCCGCCACTTTTTGGACAATTTTTCATGCCCATTAATTAGTATATATTGTGAGGAGTCTATGGTTAAAATTTGGTAATTTTTGGAGGAGTTATGGTTAGATTTTGGAATTTTTCTAGTTTAGTATTATTGGCGGATAATTAAATATTATTCCGATCATCGATTATTGTCGGATGAGGTTTAAGAATTATTTTAAGGAGTCCTAAGATATTGGTGAAGGTCGATGATTTTTAGTTGACAATTTGAGAAATGCGGAGCCGATAAGCGAGCTGTACGCTTTTAAATGTGTACGCTTTTGGCTATTTGATTATTATTCGTGCGTCCAGAAAATTAATATTAATTATGGAACAGGACGCGAAGAGGCTCGTGTTGGAGACTTGGCTTGAGCGGAATTCGAGTTTTCGTCAGGCTAAGGCCTCAGTCTGTGAGTGGACCTTGTTTTTAAATTAAATTGCATGCCATAAACTTTAATTGATTTCTCCTGTATATATGATTTCCTCCATTTTATGTTTTACGGTGATTTTGGGAAAATGAGAATTTTATACTTTTTAAAGATAAATGAGCCGGGAAAGAGGTTCCTACCTTTCCCGTAGTTTTAAAGGATTTTCCCGGATTATGGTTTTTAATGGTTATCACCGTTTTGAGATTATGGAGGGGGATGAGTTTTAAAAAGGGGAAACTTGGCTCTTGGATTTAAGGGTTTTAAAGTAAAGGCAGAGAACCGGTTTTGGGTTCCTGGAAAGGTTTTTAAATCCAATGTATTTGGGGTAAAGTCAGGGAGTTTTGACTTGGTTTTCGGTTTATTTTCCCACGAGATTTTTTTAAAAGGATTTTTAAAGGATATGGATATATATGTATTGCATGCTAGCATGGACCCTCTCCAGGTGGAGTTGGTACCCTCTATGGATAGTAGCTGGTCTGACCCTCTTCGGTGGTAGCTGGTCGGTTGGACCCTCCCGAATAGAGCGGGTCATGGGACCCTCTCCGATGAGCTGGTCAATAGACCCTCTCGTGGTAGAGCAGGTCGGTTTTCTCGTGGATGAGATTAATACCCCAAACATTTATTTATGTTTGAGCCAAGGGAGTTATTTATGATTTAACTATTCATTGTCTATGATTTGCGTGCATAAGGTTTTTCTTGGAAAACTAACGGAAGAGCAGTAAAAGATGTTTATCTTTTATACCTTTATTTTTGTCCACTCACGCTAACGTATTTTTTTTATTAGATGTCTCTTCCCTGGGCCCTTCGTTTTCAAATGCCCTGTGGTGCAGGGTTCTGGAGCTGAGGTCGCGTGCGTATGATAAGTGCGTTTTACGCTATGTTTTTAATGTGTTTTTACCCTCATTTGTACCTTGTTTATTCCTTAGTAATGTTGTTTTTACTTATTTTGAGTCAAAAGGGTTTTTCTGTAGAGTAATGGTTAATATGTGTTTTTATACAGAAATTTGTGCTTAAGTGTTGCAAATTCGATTTGGAACAAACACTTGGTTATTTCTCTTATGATTCACCGTACCTTTACATTGTCATTTTTGATAAATTTGGTTTAATGTGTAGATGACATGTAAATGAACATATGAGAACAAGAATCATGAAGATTGGACTCATGGAGGACAACAAAAGAAGCCATGAAAATGAAGAAACTCCGAAACATAAGGTTTTGATCCGAGCAGGAATTTCCAGAAACCATAACTCAACTTCAAAAATTTCCCTGGGACGATCCAGGAGGAACCAGGGAACGTGCCATATATGGATGGAAAGCTGTGGATGACTAGTTTCTAAATATTTTGGAATCGCAGCAATCCGAGTTCTGAGGAAGAAGTTATGCCGGAAACAATGGCCGGAGGTCAGTCTCGCGAATGAAACTCTCCCGCGAATGAAATCTTATTCGCGAGCAGAAATCTCTCCCGCGAACAGAAATCCTACATCAACTTCGGAAAATCATATCTAAATATCCAGGAGGAATCTGAAGACGAGCCTTATATCATTGGAAAGCTACGGAAGTCTAGTTTTCAGATCTTCTTGAATCACAGCATTTGGAGTTCAGATGAAGGAGTTATGATCAAAACAATGGACGGAGGTCAAGCTGCAAAACTGGGCAGTTTCTGCCTAAGTTGTCACACGAGTTTGGGAGGATGTTTCTTCACCAAAATTCTTCCCAAGCATGTCAAAGGACTTAAGAGAAGCTTAATGAAGTCATGGGAAGCTGCATTGAAGAAGAAGATTTGAAGAAGTCATCATGGCAGCCGAAACAACTAAGTATGGAGTTTTTCCGGTCAAACCGGGAAAGTCTGTCCTTGCCGAGTTTGTCCATGATTTCGGATGCCTATGAGCCCAAGAACTTGTGTATAAGGCCTACATGGATCCAATAACATGTAGAGGAGTCCAAGAAATCAGAAATGCAAGGTCCAAGTCGAAATCTTTGTCCAAAGATAAAAGGAGGAAACCCAGCTCAACAAGGAAGGTGTCTCCTTGAAGTTCCTGAATTCTCTAGGGTTTCTCTTCGAAATTTTCTGTATAAATAGGACCTATGTACATCAAATTTCGTGTCTTTCAATTGCTCAAGCCTTAGTATAGCCAAGCTCTACCAAAAACCCTAAACACACAAGCTGCTGCCGCCGCCGCCGCACCAACCAATTGCTTCCATCCGCCGCCGATTTCCCCTTCTTCCCTAGCCGATCTATATAGGTAGCCTAGGTATGAAGTTCATCAAGGTTGTGTGTAAAAATCTACTGTGGTTTATCAAGTTTTATTATAGATTATTCTATGGTTTTCGGTTTTATACATTGCATGTGTTCTTGAGTTCTTCTTTGTGATTTTCTTGAAACTATGTGTGATGTATAACGTTCTAAGTATATTTTAGTTTCATGATTTAGATTAAGTTGCTGTATGTTCTTGTGTGTAGTATGTTCTAATTGATTAATCATCACCTGATCACGTAATCGAACCCTAGGTTAATTTGAATGGTACCCAAGTTAACTATTAGGGGGGAGTTTAATCTGCCGTAGTAATCTAGGATCAAGTTAGGCATATTTGATAGTTTGATTCTAGTTGCTGCAAAGGGTTGCTAGGGTGAGTGATTTGCATGTTGAATAGGATGAGTGACGCCATACCTAGGACCATGTCTTCAACCGACTCTAGTTCGTAAGTGTATCTTGTTTAGGTTAGGCATATTTGATAGTTTAAACAAGGTGACACATATGTTTTAGGTTCAGGCATATTTGAAGTTCCTAAAAACACATGAGAAGTCTTAAAAGGTTGAAATCAATGAAAACATATGATAGTGCGAGCATCACTATTTAATCTTGCATGAAATTGTTATATGCTTATTGCGGTGTTTGTTATGTTGTGTACTTGAGTATTGATTGACCATTGTATGTAAATAATTCTGTTTTCTTTTCTTTATGTTTCGAACCACCTTATAAATCCCCCATTTAAAATCGTAAATATGTTAATACTTTTGCATTTGTGTATACTCGTATATTATGTGACAGATAATTGTGTATGCTATGTATTTGTGTATTTTTGTATAAAGTGTGTGAATATTACTAACGATTTGTTTTTGCAGAATATAAGTCCTTCCCTAGTGTCCCCGGCTTGAACGATCCCTACTTACAGTTACTACACGATAGGGTTTTAAATTGCAGGTTGTTGAATAACGGCCTCGTCAGTTTTTGGCGCCGTTGCCGGGGACGCTAAAAAGGATTTTTGTGTTGTATATGTTTGTGAATTTACTTTGTTTTCTTTTGTTGGTGCCGAATTATATGTGTGAAAGTTGTATATTTTGTGCCATAATTTTTGACTAACAATTTCTTTCTTATATTTTTGTGTAGGTGCCGAATTTATGTTTATATTTTCGTGTCATATGTGTTGTAACTTAGTAAATATTTAGGAGGTTTATTGTTTCATATGTGATTGAAGTTTATTGTGGTTTTTAAAGTGTAACATGTAGGGAGAAGCCGCATTTGTTAATCTTAGCCTAAACCCTTCATGTTATTTGCGGATTTCATGAGGTTGAGGGCGGCTTTGATTAACACTTGTCGAGTGGTCTAGTGACCCGAGTTTGTTCCTAGCTGAGTAAGGGGCCGTTCTGTCATAGATATGGAATTCAGGTTTGTCCAATTGGATCTCAAGATCATGACTGACCACTCTTCTCGGTGAAGGGGTCGATAGGGGTCCGCCTCCTTGATCACAAACGAGTCCTGCCTGGTTCTTGTAGGGGGTTCGCCCCCCGTGACATTGACACTTGCCTTCTGAAACCACGGAATCCGCTCGAACTAGCCAAATGCTTGGGCCGAAGCATCACCACACTTTAAACGCTAGAATTTACTCAGACATGTATGATGCCATGAACTTCAAATTAATTTGACTTTAATTTTTGAGGTATATCGGACGAAGCATAACACTACCTTGGGTTGTATCAGTCCATTGCACAGTGGTCTTCCCTGCTCCACGTACCTTGAAAATTAGGGGTTAATAAAATCAACTAGAAACATTATAGGTTGTCGACATTTTGTGCTTGAAAGTCTTATGTGCCTATGTGATGCCGTGTGCCCTATGTGTTCTAGTTGCTTACTTTGTTAATACCATGCCATGCCGTGTATCATATGTGTTTATCTTGACAATGTCGTGTGCCATATTTAGCTAACATTCTTTTGTTTTGTAGGTTGTTATTGAAGTGTGTTATGTGTGTCATTCATGTTGCATTTATACTTATGATCGATCATTTTGCATATCATGTTGCATATTGCATTTTTTGTTTTGTTTGCATCATGCCGTATTGCATTTTGTTTCATGCATCATGTCGTGTTTGCACTACATCCATTTTGCATTCAATCATACTCGTGTTTTATTGTTTTGCATATCGTGTGCATATTGCATTTTTGTTGTTTGTTTTTCTTAGTTATCGAGCAAGGGGTCGGATATGACAAGTATGGAGAACGAGGTGAGGAGGCTTTAAAAGATTTGGAGCTGTCCATACTTGAAGTTGTGAAGGAGCTGGATTCACAACCAATCTACAAAAGGTATTCTCCCTTGTCAATTCCAATTTCCACTAATAAGTTGTTACCATCTGTGGAACAGGCCCCTGAGTTAGAGCTAAAAGCTCTCCCCAAGCACTTAAAGTATGCATATCTAGGAGAAGATGACACTTTACCAGATATTGTGTCTTCATCGTTGAATGAGCAACAAGAGCACAAATGTTGAAAAGCACAATGTGGGAGAGCCATGGCAACAAAGGATGGCGCCATCAAAGCAAGAAGAGAAGAGTCTAGGCTGATAGACTATAAACATTAAGCGCTGCATGAGAGGCAACTCATTTCAACCGTAGCTGTGGAGGAGCCATCAACGAGAGTTTGCATTTATCTAATCCCTTCACTTTTATGGTTGAATTATTTTGTTATTTTGGTTTATTATGTGACTTAGACACATGCTTAGGAAATTATGACATTATTTTGGGTTTACATTGAGGACAATGTAATTTTCTAAGTGTGAGGTAGAGGTTACATAGTAACATATTTTTGTTTGGTGTGTTTTTCAAATTTTCTGAATTTTTTTTAATTTTTGTCAAAATTTTTCAAATTTGTTTTAAATATTTTTGTTTTGTTTTGTGTCTTAGGATATACCCTTAAAAGTCTATGATGAACTATATCTTTGAATGCATGATTGACGGTTTAACATTTATCTTAAGAAATTGCAAGTTTCATGGATATTGTGAATTAGTATGAATATTTGAGACTTGATTGATAATGAAGTATGCATGTTTGATTAGATTGTTCCAACATAACCTATGTGAGAGCTTTTGAGCCTAAAAACTTTCTTTCATGAGTGAATTATGTGCCGATTTTTGCTTAAATTTTTTTGAAATTTTCACTAAATTTTCATTATCTTTCGAAACCTCATCATTCTTTGCAAATTCAATAACTATGTGCTATAGCTTTTTAATGGACTCTAGAATTTACTAGAACTTGCTTATGTAATTTTCGAAGCTTTATAATCATAACATGTCTTGATTTTGAATATGATTGAATTAAATCTCATTAGGATCACCACCATTGCCAAATAAAACTTATGCCTATTTTGTGCCCGTCGTGGGACTCCTTAGTTAACCCCTTTGAGCTTACATTGAGCCTTTTATTTCATCACCTTTAAACAGAATTCCTTTGCTTAGAATAGCTAAACCTTTACCTTGTTATCAAGACTTGGCAAAGTACTTTTAATGGAGCTGTATTGCGTGATGCTGTGAAGCAAGTGTGGGGTGAACAATGTAATAAAGAGCAAGTGTGGGGTAAAACACCATATGATTATAAATGTATGTGCCATGTATGAACAAAAAGAAAGAAATATGTCTGAAACAAAAGAAAAAAAAAAGAAAAGAAAAAAATTCGGATAGAATTAAAGTTCAAGGCACAAATTCTTTCATGGTGTGTTGTAATGTTTTGTGAATTTGGAGTTAGTAATTATTTGAAGGTCTAAAAGTGTTTATATGACCTTTGTCGTGTTCACAATATGGGGAGAAGTCAAGATTGACGTATGGGTCCAACATGAAGAAATTCGACCCTTGAAGTAAAGACATGAGGAGGAGCGAGATTTGCTAAAGTCTTGATGATTTCTTATAGCACCACTTAGCTAAAAATTCCTACCTTATGAAACTAAGCCCCATTACAACCATATTATTGAGATTAATTCATGATTCTTAAGAGAGCTAACTTTGATTTGTGGAGATTTTCTCATAAGTCAAGCATATGGTTTTGGTCCATTATTGCACATAGTTGTTATATGAGGTTTTTCCATGAATTTCTATTCACAAAGAGCTTTTATTTGGTGAAATATGCAAGTTATTTGTTATCTTATCATCTTTTCCCTTGCATATACTATTGAGTGAATACCATGGATGAGTGAAAAGAAGAGAGTATGCCATTGTGAGGTGGAACGGTTATCATACATGTTTGTGCTATATGATCTCATATCTTACTTGTTCATGCTATGATACATGCTTATGAAGCTTTGCAATTATGCTTTTCATTCAAATGTTTTAACTTGAAAATTATGCATGCTAAAGAATCTGAGACAAATCATTTAAGGGTATTAGTTGTTTAAGTATTAGAAGTTTTTAAGTCATTTGGTTTTGTTTTTGTTTTAGAGTCAGTTTGCTAAGGGACTAGCAAAGGGTAAGTGTGGGGTAGTTTGATAAGTGCGTTTTACGCTATGTTTTTAATGTGTTTTTACCCTCATTTGTACCTTGTTTATTCCTTAGTAATGTTGTTTTTACTTATTTTGAGTCAAAAGGGTTTTTCTGTAGAGTAATGGTTAATATGTGTTTTTATACAGAAATTTGTGCTTAAGTGTTGCAAATTCGATTTGGAACAAACACTTGGTTATTTCTCTTATGATTCACCGTACCTTTACATTGTCATTTTTGATAAATTTGGTTTAATGTGTAGATGACATGTAAATGAACATATGAGAACAAGAATCATGAAGATTGGACTCATGGAGGACAACAAAAGAAGCCATGAAAATGAAGAAACTCCGAAACATAAGGTTTTGATCCGAGCAGGAATTTCCAGAAACCATAACTCAACTTCAAAAATTTCCCTGGGACGATCCAGGAGGAACCAGGGAACGTGCCATATATGGATGGAAAGCTGTGGATGACTAGTTTCTAAATATTTTGGAATCGCAGCAATCCGAGTTCTGAGGAAGAAGTTATGCCGGAAACAATGGCCGGAGGTCAGTCTCGCGAATGAAACTCTCCCGCGAATGAAATCTTATTCGCGAGCAGAAATCTCTCCCGCGAACAGAAATCCTACATCAACTTCGGAAAATCATATCTAAATATCCAGGAGGAATCTGAAGACGAGCCTTATATCATTGGAAAGCTACGGAAGTCTAGTTTTCAGATCTTCTTGAATCACAGCATTTGGAGTTCAGATGAAGGAGTTATGATCAAAACAATGGACGGAGGTCAAGCTGCAAAACTGGGCAGTTTCTGCCTAAGTTGTCACACGAGTTTGGGAGGATGTTTCTTCACCAAAATTCTTCCCAAGCATGTCAAAGGACTTAAGAGAAGCTTAATGAAGTCATGGGAAGCTGCATTGAAGAAGAAGATTTGAAGAAGTCATCATGGCAGCCGAAACAACTAAGTATGGAGTTTTTCCGGTCAAACCGGGAAAGTCTGTCCTTGCCGAGTTTGTCCATGATTTCGGCTGCCTATGAGCCCAAGAACTTGTGTATAAGGCCTACATGGATCCAATAACATGTAGAGGAGTCCAAGAAATCAGAAATCCAAGGTCCAAGTCGAAATCTTTGTCCAAAGATAAAAGGAGGAAACCCAGCTCAACAAGGAAGGTGTCTCCTTGAAGTTCCTGAATTCTCTAGGGTTTCTCTTCGAAATTTTCTGTATAAATAGGACCTATGTACATCAAATTTCGTGTCTTTCAATTGCTCAAGCCTTAGTATAGCCAAGCTCTACCAAAAACCCTAAACACACAAGCTGCTGCCGCCGCCGCCGCACCAACCAATTGCTTCCATCCGCCGCCGATTTCCCCTTCTTCCCTAGCCGATCTATATAGGTAGCCTAGGTATGAAGTTCATCAAGGTTGTGTGTAAAAATCTACTGTGGTTTATCAAGTTTTATTATAGATTATTCTATGGTTTTCGGTTTTATACATTGCATGTGTTCTTGAGTTCTTCTTTGTGATTTTCTTGAAACTATGTGTGATGTATAACGTTCTAAGTATATTTTAGTTTCATGATTTAGATTAAGTTGTTGTATGTTCTTGTGTGTAGTATGTTCTAATTGATTAATCATCACCTGATCACGTAATCGAACCCTAGGTTAATTTGAATGGTACCCAAGTTAACTATTAGGGGGGAGTTTAATCTGCCGTAGTAATCTAGGATCAAGTTAGGCATATTTGATAGTTTGATTCTAGTTGCTGCAAAGGGTTGCTAGGGTGAGTGATTTGCATGTTGAATAGGATGAGTGACGCCATACCTAGGACCATGTCTTCAACCGACTCTAGTTCGTAAGTGTATCTTGTTTAGGTTAGGCATATTTGATAGTTTAAACAAGGTGACACATATGTTTTAGGTTCAGGCATATTTGAAGTTCCTAAAAACACATGAGAAGTCTTAAAAGGTTGAAATCAATGAAAACATATGATAGTGCGAGCATCACTATTTAATCTTGCATGAAATTGTTATATGCTTATTGCGGTGTTTGTTATGTTGTGTACTTGAGTATTGATTGACCATTGTATGTAAATAATTCTGTTTTCTTTTCTTTATGTTTCGAACCACCTTATAAATCCCCCATTTAAAATCGTAAATATGTTAATACTTTTGCATTTGTGTATACTCGTATATTATGTGACAGATAATTGTGTATGCTATGTATTTGTGTATTTTTGTATAAAGTGTGTGAATATTACTAACGATTTGTTTTGCAGACATAATCCTTCCCTAGTGTCCCCGGCTTGAACGATCCCTACTTACAGTTACTACACGATAGGGTTTTAAATTGCAGGTTGTTGAATAACGGCCTCGTCAGCGTACAAGAGTCGAGGCATAGTCGATCAATCCGTTGCTGCTTGCAAATTCATTAGGGTAAACTTCCATGTAGACTGCTCTGTCTAACCCAGCTTAGCTAGTTAAATAGGTTAGAGAGCAGGATGACTTCATGAGTTAGAGATTCTTTTTAAATACTCATGAAAGTGCTGAGTTGGTATATAGGAAGGGTTGTCCATTTCAAGGGGGTTTCGGTAAGAAGTTCCCTTGAGGTGGTCCCTGCAGGATTTACTTCGGGTTAAAAGGGTTTAACTCGGGATGGGTTCTGACACAACACTAGCCATTTGGTGGTTGACTCCATGTTAGAGACTAAATAGTCTTTGATGAGCGAAATGTCAATACTTGTGACCTATGTGAAGTCCACTTGTAGCTAGAACTGCGTCATCCAGTTGCTTCGTTGCCAAGTAAAATGAAATCGTGTGCGACTAGAGTGATAGAAATCTATTTAGATTGGTGGAATTGCATCCTTATTAGATTATTATTAGAGCCAATTATTAGTCGATTGTTAGAGCTGCATCCTTATCAGATTACTATATAAAGAAGGCATGGGGATCAAAATTACACACAATCAATTAGCAACAACTACAGCAACCAAACAGATTGACCTCGTCGATACAAACTCAGACGCTAAAGCTTTAATCCTTAGCAAACCAATCCGACTCCCCGGAGTCATCATTGTCGGTGCAAAGATTCTCAGAGTAACGTTATGTTCTCTTCCCTTTGATGGCTCTGCTCGTCCCCACACGAGTATCGATAAGAGTAATGGCCGAAACTACTCGGTCTCTTCTGTAGCTGTTGGCCGTAGGACGTACTTTCGCTTATTTTTATCTAGATTGTCCGGGTTCTCGCGAGGATCATCGATGGGATCTAAGAGTTTGAGTGACATCATTTCATTGGATACTCGACTCTGGTGGACAACATTGAGGCTGCAGCTTTCAATGACAGCCTTATTCCCATGGACTGTAAGAATGCCTCATGGGGTAGACATTTTCATTAGAAGCATGTGTCCGACAATGAAGCATTGATGTCTCCATAATTTGCCCCAACCAAGTATTAAGTTTTAGTAGGAGGGGCAATCGATAATTAAAAAATAGGAAGTAATGGAGGAGCGACACAAGCCAGTACCGAGAGAGAGTGTCAACCTATCCGAGCCAAGAGGCTAGACAATGTCCCTAGAAAAACTGACTAGAGGGTTGTGGCTGTCGTAAAACTTAGCTTTGTCTCGGTGCAAGCCGCGGTAGCAGCTGACGAGCATGACACTGACTGCGGCCCCGGTGTCGATAAAAGCTCGGTGGCAACGATAATGATCAACCTGCACTGAAATGACAAATGGTTCATTATGTTGGGTATGTATAGTGTTCTCTCTTTGGTTTAAGGCAACCTGGTCCTAAGTACGGGCTATAGTGGAGATGCCTTACCAAAGTTTCAAGATATCCAACTGTTGTTGATACTGTCGCTTCAACCCGAGGTCCAGGGGTAGGGGTCTCGGGGCACTGCCTAGGAGTGTCATGATCTGGCCATGGAGATTAATGACATTGACACCAGTGTCAAGGGAACGATACTGCTATAACTGTCCATTCTGAAGTAGATGCTTGATTGCACTACAGAGACCGTAGCATAATTCAGTTGTGTGGTCATTATCATCATGAGACGCGTAATAAATATTATCTGTGGCTCGGTGGGGCTTCTTAGGACGCTTGCTTTTTGGTGGAGGAGGAATAAGGTCTTTGTGACGGGTCCAGATGTCCTCATATGAGGCGGTAAAGGCTATGTGAATCTCATAGGTTGGTGCCGAGTTGTCGTGACCCTTATGATCAGCGTCTCGTATACCGTAAGAATGACCATGACCCCGGTCATTACTATGGCGGCCTCGTCCCATGTTATTGGAACAAGGGGTGGCCAATGCTGAGTGTCGTACTAGAGGGAGAAAAATCCTTGGCTGGGAATAACTTGCTTAAAGCTAGGGCTGGCAAGGCCAACGTCCCGACACCTTAGGTTTCACCAAAGGTGGCATATTCAGCCATTGCCCATCGAATGGCCAGATCTATCAGGAGATCATAGGAAGTAGGAAGATTTATGTTAATCTATAATAAGACGTTTCCTGGTAGGAGTGCATGGCGGAAGACCTACTTAGCTACTTGTTGCTCCAAGTTATGACATCGGGCCGTGGCGGACTGTCATCTAGATAGTAAACTGTGCAGACCTTCCCCTTAATGTTGCTTTATCTAGAATAGGGCATTGACACTTCGGTAAAGGCTAGCATGCAAGATGAAGCAATTGAGGAAGCGTTCTGAGAATTGCTTAAAACTGTCGATAGAGTTGGTGGGGAGATTAAAGGACTAGCTTAGAGCTTCATTCGCTAGTGTCTCCTGAAATGCATGGCAAGCTATAGAATCTATAAACTGGGTGGAGGCACAAAAGGAAATGAATGTCTCGAGATAGAGATGCGGGCCTCCACATTTTTCCATCTTAAGTGGCTTGGCCTCGGGAGACCGCTTCTCAAGTTGGACTCGTAATGTGAAGGGCGACTTCTTGCACCTGTATCCCGAGAACAGGGGACGCTGAGTATTGCGGCTTTCGACACCGTCAACCCAGGAAGCCAACTGGGTCACAATGTCACTAAGTTGGAGGAGGAGTCGGTTCTGCATGTCAAGGGAGGAGCTGTTTGTGGGCAAAGAGACTAAGGTTTTTGAGTCTAGCGTTTGGCTGAGAGGGTCCAGCTTACTTGGACTCGGGATTGGGTTCTATTTACAAGGTGGGCTGTGGGACAACTTGCGAGAATGGGGGGTTGATGAGGTGGCCAATGTAGACTATCTGTCGAGAATTCCTATCAAAGCAGAGTAGCTATGGGAACCGTGAGGAAAAAGAGAGTTGGCCTCGAGGTCGGGTGTTCTGACAGTTCGGGTGGCGCGTTCCATGGTTTCTTTACAGGCATTTATGTGCTCGAGCGTTGCTCGTAATATGAACTGTTCCTTTTCGAGTTCTGCTATCCGGGCGCGGTAAGCTTCCGCCTTGGTGCGCTCCTTAGTGGTCTGCTCGTGAAACTGATAGAAATCTCACTTTAAGATCTCGAGAGCTGCAACAGGATATGTATGGGGGATGTAAGCAGTGGTTGTAGATGGGTTAGGGTTGTCATCTTGGTTGAAAACAGCTTGCCCGAGTTGTCGTTCTAGGTCACTAGGATTGTCTAATATTTCAACCATTGTGTGGGAATATGCTGGAAAGATGCCTGGCAATAGGAAAAGGTAGAAACTCCTTCTAGCTCCAACTGTTACTCCCATTTCGAGAGTTTGGAACGATGGAATTCTACTGATCCTGTTATCCGGTACTTTACACAAGTAATAGTGATGTTAAGAGCCAAGACTGGGATGGGCCCAGTCTTCGACTCTCCGATGCTTAAGTTAGAACTGCTGTGTGTAAGTGACTTGACAGAGTTTTGGGGCTAGAAGAATCTTACCTTTTCCGTGGTTCTTTGGCCTGCCTATATAGGTATGTCTTGGGAACCGTGTCATTACTTCCTGATGTGGGACTACAAGGAAGACTCTTCCCAACATCCCTCTCCCAAGGGTTAGAAGGTGAGCTAGGGAGGAATGGTTTGACATGTTAGGTCCTAACCTAGGTGACCCACCTACCTAAGTTGCCTTTAGGGATGGTTGGTGGGGCTCAACGGCCACCGACGATCGGACGTTGGACTGCTTTTCTGGCATAATTAGAGGTTTTCCTCCCCATGTTAACAGCAAGCTACAAAAACTACTATCACAAGTTACAAAAGTTAGTACTGTAGTCACATAAATCTACTATAACAACAATATAACTGTACAAAGCTACTTTTGTCATTATAAAAATCTATTATCACAAGTTACAAAAGGTACTATTGTAGTCATATAAATCTACCATAACAACAATATAATTGTACAAAGCTACTTCTGTCATTATAAAAAGCTACTATTGTCACTGTAAAAATCTACTATTTTAGTTACATAAATCTACTATATCAGTAATATAAAGCTACTGTCAGGAAGCCAAATTTAACCAAGACCATGACTATCTCACCTCTTCCTCCTCCTCCCAATTTCAACCCCTCAAACTCGACCACGAATCCATCACCTCACCAAACCCGCCTCCGAATCCCAACCTGATCCCTCCCCAAACCCAACCCGGACCACACCTGCTTCTCCGTCGCCACCACCTCCGGCCTTCACTTCTACACCTGCGACCCCTTTTATCGCTACGACTCTAGCTAATTTGAGATTGAGCTTGAAGATTTAGTACAAATTCTCAAAATAGCAAACAACTCTATCCAATCTGAGATGTAGAGGAGACCTTGACATTGTCGATCCGACAATATCGAGGTTGAGGCGTCGTGGAGCCGACAGCGTCAAGGTCAAGTCTTCAGCATTGAGATCCATGTGATCGATGTGGAAGAGGAGACCTTGACATCATAGATCCGGTGACATCAAGGTCGAGGCGTCATGGAGACGGTAGTGTCAAGGACGAGTCGTCAACGTTGATGTCCATGAGTTGTTTTGTCGATCCATCGACATCGAAGTAGAGGAGTCGTTGTTGGGATCAAAGGTGAAGAACGAGGATAGAGAGACGTTTTGGTGATGTCACGCCCCGACCCAAGTTTACCTACATAAACCTGGGTTAGGATATGAGGGACTCATCCCAAGAGAGATTTACTAAAAAGATAAACCACCATTTCTATTTATTTACTTTCTAAAAAGAGAAACCAACTTCCATTGACCATAACTTCCTCACACGGTATCTGATTCACACATGCTGCGTGTCCACGGACTCGTATCGTCGAGCACTCCAACTCTTGTGAAGGAAGTTTTCCGATAAACTTGACGTAGTAAAAAGTCAACCTTTGACCATTTCAAATAAGTTGTTTTCACGCGTCCCTTAACTCCGAACACTTCGGCACTTTTCCCGAATGTACGAATACGTACCAATACCACTAAAATTTCCAAACTTTACACTTGTTAAAATTCGGGGACACAGCAACCGCCCATATAAAAATTTTGGGACATTTACCTTCCAACGATAGGGCTCCCCATAGGGAATAATAAAGGTAAATAGGGTTGACCACTACAATCGGCACCGAGACGTTACCCAAATTACGTGACTTTTTAACCATAGTTGTATTTCATCATTTCGAACACATCTTATTTCACGAGTTTTTTGATAATTTTGCTTCTATGTAGAGTTGGTTCATAAAGTTGTGCATTTGCTTAAAACCTAATAAACAAATTATACAACATTAGTATGCATATTGTGATTCCGATGACTAAAAGTCAAAAATTAAAATTCGACCGTCAGATATGATCATTATGACTAAAGATGTCTATGGAAAAAAATTCAACTGGATCCGACAAAGTTAAGGGCTCGATCGAAACTGTCAACCCTGATCCATCATCACTTATCACACGGAAACACTCATATCTACGGATCTACCTCTATATTACGTATTTTTGTCAAACCTTCTACACAAAAAACACTCACGTAGATGAGACGCAACCGCCCATATAAAAATTTTGGGACATTTACCTTCCAACGATAGGGCTCCCCATAGGGAATAATAAAGGTAAATAGGGTTGACCGTTACAATCGGCACCGAGACGTTACCCGAATTACATGATTTTTTTAACTAGAGCTGTATTTCATCATTCTGAACACATCTTGTTTCACAAGTTTTTTGATAATTTTGCTTCTATGTAGAGTTGGTTCATAAAGTTGTGCATTTGCTTAAAACCTAATAAACAAGTTATACAACATTAGTATGCATATTGTGATTCTGATGCCTAAAATTCAAAAATTAAAATTTGACCATCAGATATGATCATTATGACGAAATATGTCTGTGAAAAAAAATTCAACTGAATCCGACAAAGTTAAGGGCTCGATCAAAACGGTCAACCCTGATCCATCGTCACTTATCACACGGAAACACTCATATCTACCTCTATATTACGTATTTTTGGCAAACCGTCTACACGAAAAACACTCACGTAGATGATACGCAACCGCCCATATAAAAATTTTGGAACATTTACCTTCCAACGATAGGGCTCCCCATAGGGAATAATAAAGGTAAATATGGTTGACCGATACAATCGGCACCGAGACGTTACCCGAATTACGTGATTTTTTAACCAGAGCTGTATTTCATCATTCCGAACACATCTTATTTCACGAGTTTTTGATAATTTTGCTTCTATGTAGAGTTGGTTCATAAGTTATGCATTTGCTTAAAACCTAATAAACAAGTTATACAACATTAGTATGCATATTGTGATTCCGATGACTAAAAGTCAAAAATTAAAATTCGACCGTCAGATATGATCATTATGACGAAATATGTCTGTGGTAAAAATTCAACTAGATCCGTCAAAGTTAAAGGATCGATCGAAACAGTCAACCCTTATACGTCGGTAGTTTTCAGAACTTCAATCCAAGGTCAAGGAGGTCAAACATGTTTTCAGAACTTCAATCCAAGAGCCAACGACCCAAACTTTCGTTGGAACAACAACAACGTGCTGAATCCTCAACCAAGCACACAAGGGCAGCAACCAGGAGGATTTGTGGCACGACCTCAAGGCAACTTCATGCCTAGGCCGTACCAACCCTATGCACAACAAGGAGGACAGTCAAGTGGTGGAAGCAACTATGATGAGATTTTCAAGAACATTCGCACTTCAACTCAATCTTTGTTGGCCACAACTCAAACCAACACCAAGGACATTACATTGATGTCTAAGGATATTATAGAATTGAAGACTCAGATGGGACAAGTTATGGATTTTATGGGGAGATTTAATGAGCAAGGAAGGTTGCCAGGAGGCGTTATCAAGAATCCCAAGAACGAGCAAGCTCAAGCTATTGTCACAAGAAGTGGGAAGACATTGATGCCGCCACCTCCTAAGCCTAAAACCACAAAGGAACTTGGTGCTTTAGACATGGACAATGAGGATGAAGGTGATGTCGAGTATAAGTAAGGTGATGCCAAGCATGGACTTGGCACAAATCAAGATCAAGTTAAAGATAGAAATATGAAGAACAATGGAGCCGAGCCAAGCAATGCAAACTTGGAAGCAATGAAGAAAAGGGATTTGGAAAAAGACTCTGCCACATCCAAGAAGGAGAATGTGCCGATCTCTGAGGCACACAAAGATAAAAATTCGAACTCTAGTGATTTAGTTTTAACTAATCAATCTTCTTGTCTACCTTTTCCTTCTAGGTTCACTAAGAGCAAAAATGATAAATCCGACGAAGAAGTGTTGAAAGTTTTCAGGAAGGTAAATGTGAACTTTCCCTTGTTAGAGTGCATCAAGCAAGTACCAAAGTATGCGAAATTCCTTAAGGAGCTTTGCACGACAAGGAGGCACACAAGGGAAAAGCAAGTGGTAAGCATTGACAACCTTTCATGGTGATAAAAACAAGCAAATACGAAAAGTCATTATTATATGACTCCTCCCCCGTAAATTAAAACATGCATCTCATGCATGAGGCACGGTTCCCCGAAAGCCCTCAAAACTATGGCCATAAAACAATGTATTTCCAAATATAATCGACATAACATAAATTTTCAACCGACATAACACAGGAGCTTACCGGAGGGGAGCAACCCACATTCCGGCCCTACCGGCTCATTAAATTAACAAAAAAATCATGTTGTTTATAAATTTTCATAAATATTTGAGCATGCATGGTTTTAAAATAAAAAGTCCGCTCACAAACTTAGGTCTTAGCCTGATGAAATCTGGATCGCTTCTCAAGCGAGAACTCCTCATCTCCTGTTCAACGAATAATAGTAAATAATTAGCCAAACGAATATTATTTAAAATTGGCAATAACGTTACCCTCGACCAAAACTCTCAAATTTAATCAACAAAAGTCTCTGATCTTCAACAATAGCTTAGGAGTCCTTAAAATATATTTCTCAAACCTTAATCGGCAATAATCGATGGCCAGAATAATATTTTATTATCCGCCGATAATATTAAACTTGACAAATTTCAAAACCTAACCAAAATTCCTCCAAAAATTACCAAATTTAAACCATAGACTCTTCTCATATTATACTATTTAATGGACTTGAAAAACTGCCTAAAAAGTGGCGGCACCGCCGACGGCAACCGGCAGAAATTCCGGCCAAAATTCCAGCGACCTCTGATCACCACCAAATTTTAACAATAGCTTCACCTCATCATTTGGAACAACTTTCTAGTTCAACTCGAAAGCCAATTCGGCCTCTAACTAGGTCAATCGAAGGAAAAAGTAAAAACCCGAAATATTTTTAAAAACTTCAAAATTCGATTCTCCCTCCACACTCCAAATCAATTCACCGAACTTCAGGGGTGAGTAGTACTCCTAAAACTCATTCTAACCATATATAGAACTCACAAATTGGTGGCTTGAGGAGGGAGAAATCCGATCAAGATCTCCTACTGTACACTCGGTAATCAAATTGAAATTTCTTCTAAACCAAGGGGAGATAGGTCGAAAAGCTTACCTAGAATTGAAATAAACTCAGAGGCACTCATTTTGGGATCGGTGCAGCTGCCTGAGTTGGCCTGGATCGGCGGCGGCGACGCCGAGAAGCTCCGGCAGATTTTCTGCCTGAATTTCTGATTTTTGGGCTATTTATAGCCATTTTACAAAATTACCCATATGCCCCTGACTTCAGACCTTTATAACTTCTTCATACGAACTCCGATTTGAGCATGATACATGTCCACGAACTTGTATCGACGTCCTCTACAACTTTCATGAAGAAAGTTTTTCCAAATTCTTGACTTTACAAAAAGTCAACTTTACGGTCAAACGGTTACTTTAAATGATAAAAAGGTAAAAGTAACCAACCGAAAATAATTTAAGGACCGGGATGTGACAGGTCATCCTACATATGTCTATCATTCAACACAAAGATAATGGCACAGAGTGATTTGCAATGTAACCTTTAACCTAAGAGATGACCAATAAGGAACTCTCTCTCTCTCTCTCTCTCGAACACGGCTAGGGTTAGGGTGTTTGAGAAATATCACAAGTTGTGTGGCAACCTCTCTTCTACCATGACTATCGTTGTTGCTGCTATGACAGCAAGCCTTGCTACCAAACATTCCTGCAGAAAACAGGATCAACCAGTTGATCTTGGAGATCTGTGATGTTCGTCAAAAGGTTTCATAGCTCCACGTTTCTATCTCGTGGGTTGACTCAAACAACCTGCGTTATTACTTTCGATCCATTCAAGAACCTTTTTCGCTTTTATGTGGAGGCTAACCTGTCTTGTGGAAGTCCAAGCAAGAGGTAATATATTTTGTTTACCATCTCGAATGAACAAGATATCAAGCGAGTGAAGAAGGGAGGCCCTTAGAGGTACCAGAGAACCATGATCTTGTTGAATGATTATGATGATTACTAAAACATCATGGAGGTGTCGTTGGATTTTGTCTAGATATGAATTGAAATCCAAGACCTACTGGCGGCGCTATGACTGTTACTACTACTTAGCTTGTCAATAAGAGGATTAGCCCTATTTTGAAAGTTGACAACCCTAGTATCTAACGTGGTGTTGCTAGGGTTTGTCTGATCCTGGCGCTCAATGCGCTAGTCAGACTAGAAAAGAGAATTTCAATCTCGTCTATGGATGTGATTTTGGTGAAGTTTCGATATTAACAGCTTCTATGTAAGAACCCACCCCGGATTAACCCCTTTAACCCGAGGTAAATCTTGCTGGATCCACCCCAAAGGAGATTTTACTGCAACCTCCTTTGAAATGGATAACCTTTAACTACCTTTAACCGGCACCCCCTGAAACTTTAGACTGCACCCGCAAACTCGATCGGGCTACCTACG
This sequence comes from Comarum palustre, assembly GCA_951800085.1. NCBI lineage: Eukaryota > Viridiplantae > Streptophyta > Magnoliopsida > Rosales > Rosaceae > Comarum > Comarum palustre. Next base: position 7,575,911 of record OX637583.1, read on the forward strand.
TACTCTCTGAGAGGGATCAAGTCACTCATAGTTCAACGTCCCTAATCTTAACCGCAACGTTTCCCCCATAACCATAACTTAACCATCAAGGCACTAATTATGCCCTGTTTCTCATTAAATACATAAACATGCAGACTCAATGGCTATTAGTAGCTTGGCTACTTAATCTGCTATTATAAAAGCAACATGAATAAATCTTACATAAATATCCAAATAGCCTTGCCGTTTAATCAATACGTAAGTCGAGCATTGACAAGCACATACGTAAAAATATACATATAGTTTTGACCGTTACCGCAATTACCATGATCATTAGAAACGTTATCATAAGCATAACGGTCAAACCAGCATTTATAAACGTCATCACCCACAAACATAATAGTGGGAGTCCAGAGTTCAATCCCTCCGTTGGGATAAATTTACTTAAGACAATTATTCGAGTCGAACGGTATTATTTCAATACCCAGGTTCCCATTTTATATACGTTAATTTATCTACGTTCAGAATATCCTTAACCTAATCGGCATTAGTCCAAAAATTACCAAATTTATACTACCAGACTCATCTAATTTTTATACTATCTATCAACGTACAAAACTACCCAAAATGAGGCAGCCCCTCCGCCAACTCCGTCGCCGACGGCGGATGGCAGGCCACCGGATTCCGGCCAACTCCAATCGTTACCAAAATTTCTAGAAATATACATCTCAACAATCCCAACAATTTTCATGTTCAACACTAAGGCCAATTAGTCCATTAAGCTACCTAATTAAGTGATGAACAGTGGAACCCGATTTGAGGCTAAAAGCCCTAAAATTTCAAATATCAAATTCTAATCACACTAAGAATTGAACTATAAGATTTTAGAGGATTGATATACTCAGTAAGACGAACAAACCATACCTAGATTGCTCGAGATGGTGGCTTGAGGAAGGAAAACTCCGATGATGAACTTGACACTTTACCGTCGACTTTCTCACCGTGATTTCTCACCAACGACGACGCTAGAGAGGCTGCCACCTATCTAGAAATAAAGGGCTTGAGCTCAGCTTCGTGTCGATACCCGGTTTGCCACCTATGGTGGCATGACGGCGGCGCTAGGGCGCGGTAAAGCGCCGGCAACGAGAAGAGAGGGGGAGCTCGGGGAGAGGAGAGAGTGGCAAGGTGAAAATCTGATTTTTCACCCCGGTAACTCTTATTTATAACCATTTTATCACATAGTAACTTTACATTTTTGACAATAATTTTCGCATACGAACTCCGATTCCAGAGTGCCACATGTCCACGAACTCGCATTAACGTCCTCTACGTCTTTCATGAAGGGAGTGATCCTAAATTATCAACTTAACGAAAAGTCAACTTTTAGGGTCTGCGATAAAACAAATAATAATCGAAAACTACTGCACTCTTCATAAATTCTCAGTAAATAACTCATTGCTCCGAAAAATAATCTAGATATACGGGTGAGCTCGTATTATCACATACTATGACTTCAGAGCTATAAATCACTTATTTACCGATTCCAGAAAAACTCGATAATAAGCTCGAGCGATAGCCTATAGTATTTAAGAACACTGTAAATAGGTAACTATTTTGGTTCGGGTCGTGACATTCTAGGTAGATTTCACACATGCATGATGATGAATCATGAGAGCCTATCCACTAGAAAGAGAGACCACCCAGCTACCAGAGACTCCGGCTTCTGATGGTAGTGGGCCGAGTGCCCCCTCTATGGTTTTAGGGCAAACCAGTCGCAAATCCAAACAGGAATAGCACAACTATACATTTTTAGTATTTTTTCTTAAAAGATTGAAAAAAAATTAAATTTACACTCCTTAAATTAAAATCCACATTTTTTATTAACTTAAAGTTTGTCTTTTAGTAACATGTTTTTTGTGTTTTATTAAAACTTAAACTAAAAAGAAAAGGAAATGTGAATTATAAAGCGGAGTACAAATTTTAGACTCCTAAAATAAATATTTAAAATCCTACTTGTGAGGGCTCTTATTTTATGTCCTATAAAAGGGTTAAGGACGAAGAGGTCTGACATTATTGAAGCGATGAATGTAGAAGAAGAGGTCGAGCGTCTCAAGGAAGAAATCAAAAGGCTTGGCAAGGTCCAACCCGATGGTTCTTACAAGGTAATCTCCCACTCTGCTTCTCCATTTCCATCGCTACAAGCCGATTCGATATATCACTGTTGGACCCAGTTCATCTGGATCTGTCCTCTTGTTTCATGTAATCTATTAACTGTATGGTCAATATAGGCAGACAGCTGATTAACTGATATAATTGATCTGTTGCTGTTCAAGGTTGATTATTTTGTTTCTTGTCATGTTGGGTAAGATGAGGAAATCATAGAAATTGTCGCATAAGCGACTAACTATTCTTTGGCTGATACACAATGACTGAAAGATCCTTATCAAGCCCAACTGACTTGTTATAATCTCTCTTAAGATATTGACTGCTACAATCTAATCATATTTTAATAGCGATAGGTACAGCCACTATTCATCTAACTAGGCAACTTGGACAATTAATGAGTTAATTTCAAGGGTGAGAGGATGCTGTGTTACTTTCCTAGGACAATTGTATTACTGCAACTACAGTTGCTTAGCTTGCTGAGCTTTATACTTTTGTTGGATGTGTGAAAATCTTGATATATGTAATTTTGAGGTAAGAGTGAACAGCGGAGTGTCTTGAGCTTCCCAAGCCTAACAAAGATAGATCACTTGCATCTTTCATGGAAAATAAGATTCCAAGTTGGATAATAATAAACTGGGCATATGTTGAACTCTCCCATAGATATAGGAATATCATCTGCATAAACTGTGTCTCAGTATAATAATCTGGCCTTGAATCAATCTACAGTGTCACCAGCCTTATGTTTGAACCTCTACACACAGAGGCCAGCAGATTTACATCAGCCTTAATGCTTCCATGTACCAGTTTTCTTTAGATCATCAAATACAATTTCCATAGTTTCTTTGCATCTATTGCTTGGGTTGTTGGAGTGCTTCAAAATGGTGGAAATAGAGACGAATAGATCAGTTCTCTGTTATATCTTTTGGTCAGATTTGTGTGGAGCACTTAAAGCTAATGCATTTTCATTATACCCATGTTGGAAGGGTAAAGTGCCTTTTTTCAAATTGGATTTTCTTTGTTTTGTTTTTGTGTTATATTGAATTGATGATTGTGGTACAAAGGATTTTCTTTCTCTTTTATGCCAAATAAAGACACATCTGATAAATGTATCAATAGGTAGAAAAGTTGATAACATAATGTTAATGAATAAGTTCATGCTAAAAACATGGAAAGACACACAAATGAAAGCTTTAAGGTGAGATACACACATGTTGGAAGGGTAAAGTGCCTTTTTTCAAATTGGATTTTCTTTGTTTTGTTTTTGTGTTATATTGAATTGATGATTGTGGTACAAAGGATTTTCTTTCTCTTTTATGCCAAATAAAGACACATCTGATAAATGTATCAATAGGTAGAAAAGTTGATAACATAATGTTAATGAATAAGTTCATGCTAAAAACATGGAAAGACACACAAATGAAAGCTTTAAGGTGAGATACACACACAATTGACACATACATTTGAAGGCTCAAGGCAAACTACAATACTAGAATCTTGGAAAATATATTTTGCAAATTCTGAAACCTTGGACAAGACTCTTTGGCAGTGTTCTAAAAATCGGCACCCAGGGTCACCTAGGCGCTGGACGGCAGGTCACCTTTCCTATTTCTCTGAATCGGCCAAGCTGCGTGCCGATGCAAAAATCGGCAGCTTAAGCGGGCTAGGCGGCACCTAGGCGGAGCAAAAATTGGCCGCCTAGGCGGGCTGGTCAGCCATATTAGGCTTTTAAAAAAATAAATAAATTATGAAATACATAAAAGCCTATAAAAAATTAGTAAAATTAAACACGAAAAACACAATATTCTACTTTAAAGGCAAACGAAAGACAGTATTATTATTATTATTATTTTTAAGAACATTGTTGTTTTATTTTGTCTATTTTGAAAGTATTTTTCTATTTTGGAACATAAAAGTGTTTTTTATAAATTTATTTACATAATTATATTCATTAAATAAATAATAATATGTAACATACAAAACCGTCTAGACGTCGGTTGGGCGTTAGGCATTGGTTGTCCGCCCTGGTAGCGCCTAACGTTTTTTAGATCCTTGGTGGCATTAATAAGGTCAAGTGTGTTAAACGGTGACAAGCGTGGCTCGTAGATCATCTTTGTACCGATATTGTCACAACTTAACCATTTTTAAGGTGTTGGATTTTAACCACAACAGGCCTTGGTACAATTAGGAATGATCCACCCACTTATTAGTTATTTTGATTTGTCACTTTTCTGATGTGAGATTTATTACTCCAATACTTAACACGCCCCCTCATGTGCAACTTGACTCAAGGCTTGCACATGATGAAATGAGACGGAACAAACCAAGGGACACTTGATGACAATCCAATCGGAACTTTCCGATGGCGATATAAGCTCATACCGAGCGAAGATAAGGAACCCACATTAGGCCTATAAGAGAACTGGGCGAGACATATAGCCTAGGAGAATCGGAGAAGTAATTTGAGAGGGACTCACTCTGATACCATGTTAAACGGTGATAAGCGTGGCTCGTGGATCATCCGTATACCGATACTGTCCCAACTTAACCACCATTAAGGTGTTGGGTTTTAACCACAAAAGTCCTCGGTACAATTAGGAATGATCCACCCACTTATTAGTTATATTTTATTTGTTACTTTTCTGATGTGAGATCTATTACTCTCCAATACTCTCAACAAAGTGTGATATATGTATAGTACTGCGTCTCTGCTCTACCAATATTTTTTTGGTCTAAATCTACCAATAGCATTTATTAACAAAATTGCAACATGCTTTGCATTTTGCAATACCTTGATCTTCAATATTTTGATACCGTTTATCATTTTACACTACCTTATGAACTTGATTGTTCTATGTAGGTCACATTTGGTGTGTTATTTAATGATGATAGGTGCGCAAACATCTTTGAAGCTTTGGTTGGAACACTAAGAGCTGCAAAGAGGCGGAAACTTCTCTCATATGAAGGTGAGCTTCTGCTACAAGGAGTTCATGACAATGTGGAAATCATACTCAAACCCACCCCAACGGCAGCAACTGATGTAACTAATGCAGGCGAGAAGAGTTAGAAGGATTATGTAGTTGTTTCGATTCATATTTGTATTATAAACATATGCCATGTTTTGTGTGGAGAGGTGCTGCAAATTACTTTGGAGAACCATATGCCTGCTACCATGTACTTAATAAACTATTATTCCTGTTACATGAAAGTGACCATTCAAGAACGTGAACTCAACTGAAACCGAAGTTAAAGGAGCAGAGGTTTTACAGTGATTACTTGATCACCGCTCCTTCGGCCCCTGATCACTGGTGCAAATGGGATTTAAATACCGACAGTTCATTCTTACTTTGAGGGTAGAATTTTGCAGTAACTTCTCTGTGCTACACAATTCAAATTGAAGCGTCTTTCAGCTCTCTATGTTATACATGTTTTCAACTTATGCTTCCTTGTAACTGGGTTCATAAATTGCAACTCTGATAATGCTTTACTTTGTGTATTGCTTTTGGTTCATTTAGGCCACGCCAACACAGCCACCATAACAATACTAAGCAGGTGAAGCCACTAGAAGCCTAGAAATGATTTCTTTCAGAACCTTGAATTCTTGTTCACGAATGAATTGGGAAAGCCAATAGAAGATTTGATTCGGACTTGGTAGAGCCGGTGCTGCTGTTGCCTGCGCGTACGGCTGTCCCTGCCCTCGGGCACTAAGGGGCTATTTTGTTTTGGTTACGAGGGGAGCCCCAAACTAAGGGGCGTTGTTTAAAAAAACTAAAGGCAGTGCGCTGAGGCTTCGAATCAAGCTATTGTTTAGTCATTATGAGAAAAAAACGACTAGGAGCTTTGGACTCGGGAAACTATACAATGATGACAGCCCTTGTCCATACTTAAGGCCGGTTTACTTTTGTTCTTTTGTTTTTAATCTAGCGAATCAGTTCGTTAATTTGGTTCCTGTTCTGTAGGTGAAAGACTAGGTTTTCTATCTGGAACAAAAAAAGACCAGGTTTTCTATGGTAAATGCAACTTTCGAGGTAGCTTAACATCTTTGTAGCCAGCCCGAGCAGATCTACATGCCAAACCTTGAGAGAAAAACCAAGATAACTCTAAGATAGTGGGAAGTGATCCGAACAAATAAAACAGTGGTGCATAAAACTGAATACTGGATACCAACTTAGTTTGTGTACATACGCCAAACCTATTTAGTCCATCATCCGTCATTTGCCAGGCTGAACTTTTAGATGACAAAATCTTAACTTGAAGAACTTGATTCTAACGACAATTAGACTGCTAATTTGCCTTTTGGTTGTATAAGCTAAAACTACAAAACAATGTGCGACACTAGAGATTGTTTTGTAAGGACCATACTTGAAGCAGCAATGGATTTGTATGTTGCTATGACTTAAAACAGCAACAATGTTCATGAGCTATTACATAATACAAATTGGAGGTTCCGTTTCAAAAAAGTACCATTTACAAATAGCAGAATATATACAAACTATTTAAGCGCTATCACTTTGAGCATTTCCATATCAAGCACTTATACGTACTACAAAAAATTATATCACCCCACCATTTTAAGTTATTTGAATACCCTCTAGTACCCTTGATCACTGTTTTACTAGTACTGATGATATTGAAGCAACATCTTGTCTTGGGCACATTTAGCTCAAAGAAAAAAATAATAATCATTACTTCTTAGAATAACGAGGTACAATTGTATATGGTATCGACTATGAAGAACAGTATACATGATTCACATTCAGGAGGTATCCATACTAAAACAAGTACAAAATGATAGATCCAAAAATAATGAAAACATACGAGTTAGAAAGGAGGAAAATTGATGCATTAGCGTAACATAGAAGGATCGCGTCCTACCATAACATTTTGGTTGAAAATCGGGTTATCAGGATTGTCCAAGAGTCATGATCATTCATTCTTTCTCAACCCTGTTAAAAAACTGTCTATGTAATCACTATGATAATGATAAAAAATAACAATGACACCCATCACCAAACTTATCTGCGGACTTGTTTTACCATAATTGATTCAGCCACTACCAATCATAAAGATGAAAATCCCAGCTGGAAATTAGGAGAAACAAGTACTTACAGCACAAAGCCACTGATTAGGGAATAGACACTGGAATGAAGTCAGCAAGCAAAAAAACAAAAAAAACTACAAAACCAATAAATAGAATAAAATAAATTCAACAAACAACTCCATCATCTACCAAGCAATTGGGAGTGTATTTAAGTTCGAGGATATGGAGGAAATGTAAAGTCAAGGAAGAACTCAATTTGGTATTTTTTATCATGGCAGGACAAGAATCCTTACTGTCCTGATCATCAGCCAAGGATATTGTGGCTCGTCATGACTTTGTGTTTATCAGTTGATGTTATATTCAAACAATAAAAAAAGGGCTAGTCAGGGAGATTGTGGTTTGGCCATAGTTATTTGTGTTTAATTTTCAAGTACGACAGAGGATTAAAAATTAATATGAAAATAAGGGATGAAGACAAGTGTAATGAAGCATGGAGAAATTGAGTAATCAATTGTGAAAAAGTGGCAAACACACTAGGACATAGTGGTCATTAGAGAAAAAATCACCTTCTCTAGCTCTCTCTTGATTGACATTAAATAGGATCCTTGAAACTTCCTACTTTATGTTACAATATTTAACAAAAACAAATCTGATTGCCAAGTGACCACTCAAAGTCTTCTCAAGTGAAATTGATCAGAACTTAGAATTATTTGTCATGATGGTCCGGTGAGAATGAATGCATGGAGAAGGCTCTGTGCTGCCTGGGTTTCGTCAGGTGTACCAGATATGACAATAATCCTATCAGTTGTTCCGGGACGGGGTTCATGCACTATGACCTTGGCACCAGAAATCTGATTAAGTGCGAAAAGCGGTTATTACGTTGAAATTAACTAAATTTTTCGAAAGATTGAAACAGCAATAACTGTGTTATCTTGTAAAGGTTGTAAAGTTTCACCCTTGATTGTCTAACATTCGCCTGAAAGCAACATAACTTTCATTTCCTTCCCCCACAGGAAAGAGAAGAAACATAACATAAATACAGAAGGTATGGAAAAAAATATATCTTTGAAATTGTTTTCAAGACAGTTCATTTGGATGGGTGCAGCAATTGACATACTGTAAGTTTTGTAACTCTAAATTGGGAGTTTTGTTTCTAGTGTGAGGTTTTCGTTGTTTGCTGTTCTGTTTCAGTAATAGAATTCTATTTGTTGTCATTTGACTTTCTGACTTGTCTGAGGCTTATTCTTTGCAAGTTATGGGCAGTTCTTTATTTTTGTGGACAGCTGGTCCACGCAAATTGTAGAGTTATATCTTATTAATACAATCAAGTTTTCTTTCATAAGCTGACTCTAACTTTTAGTAGACACAGGCAGCCCTCCTGCCCCTCCAAAATAATAAAAGCTATTGAAAATCTTGAGGTTGGAAAGCCAAGCAACAAATTTGAAAGGTGCACTTGCTCTAGCCATAAGAAACAGAACATTTTGGTAAAATAAGACAGACGAAGCACGGTGTATAAATGAAAATGAAAAACCTGTCTCAGACGAGCCAAATTGGAGCCATTCTCTCCATACACTGAGCCGATTACATTTTCAGGAACAATGATCTCTACAGTTGTATTTGTCACGATAGCAGATTTACTTCCACTGTGGCAGAGAAAAGAGTTAGAAGAAAAAACAAACAAATGGCATGCATCTCACAAACAAAGACATAATTCATTGACTTTCAACCTGAAAAGAAAAATGTGCCAGTTACAACTGGAGGTGTTAGATAGACCAAGTCTGATCACTTTATTCATGTGAAATTCAAGAGTAATCAGTTTATTGAAATATAGATGACATTACATAATCAATCAAATAGTGCAATTTAGGGTGTCCTATAAAGTTCTAACTCTGCATATTGATATCAATATGGTTTATTCCTACATATCATGATTTGATATCCAGCTGGAACAACAGAAAGTGCAGACAGTCAGCAGATTACAAACCATGATATCTGATCTGCTTAAATCTTATTAAATTTTGATTTCACTTAATATTCATAAATTTAGATGCAACGGAATGAAGCACGGGGTCATGCCAAAAAATATTATGGTGAGATGATCTCAAGTCTATAATATATTTGTTCAAAGCAAGTGGCCAAAATTTTTATAATATATTTCTATTTAGCTTTCACATGTATATTCTCAGACACGTCTATATACTAGTCCACATCAATCCCTATATGTTTCACGTGATATTCATAGATTCAGATGACCCTGCTATGGTAAGATGACCTAAACGCTATAAATTTTTTAGTTCAAACCAAACTGCTCATACGCTAACCAACTCGTGCTTTAAACAAGTTCAATACATTATAACTAAGCTCTCTAATAATTTCTTTGCAGTGTGTGACATTACTAACCTGCCAAGATCCGAGCCACTTTTAAGAGAAGTCAAACCCCTGCTAGTATCTGAGATTCCCCTCGGAGCAACCATCTGCAATCCAATCCACAGTTCAAATGAATAGAAACAAGTAAACCGCATGCATGTAGAAGAGGATGATTAGAAGCAGACCTGTGATGCCCATGGCTTTGGTGTAGAAGGATGATCTAAATTATGGGATAGTCCAAGGTGATCCTTACTTTGAGATAAAGTAGTATGTCGACCAAGACCATGAGTAATACCGCCTGATTGTGTCGACTGAAATACAATAGGAGCAGGGTCCCTGAGTCTTCCATAAGGAATGCTATCCGTTAGCACGGCTGAACTGTTCCTCCTTCCTGAATTATTTACCACACTGGTGAAAAGGTTATCTCGTAGCCTACCAGTAATATTGTACAAAGCATCTTGCACATTTGACAAATCTCCTGAAACCTGTAGAACAGATGATAATTAAATGTATGAAAAGCTTGCAAGTTCAACTCAACAACCCAACTAAACTTATGAAAAGCTTGCAATTCATCTCAACACCTTCAGGTCACCGCTAATTACAAAATGCACTAAATGGAACTAAATAAAAGTTGACTGAAAGTTCACCTGTACAACTTGATCATTCTCTGAAGCACACTTTGGGACCTGGTCACCACCTATTATCCGTATACCAGTACTAGTTACCTTCCGGATCTCAGAAACTATTACACCCCCTTTTCCCAGTAAACAACCAACTTGGCTTGTCGGGACAACAAGACGTGCAACAAGAGGTGACCCTTTTGAGCTGGAGTCTTGCCCCTTTTCAATGCCCGCCTCTACAGACCTTGAGTAGACAAGAACAACAGCCTTTTGTGTTGGCGAGTAGCGGGACTCAGGATTCTGGGTAAGATGAAGCCAATATGAAACATATTACTAACAGAAATGAAATTCCAGAAGCAGTTTAGCTCATACAGATACAAGTACAGACAATGACGACAAGTTGTAAGATGACAAACCTCTGATGCGGAAATAGTAATTAATCTTTCACCACACTCGGCCACAGATCCTCCAACACTTATAATAGCACCAGTCTCATTCTGAAGAGCCCTAACAATGGCACCTCCCTTTCCAATCACACCCCCAGCCCTGTCATTGGCACAAAGAATCCTAAAAGTAACTTCCTGCTGGAGCGTTCTAGTATCCAGTGTAGGGATCCTTTCGGCCTCTATTGATGGCAGACGAACTCCTGAGACATAACTCATGGAGCTGCTTGGCAAACTGGAAATCACTGAACTCCTCTGAGGAAGGTGATCTACAGGTAAAGTTTCATGAGGAACAAGTGGCGGGCAGTCTTGAAGGCGACCAGAGACAGCAACAAGTGCCTTCTTTACAGCCAAAACGTCCCCTTGTATCTGCCACTCTCAATAAATAAAGGAAGTTGTTTTTTAAACTGAAATGGAAGCAAAGAATCATACCTCAACCGTCTCGTCGGAGGGAGCAGCACAAACAGGCAATTTGTCATTCAGGACCCTAATTTTACAGCCAGTGTCTTTTCTAATCTTCTCCACAACCTTGCCGCCCTTGCCTATGACGGAGCCTACCTGGGCCGCATCCGCCAGAAAGCGGCAAGAAACCACTCCAACCCCGATACCAATTGCTCCGGTCTCGGCCGCCACCTCTAGAATCCTCTCGAACACTCTCAAAAGCGCCTCTTGGGCCTTGGAGACCTCAATCTCATCCAGGCCATTCAGCACGATTTTGGAGCGGACGCCGGAGGGAGCGACGACGACGACGACGCGCTCGGGGGAGTCGGGTTGGGGAGGTTCCTCGATGCGGATCTTTGCGCCGGTGGCGAGCTGGAGCTGCTTGATGACGGCGCCGGACTTGCCGATGACGCCGCCGATGCGGGAGGCGTGGCAGAGCATGCGGAAAGAGACGTGGCCTGGAGGAACAGGGAGGGGGGCTTGCTGCTGGGACCTGGAGCGCTTGGAGGATCCGTTTTCGGAGGACATGGTGGAAGAAATTGAACGCTTCGCTGGTAGAGAGAGAAAGATGCTTCCCATACTACTCTCTCTCACCAATTTTTCCGACTGCTCTCACTCTCTCACTTGTGTAGGTGGTTTTTCAGGGCCGGAGACTAGTGATGTTGAGCAATTCGGATATTACTTTTAGAGAATTTTATGTGTTTTGTGACAACATTTTTTATCTTATTTATTAAAATAGGGACAGCGAAGAAGAATAATTCTTTTTTTTTCTTCTAATTTTACAACAAAATCATTTTTTTTTAAATTTAATTCTTCATCAATTTTAATAAGAATCAAACAAAACAACCATTTTAAGCCTAAACTAATATAAAACAGATTTGGATCCACTTGTTTATATAAAATGATAAAAATACTATTTTTTTAACAAATGACAAAAATATTATTTTTAATCAATAATTACAAGACTGCCACTAGAATTTTAAAACTTTTATTTTTTGTTACAAACAACTTTTTTTTCAATTTATTATCTTCTCTCTCGTATGGTTGTGAGTAAATTAGAAAGAGACATATTAATTCTAAATTTCCGATCTACTCAAGATCTCTATTCCCTAAGCAATTCGGACTCTTCAAATCCTGGTTTGTTTGATCATTCAAAAAATAAAGATTATTTTTTTCTTTTGAATATAGATGTTGTGAAGGTGAGCTTGGACAAATTGGGTGCCACGCTGGCGCCGTCATAGACGGTGGTCGTGAAGCAATTCGGGGTCACAAAGCCGACTTGAGGTGACGTGCCAAAAGTTGACCTGTGCAATTAAAAAAACCCTATCATTGTAGCATTAGTAAGTAGGGTATCGTTCTAACCAGGGACACTAGGGAAGGATTTATATTCTGCAAAACAAATCATTAGTACTTTCAAAAGAATACAAATATAAACATATATACAAAATATTATGGGGGATTTATAGGATGGTTCGAAACATATAAAGAAAAAAAGCAAAATATTTACATACATTGGTCAATCAATACTCAAGCATAAAACAACATAGCACCGTGAAGAAAGACATGTCACAGATTTTGCAAGTTTAAGAGGTCATATTTGCGTTTTCACAACTTGTAATTAATTCTAACTATTTAGACTTCTCATGTAAACTTAGTGCCTACAATCGCCTGACACTAAGTTTGTATATGTGTCATCCTGTTTAATGCCTACAATCGCCTGACATTAAGACAAAATACACTGATCGAACGAGAGTCATTGGAAACATGGTCCTAGGTATGGCGTCACTCATCCTATTCATCATGCAAATCTCTCACCCTACCACCCTTGGTAGTGACTAAGAATCAAGACCTACAATCGCCTGATCTTAACCCTTAGAACACTACGGCATATGAAACTCCCTCTAATAGCTAACTTGTCTAGATTCAAGCTAACCTAGAGTTCGATTACGTGCTCAGGTGATGATTAATCAATTCAAGTTATTAATTACGTGAACACAAACAACTTAATCTAAGTCGTCATCCTAACATGCAGTTCTACACGTTACAATTATAAACACAATCACATGAAAATCACAAAGAAGAACAAGTAAACATGTTTATAACGTAAAACCGAAAACCAACACAAACATATATATATAAATAACCATCATACATACAGTAGATACATACATAAACCTTGAATGTATTCATACCTAAACCTACCCTAAGAGTCGGCAAGGATTGAAGAAGGGATTGGTGGCGGCAAAGGGAGCAGTCGGCAGCAAAGGGATGCAGTCGGCAGCAAGGGTGCGGCGGCGGCAAGGCTATGAAATTTCTGTGTAGGGAGGGTTTTTAAGTAGAGCTAGGCTATTCTAAGGCTTAGAGCAATTGAGAAACTCCTTTTTCAGTTGTATTACATGTGTATTTATAGAGACAAAACCCTAAAGAAACCTATTGAAAGTCGGCAGCCCATTGTGTCCCAAACCAAGTAGGTTTTCCTCTCCTTGTTGGATTTGGTCTCTTGCTTTAATTTCTGAATAAGACTTCGACTTGGACCTTGGACCTCTTGATTTTGGACTCCCCTACATGTTGATGGATCAATGTAGGCCTCATTGCACAAGTCTTGGGCTTCTAGGCACCTCCCAAACTCGTGTGACAACTTAGGCAGAAACTGCCCAGTTTTGTAGCTTGACCTCTGTCCATTGTTTTGATCATAACTCCCTCATATGAACTCCAATTGATGCGATTCCAGCTGATCTTAAAACTAGACACGCACAGATTTCCAACGGTGTATAGCTCGTCCTCAGATTCCTCCTGGATCTCCAAATATAAGCTTCCAAAGTTGATGTAGGGTTTCTGGAACTTTCTGCTCGGATCAAAATGCAATGTTTCGGAGTTTCTTCTTTTCCGTGTCTTCTTTTATTGTCTTCCATGAGTCCAATCTTCATGATTCTTGATATAATGTGTCCATATACATGTCATCTACTCATTAAACCAAATTCATCAAAAATGACAATGTAACAATATAACGAACCATAAGAAAATAACCAAGTCTTTGTTCCAAATCGAATTTTCAACACTAAAGCACAATTTTCTGTATAAATGCATGTTTTAGCCATTGCTCTACAGAAAAACCCTTTTGACTCAAAATAAGTAAAAACGACATTACTAAGGAATAAACCAAGTATAAATGAGGGTAAAAACACATTAAAAACATGGCGTAAAACGCACTTATCAAACTACCCCACACTTACCCTTTGCTAGTCCCTTAGCAAACTGACTCTAAAACTAAAAACGAAACAAAACTTCTAATACCCTTAAATAGTTTGTCTCAGGATCTTTACCATGCATAACTTTCAAGTTAAAATATTCAAGTGAACGCACAATTGCAAAGGTTCATAACACATGTGTCATAGCATAAAAAAGTAAGAAGTTCGAAAATCTTGGCATGACATGTATGATAATTTGATCCTCGTCACAAAGGTATACTCTCTTTTTTCCACTCAAAAACGGTATTCACTCATAAGTATATGCAAGGGAAAAGATGATAAAATAATGAATAACTTGCATATTTCAAGAAATAAAAGCACTTTGAGAACAACATTTTTGGAAAAACCTCATTTAATCACTAAGTGCAGTAATGGACCAAAACCATATGCTTAACTCATGAGAAATTCTCTACAAATCAAATTTAGCTATCTTAAAAATCATGAATTAATCTCAATAATATAGTTGTGATAGGGCTTGGTTTCATAAGGTAGGAATTTTTGGATAAGTGGTGCTATAAGAAATCACTAAGACTTTAGCAAATTTCGATTCCCCTTATGTCTCCACTTCATGAATAGGACAAAGGTCAAATATAAACAATCTTAGACCTTCCAATAATCACAACTCAAAATCCATAATCGTTACAAAACACCATAAAAACTTGTGCCTTTTTGAAAAATCCGAAATTCTTTTCCTTTTCTTTTTCCGATTTGTTTTTTCCGTTTTTTTTCTTTTGCTCGGAATTTTTTTTACTTTTAAACACTTTTTTTTTCGGACATACAATTTTTTTTCGGCACATATACAATACAAAATATTGGTGTTTAACCCCACACTTCAACGTTACCCCACACTTGTTCTTTGGCATCACATCACAGCTCCATCGAAAATGTTTGGCCAAGTCTTGATAACAAGGTCAAAGACGAACTATTCTAAGCTGAGGAATTATGTTTAAGGGTGATGAAAGAAAAGGCTTAATGTAGGCTCAAAGGGGTTTACTAAGGAGTCCCACGACGGGTACAAAATAGGCACAGGCTTAATTTGGCTGTGGTGGTGATCCTAATGAGATTAAATTCAATCATATTCAAAATCAAGACAATTTATGATTATAAAGCTTCGAAAATCACATAAGCAAGTTCTAGTAAATTCTAGAGTCCATTAAAAAGCTTTTGCACATAGTTATTGAATATGCAAAGAAAATAATGAGGTTTTGAAAGATAGTGAATTTTCGAAAAATGTAGAATTTTATCGCTCAAAAAGAAAGTATTTAGGCTCAAATTCTCACATAGGTTTTTATGGAGACAAATTATCAAAACATGCATACTTTTTCTTCAAAAATCTCACGTGTTCATACCACTTCACAAAATCCATGAAACTTGCAATTTCTTAAGATAAATGTTAAACCGTCAATCATGCATTCAAAGATATAGTTCATCATAGACTTTTAAGGTTATATCCTAAGACTCAAAAAGAATTAAAAATATTTAAAACAAAAACAAAAACTTAAATTAAATTTTGAATTTTTTTTTTGTTTTTTAAGAAGATTACGGAAAAAAAAATGTAAAAAATTGAAAAAATTTCGGAAAATTTGAAAAACAAAATATATTACTATGTAACCTCTACCCCACACCTTGAAAATTACATTGTCCTCAATGTCAGCTCAAAATTATGTCATAATGTTCTAAGCAGGTGTTTAAGTCACATAATAAATCAACCATAAGAGTGAAGGGATAAGAAAATGCAAACTCTCGTAGACGGCTCCTCCACTGCTACGGTTGAAATGAGTTGTCTCTCATGCAGTGCTTAATGTTTATAGTCTATCAGCCTAGACTCTTCTCCTTTTTTCTTTGATGGCGTCACCTTTTCTCTTGTGATGACGGTGGTTCATTCACAAGTTGCTCATTCATATCATGTGGTTCGAAGGTATCAAAATAAGGTTTAAGTCGATTCGTCTTTGACTACTTTCATCATTGGTGGATGCAATCGGCGTTGAGCTTCTCGTGTAGGCTTGGCGCCATCCTCAAGCAAAATTCGATGAACACATGTTGTAGGGCTGATTCCCTTGATGTCTGCCAAAGTCCAGCCGGTGGCAGCTGTGTTCCTTTTCAAAACCGTAATTAGCTTGTCTTCTTGTTGCTTTGTCAACGTTGATGACACAATAACTGGTAGAGTGTCATATTTTCCAAGAAATAAGTACTTCAAATGTGGGGGTAGAGCTTTGAGCTCTAACTTAGGGGCCTGTTCCACAGATGGTAACAATTTGTTAGTGGATAATGGAATCGACAAGGGAGTATTATACCTTTTGGTAGGTGGTTGTGACTCAAGCTCTTTCACAACTCCAAGTATGGACGGCTCCAAATCTTTCAAAGCCTCCTCATCCCGTTCTCCAAACTTGTCAAATCCGACCCCTTGCTCGATCACTATGAAAAACAAACAACACAAAAATGCAATATGCACACGATATGCAAAACAATAAAACACAAGTATGATTGAATGCAAAATGGATGTAGTGCAAACACGGCATGATGCATGAAACAAAATGCAATACGGCATGATGCAAACAAAACAAAAAATGCAATATGCAACATGATATGCAAAATGATCGATCATAAGTATAAATGCAACATGAATGACACACATAACACACTTCAATAAAAACCTAAAAAACAAAAGAATGTTATCTAAACATGGCACATGACATGGCAATATAAACACATAGGATACACGGCATGACATGGTATTAACAAAGCAAGCAACTAGAACACATAGGGCACACGGCATCACATAGGCACATAACACTTTCAAGCACAAGATGTTGACAACCTATAATGTTTCTAGTTGATTTTATTAACCCCTAATTTTCAAGGTACGTGGAGCAGGGAAGACCACTGTGCAATAGACTGATACAGCCCAAGGTAGTGTTATGTTTCATCCGATATACCTCAAAAATTAAAGTCAAATTAATTTAAAGTTCATGGCGTCATACATGTCTGAGTAAATTCTAGCGTTTAAAGTGTGGTGATGCTTCGGCCCAAGCATTTGGCAAGTTCGAGCGGGTTCCGTGGTTTCAGAAGGCGAGTGTTAAATGTCACGGGGGGCGAACCCCCTACAAGAACCAGGCAGGACTCGTTTGTGGTCACGGGGGGCGAACCCCCTATCGTCCCCTTCACAGAGAAGAGATAACAGTCTATAACCTTGAGATCCAGTTGAACAAACCTGAATTCCATATCTATGACAAGTAACGTGCCCCTTACTCAGTTAAGAACAAACTCGGGTCACTAGACCACTCAACAAGTGTTAATCAAAGCCGCCCTCAACCTCATGAAATCCACAAATAACATGAAGGGTTTAGGTTAAGATTAACAAATGCGGCTTCTCCCTACATGTTACACTTTTAAAACCACAATAAACTTAAAACAAATATGAAACAATCAATCTCCTAAATATTTACTAAGTTACAATATTTATAAACAAAACACATATGGCACGAAAATATACAAATAAAATACATAAAAATTCGACACTATTCACAAAAATATAAGAGAGAAATTGTTAGTAAAAAAATATGGCACAAAATATACAACTTTCACACAAATGAATTCGGCACATACACAAATATACAATGTACAAATTGGCAATACATACAAATATAAGAGAAAAACGTTAGCACAAAATATACACATAAATCCTTTTTAGCATCCCCGGCAACGGCGCCAAAAATTGACGTGCCAAAAGTTGACCTGTGCAATTAAAAAAACCCTATCATTGTAGCATTAGCAAGTAGGGTATCGTTCTAACCGGGGACACTAGGGAATGATTTATATTCTGTAAAACAAATCATTAGTACTTTCAAAAGAATACAAATATAAACATATATACAAAATATTATGGGGGATTTATAGAATGGTTCGAAACATATAAAGAAAAGAAGCAAAATATTTACATACATTGCTCAATCAATACTCAAGCATAAAACAACATAGCACCGTGAAGAAAGACATGTCACAGATTTCGCAAGTTTAAGAGGTCATATTTGCGTTTTCACAACTTCTAATTAATTCCAACTATTTAGACTTCTCATGTAAACTTAGTGCCTACAATCGCCTGACACTAAGTTTGTATATGAGTCATCCTGTTTAATGCCTACAATCGCCTGACATTAAGACAAAATACATTGATCGAACGAGAGTCATTGGAAACATGGTCATAGGTATGGCGTCACTCATCCTATTCATCATGCAAATCTCTCACCCTACCACCCTTGGTAGTGACTAAGAATCAAGACCTACAATCGCCTGATCTTAACCCTTAGAACACTACGGTATATGAAACTTCTCCCTAATAGCTAACTTGTCTAGATTCAAGCTAACCTAGAGTTCGATTACGTGCTCAGGTGATGATTAATCAATTCAAGTTATTAATTACGTGAACACTGACAGGACCCACCCCGGGTTAAACCCCTTTAACCCGAAGTAAATCCTGCGAGGACCACCTCAAGGGAACTTCTTACCGAAACCCCCTTGAAATGGCCAACCCTTCCTACACAACTAGCTAAACCGGGTTAGTCAGAGCAGTCTACAGAGATGATTACCTCAAAGAATTTCAAGCAGCAACGGAATGATCGACTATGCCTCGACTCTCGTACGCGCTCGACCTCCTCTCAAGAACCCTGCATTACTGGGCATTTAAAAACGAAAGGCCCAGGGGAGAAACATTTAAAACTGTTAGAGTGAGTGGACGAAAATCAAATATATAACTCTAATTCCTTTAATGCTCTCCCAACAATTTATTGATTTAAAAATCATTTAAACATGCCCACAAAATACTGAATTTCCCACAAATGCATGACAAGGTAAACAAATAAAGAATATGGGAAGAGAAATGTTCACCAAACATAATAAGTCTGACCTCTCAGACTAGGGTCGGAGCTAAGAGCTCTAGTAGCGCCCTCACGCTACGCTACGCTATGCTAGCTAGATAAAATATTACGGTCAACCCTTATAATATCAACCTGACCTCTCAGGCTTGTCTGTCCACTCAGACCAGGGTCGGAGCTAAGAGCTCTAGAATATGTGATAACGGTCAACCCTTATAATATCAACCTGACCTCTCAGGCTTGTCTGTCCACTCAGACCAGGGTCGGAGCTAAGAGCTCTAAATAAAGTGATACGGTCAACCCTCATAGTGCACTACGTAGTTTGCCTGACCTCTCAGGCTAGGGTCGGAGCTAAGAGCTCTAGTAGCGCCCTCACGCTACTCTAGCTAGCATATTTATTGGTCAACCCTTAAAATAAACATTCATAACAATACATTAATCAAATTCTCTTCCCAAAACAAATAAGTAAAACAATTCCTTGTCATATATGCATAAAACCAATTTCCAACGAAGTCTCGGGTTCAAATCCATTCGAAGGACGGCCATCACCGTCTATAACCATTTTCGGGAGAAATAGAAAATTGAGTAATAATGTAAATACGTTCACGCATAAGTGTCAATATCTCAAACCATAGTAAAAATCTTTAACCGAGGCTCCCGCTAAACTTTATCCAAATAAAAACGTTCAAGAACCCTAGAAGGATATAATTCTCGAAAACAATCATAAAACCATGCAATTAACTCAATAATTAAAGCATGCATTTATTTAAAATAATATGTCCACTCACAGTACTAATGTGACCTTCCCGCTCGGAAAGCTCCTCGAGCGAAACCCTCGAACTACCCGCGTAGTCGAGCCCGTCTCACGTCCGACCAGAGACTGTACAACAAATCATCAAATTAGTCAATCACAGTTGACTTGGTCTTTTCCTAGTTTGACCAGGAAATTCCTATTTGACCACAAGTTGACCAAGTTCCTTTTTATGACACTTTAACCTTTTTGACTTTCTTTCCCGGTTATCGACTCTTAACTCAATTTACCGAAAGTCCGACTCAGCTTCCGAACTTTCCGTTATCACTTAAACTTGACGTTAGGGTGTCACGTATTAATCAATATATTTAACCTCGAGTCGATATACCGATTTAACATTTTCTCATAAATTCCAGTTATCAATTTCCGATAACAATTTAACACTTTACCAATTTAACCTACTAGTGTCCAACTTCATTGAACTTCAACCCTTTAACCATTTTTCTAAAAATGCAACTTCCCCAAAGTGAAAACTTTCCAAAAATGGAAAGTTTCCCAAATTAACAGGTTTCCAAACTTGGAAGGTTTCCCAAAATGGAAACTTCCTAATTACGTCCATTTTCTCCGTAAATGTCTCAACTTAGGAATTAACCGTACTTTTCGACTAAAAGCCTAACAAGGATTCGATTTCTACCTCTTCGGCTTTCTGCCGGAACCATTACGTTTCACCGAATTCCGGTAACGTGCGGGATTTTCGCCAGAGTTTCCCCGTTTCCTTCGTCACCAAGTTATCGACCACGCATGCACAAAACAACTCAATTTCAGCAACAGGGCACAACAACACACACAACAACACAACACAACCTGCAGGAGACAACAACCCAAACTCACCTTACAGTTGCCACCAGTCCCTATAACTCCCTCTACCAGCACCACTACAGCTCCGGCAGCACCTCCACCCTTGCTTGTCGTTGTCCCGAGTACAGAGGCTTCCCACTGCCCAGACTCACCAACTAGGGCCTCCTCTGCCTCAGTCCCTAGTCTCCAGCCTCTTCGGAACTCCTATCACCACCAGAACAACCCAGAACTCCTCGTCGGAGACGAGGACTCAGAAACCCAGCAAGCACAGTGAACACAGAAAAGGAAGAATTCGCTCAGGCTCAAATCGAACATTCAAAGACATGGAAAAGGAAGAGGAAGTGCAGAGGAGAAGAACCTTACCCTCCACGCGCCCTAACTCCGCCTGAAACGGCCGGAATCCGGCAAAGACCGCCGCCTGGTCTCGTCGTTGATCTCCCTTCACGGTGGACGATACGGTGAAAAGAGGGATGGGCTAGGACGAGAAGGTGGAGTGGAGTTGGATGGTGTTGGTCCGCCGGCATGTAGTGGCCGGACGCAGCTCCGGTGAGGAAGAGCAGACGGAGGTCGAAGGAGAGGGGAGACTCGGGTTTGACCCGAGTTTCTGGTTTGACCCAGTCAACCAACTCACTTCCTATTTAAACTTGAATGGACGGTCCAGATTCATTCTCCAAATGATCTGACGGTCCAGATTTAAAGAGAGTGAAAAGTAAAAAGGTTAAATGGTAAAACTCCCTTTTTACCGGATGGATAATTAAAAGTTACCATACACTTCAGAAATTCACAGAAAATAACCGGAAGCTCCGAAAAATATTCCGGAAATACCGGGAGACTCGTGTTGACACGCACTACAACATCGAGTCATCGATTCAGGTATTTGGAGTACTTTTAAAAACTCGAAAATTAACTCGAGCGATAACTTATCGAATTACCGATCGTAATTAAAAATCCTCGGTAACTCGTGAATCTCTGTGAAAGGTGACTTTTATTAACTTCAAAAGATTCGGGGCGTGACAATTCTCCCCACCTTATAAAAATTTCGTCCTCGAAATTTCTATACTCAAAGTCCAATACAGTGAGGAATAGTACCACTTAAAATACTAATATTGCTCTCCAATGTCTACTAAACACAACCAAATATTCTTATCAACCACAAGTGACGTCGTCACAAAACTGCTAATACTCATTTTGATCCCATCACCCCTCGCTTATCGCGGGTAAAAATTCCTTCAAAGATACTCGTATTCTTTCGTGGAACCTTAAATATCAGCTCACACATTCCCTATACAGGAAATGATTACCACACCTGAGGAGTAGGGTACGATGTCACTAATGGATTTAAATCCTCTGGTAACACAATATAACGTGGGGTCAACACCCATGACAACAAGCCCATGAGAAAACCATGACGACTTGTGTTACACAAGCCGTCACCTCATTTGAACTAGGCTCCCTGATCTGGTTTACGCTTTCTAGAAACTATTCTGTCATGTTGTACTGTTGTAGAGTAATTGTCTTCCCTTACTTTATCATTACTCAAA
The DNA here is from genome assembly GCA_951800085.1 of Comarum palustre. Lineage (NCBI taxonomy): Eukaryota > Viridiplantae > Streptophyta > Magnoliopsida > Rosales > Rosaceae > Comarum > Comarum palustre. Next base: position 7,598,234 of record OX637583.1, read on the forward strand.
CTACTTGCACACACAGGACATGAGTTGCCATGACTTTTAGCGTATTCCTAAAACCATAACCTTTACATCAGGGAGGTCCAAAAGCTCCTGACATCGAGGTCCAACAATACTTACTCCTCGCATGAAGACAAATGGTCAGACTACGTACCATTCACGTAACTATTCTGACACACAAATCCTGACTTTTACTCACAATCCAAACATTAGAGTCGCCAGCTCAAATATCACTTTGTGGAATTACGGCATACTTTGCAACTGGTAATACATACCCGTACCATTCATAGGTGAGGTGCCACTGACCTCCCTATCTCTTTCCTTAATTAGGAATGACGTATAGTGCAGAACTTGCACTTCAACCAACACTGTGCGTCTATTATACAATATCCGCGTCACAATCTGGGATTAACTTACCATTAAAAGAATCCCAAAGCCTTACCCGCTCAACAAGGATATTTCATTCCCAGATGCCTCCATTACCACATCATCCGGCAGTAACTGACAACTTGGGACATTTAACCAGATCAGACATCTTCATGAAATTTAGTGCCACTGGTGCACACCCAAAGGAACCCCTGATCAACGCATCGGGAATTAATTCCACCGAACTTAGCCGTATTGATCACCGAGCATCCAGTTATCAAGGCACAATATAACAAATACCATCACCGCACTGGGCGCTTAAACATCACAGAGTCAACTCGTACAACTAGACAGTTTCCAACCAAACTGTCCCCCATGCTCTGCAAGTTTACTATCCGCCGTATCCTCTATTTGGTAAGATTCAAGATGCACAACCTCTTACCATTCTAATTGAAAAGGCAAAATAACTGCGTGCACCGGAAGTCAAATCATCACTTCAGATCCTAGCTTACAAGATCCACTATCACACGTTAACATCCCCTCAGATCATAACTTAATCTGGACGTGGCTTTAACACACAACGATTCCCAATGGAGTGTTGCTCAACTTAGCAACATACCTCGCTGCTCCTGTAAATAATTGGTTTCCAACACCTTGACTCCTAATACCTTTGAGTCATCAGAGAAACCCTTACCTAGTTCCACCGTATTTCATACTCACCGAAATGTTGACAATTTCGAGAGTTACCTCCAATGACCTTAACAATGCCAACCATACTTTAATCCTTTCAGGATTTTATTAAATTAACCTCAATAATTGATCTCCCAGATCTTAATCCTCATTCCAATATTAAGAATATCGCCTGTCACTGCAGTGGATGTAACTATAAACCCCAACACGACTAAGTACACCTTCAGTTACAAAAATTGATTAGACCACAGCCAGTGGGTGCACAAATTTCCATGCCATCAAGCTCAGTTAATCACCCTCGAAGAAAACCAAGTGTCATAACGGACGACTTTGGTTGCAGATTGAAGCTTGACCATCTACAAGTATTCTCACTCAAATTCAAAGATTCAGTAAACCTTGCCCCACTGCTATCCCTTCACCTTTTCCGTGCATTTAACTCAGCAGGCAATCAACCACTTACTGACAACATATAATAATCTCGCTACCCATCATAAGAGTCGGAGCGACTATCAATGACCCACTTCCGACCTGTACTTAAATGGTTAGACCATCTACTGGACGTTTTGTACAGAAACTTCCAACCAAACGTCCTTAATCTCCGTTCTCAATAAATGGAACTCTCATGACACATTCTTAAGATGATGTCATCATCAGCCTTAGTCACTTACCTGGTGTCATTTTGACCACACACAGCTGCACACCAAAAATTATGTTTTACCAGCATGAGCTACCTGTCAGGACCCACCCCGGGTTAAACCCCTTTAGCCTGAAGTAAATCCTGCGGGGACCACCTCAAGGGAACTTCTTACCGAAACCCCCTTGAAATGGCCAACCCTTCCTACAAAACTAACTAAACCGGGTTAGTCAGAGCAGTCTACAGAGATGATTACCCCAAAGAATTTCAAGCAGCAACAGAATGATCGACTATGCCTCGACTCTCGTACGCGCTCGACCTCCTCTCAAGAACCCTGCATCACTGGGCATTTAAAAACGAAAGGCCCAGGGGAGAAACATTTAAAAACTGTTAGAGTGAGTGGACGAAAATCCAATGTAAAAACTCTATTTCCTTTAATGCTCTCCCAAGACTTTAATGATTTAAATAACATTTATGCATGCCCACAATTACCAAATTTCCACAAATGCATGATAATATAAACCAATAAGGATTATGGGAAGAGAAATATTCACAAACACAATAAGTCTGACCTCTCAGACTAGGGTCGGAGCTAAGAGCTCTAGTTGCGCCCTCACGCTATGCTAGCTATATAAAACGGTAATGGACAACCCTTATAATATCCACCTGACATCTCAGGCGTGTCTGTCCTCTCAGACCAGGGTCGGAGCTAAGAGCTCTAGGTAAAATGGTGATGGACAACCCTTATAATATCCACCTGACATCTCAGGTGTGTCTGTCCTCTCAGACCAGGGTCGGAGCTAAGAGCTCTAGGTAAAATGGTGGTGGACAACCCTCATAGTATCCACCTGACATCTCAGGTGTGTCTGTCCTCTCAGACCAGGGTCGGAGCTAAGAGCTCTAGGTAAAATGGTGGTGGACAACCCTCATAGTGCACTACGTAATTTGCCTGACCTCTCAGGCTAGGGTCGGAGCTAAGAGCTCTAGTAGCGCCCTCACGCTACTCTAGCTAGCATAATCATTGGACAACCCGTAAAGGAAATTCACAACAATACTTTACTTAAATTCTCTTCCCAAAACAATAAGTAAAACTATTCCTCGACATATATGCATAAATCCAAATAAACATTCAAGAACACGAGGAAATTGTAATACTCGAAACAATCATGTAAACCTTGCAATAAAATCAATAATTAGGGCATGCATTCATTTAAAAATAATCTGTCCACTCACAGTACTATTGCGACCTTCCCGCTCGGAAAGCTCCTCGAGCGAAACTCTCGAACTACCCGCGTAGTCGAGCCCGTCTCACGTTCAATCAGAGACTGTACAAACAAACCAATCAATTAGTCTTTCTATAGTTGACTTGGTCTTTTCCTAGTTTGACCAGGAAATCCTATTTGACCACGTGTTGACCAAGTTCCTTTCCTTTTAATAGCTTTTCGACAAATACATTCGTTTCTGATTACCCAACTATAACACCGACTTTCTCTAATAATTCAATTGACATTAGGTTCACCCATAATAATTCGTGGAATTACTATGGACACCCATTCAACCACTTCACCAATACCTTAGGAGTCCTTAAAATAATCCTTAAACCTTAACCGGCAATAATCGATGGTCGGAATAATATTTAATTATCCGCTAATAATACTAAACTAGAACAATTCCAAAACCTAACCAAAACTCCTCCAAAAATTACCAAATTTTAACCATAGACTCCTCACAATAAGTACTAATTAATGGTCATGAAAAACTGCCCAAAAAGTGGCGGCACCGCCGACGGCGGCCGCCGGCAGAAATTCCGGCTAAAATTCCGACGACCTCGGATCGCCACCAAATTTTACCAGTAGCTTCGTCTCATCATTTGGGACAACTTTCTAGTTCAACTCGAAGGCCAATTCGGCCTCTAACTAGGTCAAAAACTCGATGAACAGTAGACCCCGAAAATTTACACTTCAAAACTTCAAATCCTCAATTCTTCCTACACACTTCGAATCAAGCTACCAAATTCTAGGGGATTGTAGTACACCTAAAACCCATCCTAAACATATAAAGAACTCATCAAATGGTGACCTAGGGAGGGAGAAATTCGATCCCGAAATTCTACTGTACACATGAAGAACAAATCGGAATTTCTCCCGATTTACGGCGAGTTAGGTCGAAAAGCTTACCTAGGAATGAAGTAGACTCGGAGGCCGAACTTTTGGGACCGGTGTGGTGGCCTGAGGTGGCCGGACGGCGGCGCTGTGGCGGCCGGAAGCTCCGGCAGCTTTTCCGTCGGGGAAGAGGAGAGAGAAGCCGGGTGAAAAATCTGATTTTTCACCCCGGTAACTCCTATATATAGCCGTTTTACCGCATAGTAACTTTATACTTTTGTTCATAACTTTCTCATACGAACTCCGATTTGAGGGTGCTACGTGTCCACGAACTCGTAACGACGCCCTCTACAACTTTCAAGAAGGAAGTTTCCCAAATTCTTGACTTACCAAAAAGTCAACTTTACCATCATTGTACGGTTAAACGGTTACTTTAAATGGTGAAAGACCAAAGTAACCAACCGTAAAATAATTCCGGGATCGGGATGTGACACTACCCATATTTCAACTTACCACTTCCCAACAGAGGGTACACGTGCTCCTGTGAGGTATACCCATGTACGTCTTCCGCCGTCGAAACAGTGTCGTTTGCACGACTGGTTCCTACACCACAATAATACAAAGTCAGTCAAGACTCGTATCACTATCTCCGGTACCCCAAGCATTCTTGGTCCATGACCCGGTGGCTTGTTGCCACTTCCAACATGTTTCTTTAAATCCCGAAACCAATCACCTTTAATTACAACTGGTAACACTCGCTCGATCTGTAAATCGGACTCTAACACAGCCAACCTGGAGACTCCTCCACAGGTGTACCAATTAAAATACTTTGACCACAGGTGGATAACTCACCTTATGGTCGACATGAGTCCCAAGATCTGGTGACACGATATAATTTTTGCCTCCATGATAAATGGCCCAATGACCATTGTCACCAACAATTCAAATCACGATTGGACTCACTAACAAATCAAATCTTTCTAATACCCCAATCGTGGGTGGCTGGAGCGAAGAGATTCTAGTCGTAGCTGACGACAACAATGTCAGCACCAAAGGTGACCCAAGCCATTAGTTTCAGTGGATGTCCCATAAAGCATCGAGGGACCAAACCAGCCTGTACTTCCTTAACATTTCCAGCAGTGTCACATCATGAACTCGTCACCCGAAACAAGTCCATTGATCCCAAAATGACTACACTCATTTTCCCTGAGTCATTCCACTTTCATAAGTCCGTTGGTTTCTCCAAAACCACACTAATGACGAACCTCAACAAAGTCGTGACAATCGTCAAAACTCAATATTCATCCTTTCTGAACAATCGCGTTAGGCGACTTCATTTTTTTTTTTTCATGGCAGGATGAAATCTCTTTCATTAACTCGTACGACTCTCCACTGCTAAGAGTCTCATAACTCGAACACCAAAGCCTTGTCTTAGGCTTCTACAACATCCCTGTCAACAACCATGACAGCCTCTCAGGTGTGAATTAGCTGTTTCACCACCGAGTACTTACAAATAATGCTCAAACGTTAAACAACGTGAGTTTACAGCTCGATCCCCAACTCAAATCTCAATAAATCCCTTTAAAACACAATCCTTGGGGAACTCATCAAATAAATACGTAACGAGCTTACCTTGTTCCTTACAGGAGTTCACTGTGAGGTCGGCGTACTGAGGCATAGTCTTGAAGATTCGATCGTTTATAGGACCACTCGGTCCATATCTCAATCAGGAAGTACTAACTCATATCCTCAATAAACACTAAGCGTCCAAAGCATAAAATGCCGATGGATCCGCCGCGGTCGGACCATCACTCTATAGACACTGAGTGATACTAAGTACATGAGGTAGTAACAGGAAACGATAACCTAATGCTCTGATACCATTGACAGGACCCACCCCGGGTTAAACCCCTTTAACCCGAAGTAAATCCTGCGGGGACCACCTCAAGGGAACTTCTTACCGAAACCCCCTTGAAATGGCCAATCCTTCCTACACAACTAGCTAAACCGGGTTAGTCAGAGCAGTCTACAGAGATGATTACCCCAAAGAATTTCAAGCAGCAACGGAATGATCGACTATGCCTCGACTCTCGTACGCGCTCGACCTCCTCTCAAGAACCCTGCATTACTGGGCATTTAAAAATGAAAGGCCCAGGGGAGAAACATTTAAAACTGTTAGAGTGAGTGGACGAAAATCAAATATATAACCCTAATTCCTTTAATGCTCTCCCAACAATTTATTGATTTAAAAATCATTTAAACATGCCCACAAAATACTGAATTTCCCACAAATGCATGACAAGGTAAACAAATAAAGAATATGGGAAGAGAAATGTTCACCAAACATAATAAGTCTGACCTCTCAGACTAAGGTCGGAGCTAAGAGCTCTAGTAGCGCCCTCACGCTACGCTACGCTAGCTAGATAAAATATTACGGTCAACCCTTATAATATCAACCTGACCTCTCAGGCTTGTCTGTCCACTCAGACCAGGGTCGGAGTGATAGGAGCCTAAAAGGTGACGTTATTATGTGCTAAACACTCTTGTTTATGCTTTGTTGAGTCTATTTAGGTTAAGATTGAGTCATAATATAGTTTAATGTTGTTTTGGAAGAGTTTTTGGTAAAATGTGCTAAAGTGTGAGAAAATTGGCTAAGTGTTAAAAGTGTGATTTCAAGGATTTTGTAAGAGCATTCGCAGTGGCTTAAACATGGTGGAAGTGCATGAAAATTTGGGAATATAATCTTTGGTTGCTGAAATACATTGTGTTAAAATTTCAGGTCAATTGGAGCACGGGAAGACCTTGCAAACGATGCCGGAGTTGGCAGTCCGAGAAGAGAATGTTCCAGGGACTGAAGAAGTTTTGCTGCTACTGTGTCTGATCTTTCGGGGGCTGTATCTGACGCAATACTTGGAACTGGAAAACGTGCCATATACCATTTGAAAGGTCTTCGAGTCTAGTTTCTCTGGGACTTGGAATCACGGCAATTGAAGCACTACAGAAGGAGATATGCCGGAATTACTAAGGCAAGGTCGTGCTGTCGAAAACTGCAGTATTTTCCTGGATGCATCAGGAAAGTTTCTTTGGACTTTTTAAATTACAATTTCGACAATCATGGACCTTGGGGCTTGATGGACATGTCCATATGTGTTTAATGAAGAACTTCAAGCTGAAGATTCATCAAAGTGGCTGGCGAAGTGAAGGGAGAAAAGAGAAGCACATAACTTGCACATGGGAATAACCAAATCCATCTTGGTTTGGGATTGCTTTAGGGCCGACCAAACCCTAGCTTTTTCCCCTATAAAAAGCCTTGTAATCGCATGAGAAAGAGGATCATCAACATTGCAAACTCAAGCCAAAGCAGCTGCCGAAAATTCCATCACCATTCAAAGACCCCAATTCCGATTTCCATACTCCATCCTTTGATCCGAAGCACGTAGCCTAGGATCTCCGTGCACTTGAAGAATAGACCACGTAGGAATATTTTAAAGTGTATTCATCTGCTATTTTCGAATTGGTATGTCTTTGTTATGGTTGATATTTAGGTTTTTGTTTAAGTACGATTTAATTCTTGTCTATGAGATATTAAGTACTTTTGAATGATGTAAGAATTATGGTTTTTAGTTTTTAATCAAGGATTTGAAGTTTATGCCGAGAATTCCTAGTGTTTGGTTTTATTAATTTTCGATTTGCTTCATAATATTAACGTGTGATTAAGACAAGTAGTTGATGTCGCATTAGTTAATCCTTCAAAGAATTACATGACTTTGATACACGTAGTGGATAGGTTGATGAGTTCTTTGTTGTGTTCGAAAATTACATGCTAGAATTGGATTTAGATGGTGCTAATGAACATGTTAGTTTATTTGTGTGATACGTAATTGCATAAGTGAATTAGTATGTTAGATTTCGTGTTTGATACGTTGAGCATGGATGTGTGAAAGGTTTCGAATGAAACAAGTAGTCGATTTCGAATGCATCTAATGGCTTAGGAACCACGTAGGAACCTAAGGTGCATGTTTCGATTCTAGTATGATTTAGGTATTTCGGCATAGATTGATATGAGATTAGAAATTGTTTTCTATATTCTTGCGTTGTTGTTTGGTGTTGGTTTGTGTAATTGTTGATCGATCACATGTATATATGTATAAAAGTAATTTAGGACTTTATTTCATTGCATCTTTCCGAAAATATAAACTCCAAATCTTTAAAATTCTATGTTTATTTCGACATCTTGGATTAGATTAGATGGATCTACCCTGTGGTTGGATCCCCGGTTTAGAACGATACCCTTACTTGCTTTATACGATGACAATGACTGTGTACAGGGTTAATTGATGCGTGTGCAAATACGATCTATCAAATGGCGCCGTTGCCGGGGATCCTTCGGGATCCTCAATCTTTTTAATTGTCGAAATTTACATTGTATATATGTCTATATGTGAATATTTGTATAGTTGGTTCGAATGTATATATTTGTGTGCTTTTGTAATTATAAAGATTGGTGCCATGTATGATTGTTGAAATGCTTTTGTAATTAATTTTCATGTTTAATTTTGTTTTGTTTGATTATGTGTCGAAATGGGTGGAAGCCAAGGCCACCCGGACTAACGATTCTCGAGTTGTTGCAGATTTTCTACGTTCTAACATCTTCTCCAGGTTCGGCATGCCGAAATCTATCATCAGTGATGGAGGTTCTCACTTTTGCAACCGGACAATTGAAGCTCTCATGAAAAAGTATGGAATAAGGCATAAGGTTGCTACACCTTATCACCCTCAAACAAGTGGACAAGTGGAGCTTAGTAACCGGGAGATTAAGCGGATTTTGGAGAAGAGTGTGAAGCCATCACGCAAAGATTGGAGCCAACGACTGGATGATGCTCTTTGGGCTTATAGGACGGCATACAAAAATCCTTTAGGCATGAGCCCTTTTCGAATGGTCTATGGTAAGGCATGTCACTTGCCTGTGGAGTTAGAGCACAAAGCTTGGTGGGCGGTGCAACAGTTCAACATGGACATAGATGAGGCCGGATTGCATAGGAAGCTACAACTGTGTGAACTTGAGGAGATCCGGAACGAGGCCTACGATTCTGCCGTGATCTATAAAGAGAAAACCAAGGCGTTCCACGACAGGATGATTCGAAAGAAAGACTTTGTTATTGGCCAGAAAGTTCTCTTATTTAATTCTAGACTTAGGTTGTTTCCGGGCAAACTACGCTCTAGGTGGATAGGACCTTTTGTTATCACTAATGTTTTTCCTTCTGGTGCAGTAATGATCAAAAGCATGGTCAAAGGATCTGAATTTCAAGTTAATGGTCATCGCTTGAAACCGTATTTGGAGAGCATGGTGGATCACACCATCGAGGAGGTTCCTCTTCAGGACCTCACGGCATGAGCATGAGGATGCATGAGTCTAGGCTAAAGGACTATAAACACCTAAGCGCTGCATGGGAGGCAACCCATAGAAGGAGCCGTCTACGAGCGTTTGCTTTTCTTAACCCTTATCTTCGTTCTTTCATTGTTTTAGATATTGAACATTGAGGACAATGTAAGTTTCAAGTGTGGGGTGGGGAATGGCTTATTGCAAGTTTCGGTGAACAGTGTTTTTGTGAACAGTGATTTTTTTGTTTCGGTGAATAGTGATTTCGGTGAACAGTGATTTTTGAACTTTTTGTTCTAGGTTCGGTTTTTGATTTTTAAGTTTAGGTTTGTATTTGTGATACTGTTTTAGGTGTTCTGGCAAATTTTCATGATTTTTGGAGTTTATTTTGATCTTTAAACTTGATTTTTAGTTTTTGAGTCTAGAAAGTCGCCTTTAACCGTTGATGATGAATTTTTGATCTTTGATTTCATAGTTGATTGGATTGCATGGACTTGATTTCTTGAATTACATTGTTATTGAATGGTTAATAGATGTGAAGAGATCGTGCACTTAAGTAGTAGATGAGGAACTGAAACCTAGGTACAGACAGAGCATGTTCATTACAATGTTTGATTTCATGTTTAACCTTGTGAGTTTCGAGCCATATATGTGCCTTTTCATTGATGAGTGTTTAATCTATCGTTTTGTTGGTTTTATGACCTCATATTACATTATTTGATCAATGTGCATGCCATAGAGATAAACCAATGAACTAGAGATTTACTAGAACTTGTTTGTGAAACATTCAAAGCTTTATATCATAACTTACTTTGATTTGGAAAAGGATTGTTGGATCTTTATTAGGTTATCACCACTTTATCTAAATAGCCATGAGTCCTATATGAGCCCTGTTCGGGACACCTTAGTATGAACCCCCTTGAGCCTACGTTAAGCCTTTTCTTTGATTACCAACATGTTTTTACCTTGCCTAGAATAGTTATCTCTACCTTGGTTGCAAACTTGATGGAGATGTTGTTTTGTGGTATGAATATGGAGTGATCGAAAAGATCTAAGTGTGGGGTTGGACTTGTGAATGCTATGATGCCGATTTTGGGTGAAAAAGAAAAAGAAGAAAGGAAAAAAAAGAATAAAAGAAAAAAATGAAAGAAAAGAAAAGAAGATTTCCGATGTGGAGATTTGATTTGGACACCCATGGCATGATTTATTCTTGTGAAATTGGAATTGTGATATGTATTTGCTGAAGGCTCAATAAAGTTATACATAGCCTTTGTTCGATTTTACTATGTTTATAGTGAAGGATGGGTCCAACATGATGAAATTTGGCCTTGATGTTAATTGGTGATATAAGGAGGATATCCATGTTTTTATTAGCCTTGAGGATGACCTTTGTGATTCCTCTTTCTTTGATTATTATCCTACCTTATTCGAACCCTGAGCCATCCCTTTTCTAAAGATCCGCATGATTCTTAAGATAAGTAGCCTTTGATCTGTGGAGTTTGTTTCATGAATAAGCATATGGTTGTGGTTCATTTGTGCATGTAATTGGTATCTTTCTTGAGGTCTATTTTGAAATTCACTATCTATATAATTCCTGTGTGTGAAAAGCTTTTAAGCATATACCATATTCTTGAGAGAAAAGATTTGGAGTGCATATCCCTTGAGAATTGAATTTGAACTTGTTTTGAACATGTCGAGATTAATTCACCTTTGTTTCTACCATGTCTTACTTGTTACATCGAAATCTCATGTTTATTAACCAGTGAATTCATTCTTTCGATTTCAACTCTTGTGCTATTCTTGATACTATGATGTTGAAGATCTCTGAAACAATTTCGTTGAAGGCTTTAGATTGAGTCATCGTAGTATGTTTTTGTATAGTGTTTGCTAAGGGACTAGCAAAGCTTAAGTGTGGGGTTGTTGATAGGAGCCTAAAAGGTGACGTTATTATGTGCTAAACACTCTTGTTTATGCTTTGTTGAGTCTATTTAGGTTAAGATTGAGTCATAATATAGTTTAATGTTGTTTTGGAAGAGTTTTTGGTAAAATGTGCTAAAGTGTGAGAAAATTGGCTAAGTGTTAAAAGTGTGATTTCAAGGATTTTGTAAGAGCATTCGCAGTGGCTTAAACATGGTGGAAGTGCATGAAAATTTGGGAATATAATCTTTGGTTGCTGAAATACATTGTGTTAAAATTTCAGGTCAATTGGAGCACGGGAAGACCTTGCAAACGATGCCGGAGTTGGCAGTCCGAGAAGAGAATGTTCCAGGGACTGAAGAAGTTTTGCTGCTACTGTGTCTGATCTTTCGGGGGCTGTATCTGACGCAATACTTGGAACTGGAAAACGTGCCATATACCATTTGAAAGGTCTTCGAGTCTAGTTTCTCTGGGACTTGGAATCACGGCAATTGAAGCACTACAGAAGGAGATATGCCGGAATTACTAAGGCAAGGTCGTGCTGTCGAAAACTGCAGTATTTTCCTGGATGCATCAGGAAAGTTTCTTTGGACTTTTTAAATTACAATTTCGACAATCATGGACCTTGGGGCTTGATGGACATGTCCATATGTGTTTAATGAAGAACTTCAAGCTGAAGATTCATCAAAGTGGCTGGCGAAGTGAAGGGAGAAAAGAGAAGCACATAACTTGCACATGGGAATAACCAAATCCATCTTGGTTTGGGATTGCTTTAGGGCCGACCAAACCCTAGCTTTTTCCCCTATAAAAAGCCTTGTAATCGCATGAGAAAGAGGATCATCAACATTGCAAACTCAAGCCAAAGCAGCTGCCGAAAATTCCATCACCATTCAAAGACCCCAATTCCGATTTCCATACTCCATCCTTTGATCCGAAGCACGTAGCCTAGGATCTCCGTGCACTTGAAGAATAGACCACGTAGGAATATTTTAAAGTGTATTCATCTGCTATTTTCGAATTGGTATGTCTTTGTTATGGTTGATATTTAGGTTTTTGTTTAAGTACGATTTAATTCTTGTCTATGAGATATTAAGTACTTTTGAATGATGTAAGAATTATGGTTTTTAGTTTTTAATCAAGGATTTGAAGTTTATGCCGAGAATTCCTAGTGTTTGGTTTTATTAATTTTCGATTTGCTTCATAATATTAACGTGTGATTAAGACAAGTAGTTGATGTCGCATTAGTTAATCCTTCAAAGAATTACATGACTTTGATACACGTAGTGGATAGGTTGATGAGTTCTTTGTTGTGTTCGAAAATTACATGCTAGAATTGGATTTAGATGGTGCTAATGAACATGTTAGTTTATTTGTGTGATACGTAATTGCATAAGTGAATTAGTATGTTAGATTTCGTGTTTGATACGTTGAGCATGGATGTGTGAAAGGTTTCGAATGAAACAAGTAGTCGATTTCGAATGCATCTAATGGCTTAGGAACCACGTAGGAACCTAAGGTGCATGTTTCGATTCTAGTATGATTTAGGTATTTCGGCATAGATTGATATGAGATTAGAAATTGTTTTCTATATTCTTGCGTTGTTGTTTGGTGTTGGTTTGTGTAATTGTTGATCGATCACATGTATATATGTATAAAAGTAATTTAGGACTTTATTTCATTGCATCTTTCCGAAAATATAAACTCCAAATCTTTAAAATTCTATGTTTATTTCGACATCTTGGATTAGATTAGATGGATCTACCCTGTGGTTGGATCCCCGGTTTAGAACGATACCCTTACTTGCTTTATACGATGACAATGACTGTGTACAGGGTTAATTGATGCGTGTGCAAATACGATCTATCACGGAGCTAAGAGCTCTAGAATATGTGATAACGGTCAACCCTTATAATATCAACCTGACCTCTCAGGCTTGTCTGTCCACTCAGACCAGGGTCGGAGCTAAGAGCTCTAAATAAAGTGATACGGTCAACCCTCATAGTGCACTACGTAGTTTGCCTGACCTCTCAGGCTAGGGTCGGAGCTAAGAGCTCTAGTAGCGCCCTCACGCTACTCTAGCTAGCATATTTATTGGTCAACCCTTAAAATAAACATTCATAACAATACATTAATCAAATTCTCTTCCCAAAACAAATAAGTAAAACAATTCCTTGTCATATATGCATAAAACCAATTTCCAACGAAGTCTCGGGTTCAAATCCATTCGAAGGACGGCCATCACCGTCTATAACCATTTTCGGGAGAAATAGAAAATTGAGTAATAATGTAAATACGTTCACGCATAAGTGTCAATATCTCAAACCATAGTAAAAATCTTTAACCGAGGCTCCCGCTAAACTTTATCCAAATAAAAACGTTCAAGAACCCTAGAAGGATATAATTCTCGAAAACAATCATAAAACCATGCAATTAACTCAATAATTAAAGCATGCATTTATTTAAAATAATATGTCCACTCACAGTACTAATGTGACCTTCCCGCTCGGAAAGCTCCTCGAGCGAAACCCTCGAACTACCCGCGTAGTCGAGCCCGTCTCACGTCCGACCAGAGACTGTACAACAAATCATCAAATTAGTCAATCACAGTTGACTTGGTCTTTTCCTAGTTTGACCAGGAAATTCCTATTTGACCACAAGTTGACCAAGTTCCTTTTTATGACACTTTAACCTTTTTGACTTTCTTTCCCGGTTATCGACTCTTAACTCAATTTACCGAAAGTCCGACTCAGCTTCCGAACTTTCCGTTATCACTTAAACTTGACGTTAGGGTGTCACGTATTAATCAATATATTTAACCTCGAGTCGATATACCGATTTAACATTTTCTCATAAATTCCAGTTATCAATTTCCGATAACAATTTAACACTTTACCAATTTAACCTACTAGTGTCCAACTTCATTGAACTTCAACCCTTTAACCATTTTTCTAAAAATGCAACTTCCCCAAAGTGAAAACTTTCCCTTAATGGAAACTTTCCATTTTTGGAAAGTTTCCCAAATTAACAGGTTTCCAAACTTGGAAGGTTTCCCAAAATGGAAACTTCCTAATTACGTCCATTTTCTCCGTAAATGTCTCAACTTAGGAATTAACCGTACTTTTCGACTAAAAGCCTAACAAGGATTCGATTTCTACCTCTTCGGCTTTCTGCCGGAACCATTACGTTTCACCGAATTCCGGTAACGTGCGGGATTTTCGCCAGAGTTTCCCCGTTTCCTTCGTCACCAAGTTATCGACCACGCATGCACAAAACAACTCAATTTCAGCAACAGGGCACAACAACACACACAACAACACAACACAACCTGCAGGAGACAACAACCCAAACTCACCTTACAGTTGCCACCAGTCCCTATAACTCCCTCTACCAGCACCACTACAGCTCCGGCAGCACCTCCACCCTTGCTTGTCGTTGTCCCGAGTACAGAGGCTTCCCACTGCCCAGACTCACCAACTAGGGCCTCCTCTGCCTCAGTCCCTAGTCTCCAGCCTCTTCGGAACTCCTATCACCACCAGAACAACCCAGAACTCCTCGTCGGAGACGAGGACTCAGAAACCCAGCAAGCACAGTGAACACAGAAAAGGAAGAATTCGCTCAGGCTCAAATCGAACATTCAAAGACATGGAAAAGGAAGAGGAAGTGCAGAGGAGAAGAACCTTACCCTCCACGCGCCCTAACTCCGCCTGAAACGGCCGGAATCCGGCAAAGACCGCCGCCTGGTCTCGTCGTTGATCTCCCTTCACGGTGGACGATACGGTGAAAAGAGGGATGGGCTAGGACGAGAAGGTGGAGTGGAGTTGGATGGTGTTGGTCCGCCGGCATGTAGTGGCCGGACGCAGCTCCGGTGAGGAAGAGCAGACGGAGGTCGAAGGAGAGGGGAGACTCGGGTTTGACCCGAGTTTCTGGTTTGACCCAGTCAACCAACTCACTTCCTATTTAAACTTGAATGGACGGTCCAGATTCATTCTCCAAATGATCTGACGGTCCAGATTTAAAGAGAGTGAAAAGTAAAAAGGTTAAATGGTAAAACTCCCTTTTTACCGGATGGATAATTAAAAGTTACCATACACTTCAGAAATTCACAGAAAATAACCGGAAGCTCCGAAAAATATTCCGGAAATACCGGGAGACTCGTGTTGACACGCACTACAACATCGAGTCATCGATTCAGGTATTTGGAGTACTTTTAAAAACTCGAAAATTAACTCGAGCGATAACTTATCGAATTACCGATCGTAATTAAAAATCCTCGGTAACTCGTGAATCTCTGTGAAAGGTGACTTTTATTAACTTCAAAAGATTCGGGGCGTGACAAACACAAACAACTTAATCTAAGTCGTCATCCTAACATGCAGTTCTACACGTTACAATTATAAACACAATCACATAAAAATCACAAAGAAGAACAAGTAAACATGTTTATAACGTAAAACCGAAAACCAACACAAACATATATATATATATATATATATAACCATCATCCATACAGTAGATACATACATAAACCTTGAATGTATTCATACCTAAACCTACCCTAAGAGTTGGCAAGGATTGAAGAAGGGATTGGTGGCGGTAAAGGGAGCAGTCAGCAGCAAAGGGATGCAGTCGGCAGCAAGGGTGCGGCGGCGGCAAGGCTATGGAATTTCTGTGTAGGGAGGGTTTTTAAGTAGAGCTAGGCTATTCTAAGGCTTAGAGCAATTGAGAGACTCCTTTTTCAGTTGTATTACATGTGTATTTATAGAGACAAAACCCTAAAGAAATCTATTGAAAGTCGGCAACCCATTGTGTCCCAAACCTATAGAGCCAAAATTGCAAGTGAAGTGTCCTGGGTTGGAGCTCAAGAGCTATGAGCCTATTTTGGAACATCACTTAATAAAAGCATTCTCAAGTCTGTTAGAGTATTCCGTTATATGAATAAGTTACGTGAGATGTAGATGTCATGGCTTTTCTTAAGACTGCTTCCTGATATTTTAAGTTGTGTGAAGATGTAGATCTGAAGCTTATTTGTACTTAAATAATGGATTTGGGTTTGTAACTAAAACACCCTATAACTTGTGAGTTAGCAATGCACACTGGCTAGTGTTGGTCTTAATAAAATTAGCAGATCATTCTGAACTTTCGTTCTTAGTTTGAAGATCATTTTAATTAATAGGCTGCAGGTTTACTGGATATTGTTGTTGGACTTCCCTTTCACCAGAAGAAAGAAGACAGAAAGATTATAATGTTTTGTTGAGGAAATTAGAGAAAAACTAAAAAAATAGAGCATATTTTAAGATAAACTCATTCACATATTTCATTTTAATTTACATCAAATTTAAATTATTTAACATGGCTTATAGGTTTTATTTTTAAAACTAAAATTTGTCACAATTTTTCTCCTGACGATTTTGTCATTCTGATTTTAATTATGTTTTCAACATTTTAATTTGTGCTTATTGTGTAGGTATTAACCATGCATTTTGTTTATAACCTTTAAGTTAGGTTACAAATAGAATAATTGAGTTTTGAGTTTTGGATATAGGGTTTAGGGGTTGGGATTTAGGGCTTAGGGTTTAGGATATAGAGTTTTAAGGTTTTAGGGTTCATATATTCATTGGATACCATTAGGGTTTAGGGTTTATGATTTATGATTCATATCTTCATGAGATACCATTTTATTAACGCCTAGAAATAATGACAACTTCTATAATTGTAGAAAAAAAAAGTTTTATTTTTTATCCTAAATAATAGGTTTATTTTATTTAAACAACTTAATTAATAATTTTGGGTGTATTTTAAAACAATTTTAAAGGTGAGTGTAATTTAAAATGAGTCTAATAAATAGAGTGTAATATTAAATTCCCCTGTTTTGTTTAGTTAGGGGATGGGAATCCTTCACAATTGCAGTGCTACTAGCCTTACAAAAAGGCTCTGATCTTCATGGCCCTTTCAAGCATTAGTGATCTGCTGGCTTTCTTCAGGTTCATTGGGTGTGGGAGTTGCCTGTAGAAGGTCACGATGACATTATCAGCTAGGGGCATGCATCCAACACCAATATCCTTCCCTCTCCTAGCAGCAGGGATCATGATACATTCACTATTGAGCTAGTCCATCCAACTGATCTACTTGATATATAATTACATTAATTTGCTGCAAATTAAACAGTCCCTTGAACACGTATTATACTGCGCAAATGCAGATGCAATTTCAACATATTCTTAGTTTTAAAAGGAAGAGAGCTATGTAAGCAATGCTGTCACTAGTCTGTTGTTGCAGACAAGAGTCGACTTAGACTACTACTTGTACCACATGGGGTCGTGTAAATTTCACTCATGCTGCTACATACATCACATGATATTACAGCAAAGAGAAGCATATATTATATAGAGCTTGCTCAATACGTTGGCAACAATTCTTTGAGACAGCAAGGCAAAGATTTTTATTGTTCGAGTGTCTCTGAGCTAGTGATGAAGATGTCAAACTCATCGGGAACGGGAACGGGAACGGGAACGGTGACTAATTAGATCGTAGTTAGAGGAGGTTCCACTGAAGGACTTCGGAACATGTATGATAGATTGAGAAACTGCACAACTTCTTTTACAAGACGATGCGTAAAGATTGACAAATCCAAACCTGTCACTTACACTTCTTGATACCTTGGCACTCCATTGGAATATGTCAGCTTGACCATTGTTCTTGGAATATTGATCTTCTTCTTTATCTTCCTCCTTGGAACACTCGACTAAAGCAGCAACGAAAGGATCTGTGGGGAACGTACTAGATGCTGGCTTCTTTTTCGGAGCTTGATGAGTGGTTGTGGGAGGCAATGGGAGGATCTTGAGTGATGATGAGCTGCAATGTTCCTTCTTCTTGCAGCTCAAGCTTTGTTTCTTTGGAATTCCAGGAACATGTTCCCAGGAAAATGGGACACCAGAAAATCGAAATGGGGTGGTGGCAGGGGAATCATCACGATCAGGGACACTGAACGATAGTCTTCCAGAGGAAGCAGAAGGATGTAGCTTCATGGCTGGAAATAATACTGTGTTTCTGCTTGGAGTTGTTGATGATGAGGACTCCATGCTTGAACTTGTGTTGTTGTTCCAACTCTCACTGCTGCGTTCATATTGTTTTTCTTCATCCGCTGCACTCTTTCTCTCTCTATATATTATGCTACATATTCTTCTACCAGATCCCTCATGCCATTTGACATGATAGTAACAAAAGAATTAGAATCATTATTGACTACTAGGGGAGCTAAAATCATTGTTTAATACTAACATGGACAATTGAGAGAGACCCCAAAGGAGACAGAGACTGGGACAAAAATAACAGAAAATGAAAGTAATATTAGCCCTAGTGGTAGTCCCTCGTTTGAATAGAGAGTGGTAGTCCCTCGTTTGAATCACATGATGGATCCTTGTTCAGATCAAATCATTTCATTGATTAGTTCTTATGTAAAGGTGAAGCTAAGGCCTCCCTGTCCCTGTTTAAATGGAATACCTTCTTTGGTTTATGTTGTGCACTGGAAAATTAAAGGGGCAAGTTCATCATCATGTATAATTAATTACCTAACAAGAAATGAAGGTAAGCATCCCCAAGTTTGGTAAATAATTCCAACCTATACTCCAACACAAGAACAACCCTTCCCTTAATTAAGCTTGGTTTGATCCCAGGTCAAGACAATCCATATGAGTAATTCTTTTTCCTTTTTTTTTGGTATAAATGAGGCCAAACAGCAAACTGAAACAAGTTAACCAGAAAAAGAGCCTCTAGTAGAATGGTGAGTGAAACCATTCTTATTGGAACAAAAAGCGGCAGCAGTTCTGATTAGTATGGACTAATAAGGTTTTCTGAATTATGATGTGAGATCAGTCGAAGATGAAAAAAAAAATTAAAATTATTACACCAAACAGAATTAAAAACAACAAACCTAAACCAATAAAATAAAAAGAAAAACATGTCACTGAAACAGCTAATAATTTTGCAGTTGCAATTAAGCGCGATGGTTGCAAAAGAAACCCAAAATTTTCCGTAACACGTGGCAAATCATGATTGGCCACGTCAGGGAGAGGGAAGCAAAGAAACCCTAGTATATACTAGAGAGAGGGAGGGAGGGAGTGAGAGAGGGAGGATGGCATACCACGGCGGCAAACTGAAGTCGACGTCCATCAATGGCGTCAAGATGTACAGCGTCGCTAATCAGCAGCCCTCGCTGGCCACCTGGCTCGACCCCAACAAGCGGCGCGCTCTCCGCAAAGACAAGAATTATATGCAAAGAGTGGACCTGATCCAGGACCTCCGCTTCGAAACCGCCACCACCAAAATCAAAGCCACTCCCGACGGCGAGTTCCTCATCGCCTCAGGTATCTACCCACCGCAAGTCAAGGTCTATGAGCTCAGGGAACTCTCCCTCAAGTTCGAGAGGCACCTCGATTCCGAGATCATTGATTTTCAGGCAGGTAGCTTTTCTCGTCTCACACCGTAATCTCTTGTTATTATACTCATTATCATCTGTTGTTTAGGTTTTGGCCGATGATTATTCCAAGCTCGCATTTTTGTGTGCCAATCGTTGTGTTTATCTACATGCCAAATACGGAAAGCATTACAGTTTGCGGATTCCCAGAATGGGTAGGGACATGGCTTATGATTCCTGGTCTTGTGATTTGCTCTGTGCTGCCTCTTCTCCTCAACTTTACAGAATCAATTTGGAACAGGTTTTTGTTTATATCAACCACACTCTTTTAAACATGTTTCTGCTTTCTATCAATATTAACCCTCACTGCTTTGTAGGGCCGATTTTTATCTTCCCTCACCACACAGTCGCCAGGGCTAAATGTAGTTTCTCGAAGGTGATTTCTTTTGCTTTTTAGGTTTCTTCTTTCTCTTCTTTAAATATCAGATATGTGCTCCCGGTCGGTATTTATCTAAGAGCTAGGAGATTTTCGTTTTAAATTCCAGCAAGCTTCATGGTTTAGTTGCTTGTGGCGGTGAGGATGGCACTGTGGAGTGTTTTGACATGAGAATGAAATTTCCAGTTGGTAGGATAAATGCTGTTGGACCTGCTGGTGACATTGGCCAGGTAAAGGTCTCGTGTCTATAGTTTCATTGTTTCTTAATTACATTTCTTTCCCTTTTTGAATTGCTCTACCTCCTCATTCTCTTTGCTTTTAATCCGGAATTAATTAACCAGTTGACTGCATTTTGGATTTGCAGGAAGTTACAGCAGTAGAATTTGATGACAAAACGGGTTTCTCAATGGCTGTTGGAAGCAGTGCAGGAAAGGTATAGTTCTTTTTTCTTTAATCTAATAAAGGCACAATGCAATATATTTATTTCTAAAAAGATGTAGGCTTACCTTGGTTGTGCTCATATTGGAAATTTCCACCATGTTGATCATTCTCAACCTTGCAATAGCTACTGTAGTTTCTCCTCAATGGCAGCACATAATTGGTAGCTTGGCTTATTTAATAATTTAAACACTTTAGTTTTATCCGTATTTACCTGCCAATAGCATAAAATTGGCCTTTTAGTCATATTTGACACATGAGATGTTTAAATTGAAAGAAAAAAGTCAAGCGGTTCTTAAGTTAGTCACAACAAAGGATCATATAGACTTTGTAATAAAACTCCATCTTGCATGCCCTTGGGTGGGGAAGATTGTCTTGTATATGAGGACTCGCCTGGTCAGCAATTGACCAAATTAATCATGGTCAATCACCCTTGGGTGTAAAACAACTAAACTTGCGGATAATCCTCTCGACCCTTAGATTTACATCAAGGGTGATTGAGCATTGTTTTCTTGGTCAGTTGATGACTAGGTGAACATTTATGTATATGAGGAGCATGATGATATGGTTCCGTCTGAATGTTTCTGATTTATTCACCTCAGTGAATAGGTTAAAATAGGCCATAATTTAATATTGTGGCCTTGACTATAATAAAGGAATAATAAAAAAGGTACTAATACTTGCACGGAAAATTCTACCAACATGATTCATCAATTGTTGCAGCCAGTGGTTAGTGAAATTGGTCCTTGTTCTTCCCATCATTGTTTCCAGTTTTAATTTAATCAAATCCCAAGACAATTCTTGAGAAATAAAATACATCACTGCCCTTGTATTAGAATTCGGTGAGGAGAAGTGGGTATAATTGAATAAGTAACGATTGACAAGTAGGTGAGGTGTGGTGATTAAGATGACATGTTTGTTGGTAAAAACACACTGCAGTTCATCAAGAATGGATTGCATCTTCATTGTACAATAGTAGATAATGAGATGAATTGTTGGGACCATTACCTGTACCATCTTTAGTTGTGAGCCACTTCCCAACAAGAGTAAATCACATTCACATTGAATAATATAACTGCAATTGTGTCATTGAACCTGCAGGTACTCATCTATGACTTGCGTTCGTCACATCCTACACAGGTTAAGGATCACATGTGAGTATTTCGTCCTTGTGCAGTTTGTCCTGGTTCAACGTGATAAGGGGCCTTGTTTTTCTCCCCGTTGTAATATACTGTATGGTGAAGATCCTGTCATTGTTTAATAGGTATGGCAGCCCAATATTAGACATTAAGTGGCATCAAACTCTTAATTCTGAACGGCCGAAGATAATTACCACTGATAGTCACGTTGTTAGAATATGGGACCCTGATACAGTAAGTATACTTTTTGGATATAATGAAAGTTATGGAATGTTTGTTATTCTCTATACGTAAGCAAGTAGATATCCCATTATTTTCAGGGAGAAGGAATGACAAGCATTGAGCCCACAGCTGGAGCAATTAATGATATATGTACATTCCCTGGCAGTGGATTGATGCTGTTGGCTCTGGACTGCAGTCAGATACCATCATATTTCATACCTGAACTCGGACCTGCTCCAAATTGGTGTTCTTACCTGCAAAATCTAACTGTAGGTTTTAATATTTTTGTTCCTTTATTAATTTGGTTCCATTTATATCTCCGGTTAATAACAGTTTTTGTTTGTTCATTTTACAGGAAGAGCTAGAGGAGGGTGCACAGACGACCATCTATGATAATTTTAAATTTTTGACAAAAGAAGAACTTGAGAGGTTGAGGTTGACTAAACTGATTGGAACCAATCTACTGAGGGCTTACATGCACGGGTACTTCATTCGTTATTCGTTGTATAAAAAGGTAAGGTCAGCTTCATTTATATATGATTATTTTGATCTAGAGTTTGATGAATGTTTTGGAACCAAAATGAAGCTTTACCATCCAATAGTATGCCTGGTCCCGAGCTGTATTTCATAAATGGAAAGCGTCCTTGTATAACACATGTGAAAAATAGTTATGATTCTGTGTAGGCCTTATCCTTTTCTACTATATATTTTATTCTTAGTAAGCATGTCTGGCACTGAGCATTGAGTTGGTGAAACGTTACTGATTTATATTCAAAGATGATATGTCACTTGCTGTATAAGGTACTAATTTGGTAGTCTCATGATCCTTATCGCATACTTTCTGCAGGCAAAGGCTATGGTAGAGCCTTTTGATTACAGTGAATACATTGAACAGCAGAAAAAGCAGAGGCTAGAAAAAGAACTTGCAGGACAGCGAATTACGGTTAGACACTTTCTTCTGAATACTGATGCATATTTACAACCGTATGATAGTTTTTTGGGTACTTCTGCATCTAGACTACTTCCTATTTTCTCTTCACCTATATAACCATCTTTAAAGAATATTCAACATTTCTTCAAGGTGGTCATAATTCTTTTTGGAGAAACTGGTTCAACTGTTAATTTGGGACCATAGTCTTCACAGTCCTAGAGTGTGTTTATATTATATTGACTTTGTGAGGGACTCATGTTAAATTATCCATTTTGAGGTCAATGGTATGATTCCTTATGTATTGTGCTTTTTGTTTACTGCAGAAAAAGAGAAAATTGCCCAAGGTCAACCAACAGTTGGCAGAGAAGTTGTGGGAGCATGAAGAGACAGAAAATGAAACTAAAGATATTGATGAAAATGAGGCGAAGAAGCCATCCAAGAAAAAGAAGGCACTTGATATTAATATTTTTGAAGATGAGCGATTTAAAGCAATTTTTGAAGATAAGGTATGATAATCTAGGCTCCATTTCTCATTTTTTTTGGGGGGGTCTCTCAGTTTCTAAGTCTATACACCTTTCCGGACAACCACTGCAAGTGGTCCGAACAATTTAAAATTTCAATAGGGGGGCTAGCCTCGTATTCTGGGACCTTTTGGTGAAGTGCTGAAAACAAGTTCGAAGAGGGGCTTTTCTATGGGTGTGAGACTTCAGTGCACCTGTTTGGTAGAGTCTGCCAGATTATTATCTGTCATTTCTTGTTTCCTTGAGGTTGAGAGGCTTAAATGCGAGTGTATTGGAAGGTGTGAGTGAGGGAAAGAAAGAATTTCAAATCTCTCTCACTTTAAATGTGGTTTTCTGGGTCATTAGATCAATAGAAGCATGCAGTTTCATGTACGTGGCTGCGGAGATAAGATTTATGTTGAAGCAACTTCTATGATTATTTTTTTCCGATTATAAGCAACTTCTCTTTGAATTCAGTTTTATTGAGTGAATTTTCTCAGTGTTGTGCTTTAGCCTATTACTAGCCTTACCCATGCGATGCACATATTATTGGTGAATAGACGATCAACGTGGAAGCTTCTTTGTCACAACCTTATTAAAAGATGTTTTCTTTACATGATAATTATTTAAGTAATTTTTTTATATAATGGGTTTAGAGTAAGATGTTTTCTTTACCCTAATCCACAATTTGGTGAAGCTTGCTTGGCTTTATAATAGTATATTTAACTGAGTTTTTTTTGCTTTCTATCATTTTTAGTTTTCTCGTGTCTCAAGTATTGATGGGTTTGGTTGTTTTCCTGTTTGTTTGTTTCCCAAGTGGAGTGTGTTTCTGTTTTTGTGTCTTCAGTATTAATGAGTTTGGTTGTTTTCCTGTTTGCTTGTTTGTTTGTTTGTATGTTTCCCAAGTGGAGTGTGTTTCTGTTTTATCTCTGTATTAGTTCCAGTTTTATTCATATTGCGAAACCTAGATTTACGTGGGGTGGGGAAGGGAAAAGAACCATACGTTCAATGTTTATTCGTTAGTAGATTGTGTCAACAGTTCCTTTTGTAATTTGTGTGCAGGCTTTTGAAATTGATGAGTATTCACAAGAATACAAGGCTTTACACCCAGTTTCTTCTAACAAGCGAGCATCTCTGGTGGAAGAACACTTCACACCTGTCATGGAAGATGAGGACAAGAGTGATGCAACATCAGAGGACGAGCCTGAATATGGAAACAGCAGAATAAAAGGGAAAGGACGAGCTCCAAGGTGAGTCATTCTGGCTGCATCTTTGTAGACTGTCCTTTATGTTTGTTCATTGACCGCATTGCCTTCTGTTGAAGAAAAAAACATTATATGAAGTTTTGAACTGGACTGCATTTATACACATAGCTTACGTGTTTTAGATATAGGAAACTGTACACAAAATACATCTCCAAAGGATTCTTATCCTTGGTTAAGTTGGTATAATTTTATAAAATAGAATTGTCATAAACAATCATCTGTCTGCACAAGGGTTTGGTCTGAATTTTTACTTCTAAGAACGTCTGTTAAGGGTTAAAACATATAGTTTCCTCTACTAATAGTTGGATTTAAATTCTTTAGATTGATTGAAGCCAAGGATGAGAGGCATGCAGAGGCATTCAGGAGTGGTGCATCACTTAGACATGAGGAGTTGCTGCCGTTGGGAGAAAGGGGAAAAGCACTCAGAGATGATCGGCGGGATTCTGCCCTCCCAAGAGGTGTTAAGCTGGGGCCTGGAGGGTCACGTGAGATTTCCTTTAGAGCTAGAGGCTCTGCAAAGAATAAAGAGGATGATGTAGAAGCAGAGCCTGGAAAGAGGCGGGGAATTCAGTCATTGGGACTAAAACAGGATAGGAATGTATTCGGAAGAGGGGGTAGAGGAGGAAGAGGGGGCAGAGGGGGCAGAGGCAGAAGAGGCCGCGGGTGAACAGATCAATTTTTGGGATAGTGCAGCATCCCAAAAATCTTTGTTTTTTTGATTTGTTTTGTGGTTTAGATGCAGCATCTTTTGCTCGACTTTAATGGTCGCATCATTTAGTTCCCATAGTGCATTCAAGTTAAGAATTTCTCACCATATAACGTATTCAACACCTATCATCTTATCTTATACAATGAATTATTATTTTTTGTATGTTAGTGAGACGCAAACAGTTGATTCCAAGATCTCGGAATTTACTCTCACAGTGAAACTCATCTTACAGGTTAAAACATAGACACAGGCTACCCTAGGTTTGAATTGTATATTCCTAACCTTTATTCCAAACATATAAACTAGCAAATAGAAGGTCCATTTGGTTAGGAAATTAAGGCCTAATCTACAGTATGCAAGTACGAAGATATATACAAACAAAGAGAGACATGTATAATTGTTAATTAGTTGATAAGGTCTGGAAGGAAACCATGGATATTGATAATGAGGGAAAGAGAGAGACGCATAGGCACGTGGAATGAGTGACCAAGTCTCTCCAAACACACGCTATTTGCAGTTGCACCAAATTGTTTAAAGTTGTGAACTGACGACATGGACAAAATTGAGGATCATTGTCTCGCTAGACTCCATGAATTCTACGGAAGCAACAGATGGACACAAGCATACACACGCTTGTCATGGCCAACTCCTTTTCCTAACCATCTTATTGTAATGAAACTTTTGATTGTTTTATATGTAATTTAAGTGTATTTTTGAATAACTTAATGATGCTGAGGTGAACCATGAAAATAGTTGCTGTCTGAATATATATATGAATGTCATGACCTACCAAAAAATCCCAGCAAATTCAATTCAGCAGTCTAAGCAATCTCATATCTCATATCATGTTTGCTCTATCTCCTCCTATGTTTTCAACAATTGGATGGCCCTTGGAGGATCATCCCTTAAGTCATGACCACAACAACTATTACTCAGCAGAATCATCGCTTCTTCATTTCCCTACAACTCTGCAGCCACAGTTTGATCAGCTGGATCACTCCACTCCATCCACCGCAGTCAGAGGCGAGCCCAACATATCTTCAATGGTTAAGAAGCTCAACCACAATGCTAGTGAGCGTGACCGCCGCAAGAAGATCAACAACTTGTACTCATCACTGCGTTCTCTCCTTCCCGCTGATCATGCGGTACGAGTACATTTCTTTCCTATACCATCAACTTCACTAGTGTTGCTTTAACATAAGGATCCATATTGTATCCTACTTACACTGCAAATATTTTATTTTTGACACAGAAACGATTAAGCATTCCAGCCACAGTTTCACGGGTGCTGAAATACATTCCAGAGCTCCAACAGCAAGTAGAGGGACTAATTCAAAAACGGGACGAGCTTTTATCAAAAATGTCCAAGCAAGATGTAATATTACAAGAGGAAAAGCATTTGCAAGGCACAGCTCGGAGGAGTGGGAGCTCACTGTCTGCTGTATCAACAAGTCGACTTAGTGATACTGAAATTTCCATTCAAATATCCACAGTTAAGCCCAACAATTTCATATCTCGGATTTTGCAAAGCCTGGAGGAGGATGGGCTTGAACTACTGAATGCTACTACTTTCGAGTCCTCTGGAGGGAGGGTGTTCTATAATTTACATCTCCAGGTGCATGTTCTTTACTTTTGATTTTCTACTCGTTAGGTTTTGGAAGCGATTTATCGTTTAAATTCTTCTTTTTCACTTCTTGTACAGGTAGATATGTTCTACAGGTTAGAATGCGCGAATTTAAGCGAGAAGCTCATGTCCTTATGTGCATGAGTAAAAGTAATTCATGTACACTTTCCAATGACTTCAGTCTTTACAACTTACCACATTGGTGCTTGGTCTATCCACATCGAAGTGAAACTACACTTAGAGAAGCTCATCCTCAACAATTCCAATCAGTAGCCATGGCTTGAATCTTGGAGTTTTTATGATCTAGTAAGTTAAACTAGGAACAAGAAGATGTAGTAAGTTAAACTGGAGAATATTGTTAAGGGTTTTTACGCTAGCGGTAGGGTTGAAGCCGACTTCCCATGTTTTTCATAGTAGTGGTTAAGGACGAACGTTAAGGAGGATATTTAATTTTGATGTATTTTACTGTAATTGTGGAGTTGGCGCTTTAATTGTATATTTTAAACAAGATGTGGGGGGGTTCGAGCTGACTAGTCTTCAGATAGCCGGTAGACTTAGCCAAATCTTTGTGAATGAACCTTTGGTTTTAAGATGTGCATGCCCATTATATATTTTTTAAATTTAAATAACATGATTTATTCATTATATTAAGCCACATGCGCGTCACTTGACTAAACCGACGACGACGTGACGAAGTGTTGACTCTGGTCTCACATTAATAACGAAAATTAAGGGTCACATTGGCATTGTCATAATAGTTGAGGCACTGGTGGTTATCCACAATTTGCCACATCACAAATTTGATGGTACCGTTACAGAAACTGGACGGATGCATCTCATTGATATCATAACAAATGAGCAGGTATCACATTGATAAAGTAGAGTTTAGGTATCACATTGGCCTTGCCACAAGAGTTGAGGAACTGATGGTGAACTTACCTCATTAAAATATGACACGTGACAGAAAACAAAACATGAACTTTCGTGACAGAAAACAAAACATGAACTTTCAAAACCTCGATCCAAGGCTATACTAACAAAGGCGCATGTGTCACTATCTAAAACACATAATAAACCCTCTATTTGTATAAGAAACCAGCATGTAAAAAGCCTGTGCAAGTTCAAGTTGTGGTATATCTAAAAACATTCTTTGCACGAAATTATCCATATTTTAAAGCTAAGAGATTCTAATATAATGCATTAATCTGTTATGTGGAGATTCTTTGAGAAAAAAAAGAGAGAGTAAGAATGACTTGCTTTTTTTACACAGCTGATTTCAAACGATTTGATCAAACATTTACTGCTTGCAATGATGAAATCTTAGCAAACTATCAGTAGGAGAAGAGCATCACATCACATGAGCATGAAATTAAGAGCAAACACATACCTTTTGAACTCAGCACATAGAGAATAAACAACTCTGAACCTGCAACTGACCAAAAACCAAAGTGTGTTCAAGAATCTTCAACATACAATCCAGTATAATCTGAAATGTATCCATAGTATAATGTATCGTAAATAATGATTAATATTATGCAAAAATAAACCGCAATAAAGATAATTAAAGGACAAAACAATATTACCGCTCCCAAATGCAGAGTTAAAATGCTCAATCAACCGCCCTATAAATTCAACCAAAACCAATTTTTATTTTAAACTCAAGAAAGTGTAGAAGTATATAAAAACAAAGACCGAAAGACCCATATTTGCAATAATCAATGAATGATCAAATTATCGAAATGATAGTACTCAAGAAAAAACAAAAATAGAATCAGTTTTCAAGCCAACCTTCGTATCTCAGATTTTGATGGCAGCTGCGTTTGATGCTACATACAAAAAATCACAAATATAATTCATTTAAAAAGGAATGAAATGTTAGGAAATTTAAGAATTTAAAATTTGCAGAAAACAATGTCAATGAAATCAGCAGATACATCTTCGGGGTAAAAAAATCATTTTATGTCATCATGTCACTATGTGGCTTAAAAGGAACTTCATGTGGGGCAAGAAAATGCATCCCCTAAAAATATTTTCTCTAAAGGTTTATTACAACTAAACAAGAACTTTGGAAGAATTGGACATTCGTAATAACATTTTTTTCAAGTAGCCATGCTGATAGAAAAATAGTTAAAAGAGGTAGAAAGTTATCCTACTAGATACATGCTAGAGAAATAGGATGTAAAAGAAAACATATATATACATCATGGTCGAAGAATCTTGAGCCAATGGTAATCATAGCCAAAGCTTACCATACGCAAAATAACTGTCACAAACCAGAAAAAGAGATGTAAGGATTAGGTTAGTATATGCGTATACACAACCAGAATGCTACATGTGTCATTGTGCCAAGTAACACTTCCTCTTTTCTTTGGATTGTCATTGTCTTCTTTAATTTGCTACTGCTCATATCTTGTTTGCTTAATTTCATCTTTCTGACCTATTTTCCAACGCTGATGCAGGAGCATCCAGAAAGTCCTAAAATTAATTAGGAGATTAATATTTTTCTGTTTTATTATTTTTCTGTAGTCTTTCCTTTTATGTTAGGGTTTTCTATTGCCTATATATATCTAGCCTTTTAGTCTTGTAAGACAGTTTTGTTATTTTGAATAAAAATCATATAAAGAGTTTTCTTTGGAAGTTCTGCCCTAGAACTCAATATTCGTTCCTTCATCAATCTTACAGCAAGTTTTGCTTCCCTAGAAGTCAAATTTCTTTATCCATGATCTAGCCGCAAGCTAGAAACTTTCAGTTTCTGCCCTAAATCAAACGCAGTTAGTGAAATCAGCAAAATTTTGCAGATGTGCAATGCACCTATAAATTTATAAATAGATTGTACATGTTGTTATCAGCAAAAATAAACCGCAATAAAAATAATTAAATGACAGAACAATATTACCGCACCAAATGCAGGAGTTCGAAATGCTCAATCACCAGTCTCCTATAAATTCAACCAAGATCAATTTTTATGTTAAATTCAAGAAAGTGTGGAAGCCATATAAAACAAACATAAAAGGACCGAGATTTACAATGCTTATGATTGATCAAATGATCAAAATAATAGAACATCCCAAAAAAACTTTCATATCTTAGATTTTGATGGCAGTTGCATTTGATGCTACAAACAAAAAAACGCATATATATATTTCATTACAAAAAGAATGAAATTTTATGACAATTTAAGCATTTGAAATTTGCAATTCAATAAGAGATTAAGTAAACAATGTCAATGCAATTCTCCAACCACAATGTGACTGAAATATTGATCAATGAATTACAGCTAATCCAGTACCTATAACTTTGCAAAGTTCAAATGTTGCTTGGCAGTATGGAGTTAAGTGGTCCTTTCTGCTATGCTAGTGGGCAGATCAGGCATATCCAAGCTGATTATTACTCTGGACTGTTAGAGTCAGTTCAAGAGATTGATAAAATGACAAATACTTTGTTTGATTTGGTAAAAGAAAAAGTACTCTTATTTGGTGTAATCGCCATAGAGATTACACAACAGGCTCATTAAAAGAAGTAATATGATGCATCACGATACAAACCTCACAGAAATTCTGAAAATGTAAATCACAATCAAAATTAACATATAGCAACTAATAAAGACTGACATCCAATTTTACATTATCATTAGTTGATTATTCTTCCACTAATACACAAATTTGACATGACACCATCTCGTCCAGAAAAGTATGTGCAACATTATAATTTTTAGACATTTACTTCTAAAAAATCTTCATTCACTACATACAGAACCGTAGGGAACAATGTTGCAAGATTTATAGATCAGAGAAGTCTCACTGTTCGGTAAGTGGAAGAAAACTGCGATAAGAGCTGCTTATTTTTCGAAAAAAAAGAAAAACAAAATCATACCAAACTATCAATCCACTGCAGTGTAAACACACAATCAAGGAATATAAAATGTGAACGCAAGTTGTTGTAAGATATATTAATAACAAAGGTTAAGTAGGTACTAAAAACTAATTCACCTGATCAGCTTACAGTTTTCGGATTCTTCTCAGATCTGATAGCATGTGAGTGCTAGGAAGAAAAACTGGAAATGAAATAAAAAAAAGATATTAGTTCATTCTACCTATTACTTGATTGTACTGAATAAAAACAATACATATATCAGCTAAAAGTGGACATAGGGACTACATGAAACACTGTTATAGTTGAGATTGACATTAATCAAATCACAAGTTTCATATGGAGATTGGCTTCAAACTTCCAGCAGGCTTGGTAGAGCCTATATCTTAAAAGCTATTATGTTATCCTAAGAAATGCAACGCTGAACTTTTCATTAAATAACTAGTTACTGAGGCACCTAGCTAAGACTAGGTAACTAGTTACTGAAGTGGAAATGATTACTTAACCCCTTTAAGGAAAAAAGTTCAAGTTCAAATCATGAGAATTATCACATGTGTAGTGACCAAACTAGAGTAGATGCTACACTATAATCTTCTGTCAAAATTCTAAAGTCTACTATGTAATCTTATGTGGCATTGTTTTTTTGGGATGGTGGGGGGAAAGAGGTGAAGAAGTTATATAGGCCATAATGCAACATACAAATATCCTTCACGCCAGGTCTTCAACAAGAGTACTTTTCTTGCTGCACATCTCTAGCTTAGTCCAAAATATTGGTTGCTATTACCATTGACCCTCATGTTAGGACTTTTTGAAGAGTGTCGGGGTTTGTCTCTCATTTTTTTCATATGTAAAAGATATGCACATGTAATGAGAAGCAGGTAAACTGATTTCAAGAAGTCACAACTGCACATTAATTTATAAGAAAAAAGAGTACTTTTCTTGCTGCACATCTCTAGCTTAGTCCAAAATACTGGTTGCTATTACCATTGACCCTCATGTTAGGACTAATTGAAGAGTGTGTGGGGGTTTGTCTCTCATTTTTTTCATATGTAAGATATGCACATGTAATGAGAAGCAGGTAAACTGATTTCAAGAAATCACAACTGCACATTAATAAGAACAAAAAATATGAGGAAAGCAAGATACCGAAGTTGAAAAAAATTTGCCATCTAAAGGTTCCCCTGAAAGTTGTCCGAAAATGCCCAGTGCACCCTATTTGAAATAGATAAGCAGAAATGTTATTCCGAATTTAGTCAAGTCAGACAGTGTGCAATATAATTATATAGTTTTAGATAATAATAATAAGAAAAGTAAAATGGTACTCCAAATTTAGTCAAACGCACCTTTAGATGGCAAGTACTAAATGTCAAGCATCTAGCTACGGTAGGATGCAGGACAACAAAGTATGGCAAAGAAATAGAAAAAGACAACTTCTACTTCAATATTAAAAGAAGATTGGATTAACAGCACCTGTTGATATGAAGATCTCCTGCATTAATCATAACAGATGCAACACAATTAGTACTAGATAGCTTCACTATCCTTCCAAACTGCATGCATAGTTCACATGAAAAGGTCTGCACAGAGCTTGCAGCAATTGTTGCTGGGATATCAATAACTAACCTGGAAAGTATGCATACATGAACTGCAATTGGAACCGTGGCCGTATGCATAAAACAAATGAGTCGTGGAATACCTACTATATTTTTTTTGGCTTCAAATCAAAGAGGATTCCCAAAAGCACCAACCTGTAACACAACAGAACTCTTCATTGATTAGCATGAACAAAAGAGAAAAAATGAAAGGAAAATCAACTTCAGAGAAAAACAAAAATTCAAACCCC
Organism: Comarum palustre; assembly: GCA_951800085.1. Lineage (NCBI taxonomy): Eukaryota > Viridiplantae > Streptophyta > Magnoliopsida > Rosales > Rosaceae > Comarum > Comarum palustre. The sequence continues at coordinate 7,630,707 of OX637583.1, forward strand.
AACAGAAAAGCAAAGAAAAAAAGGAACAGGTTAAATTCACAAACATTAAAAATGAAAATCGATGGAAAATGAAAAGGATTACCAAGACCTCAAAAAGAGACCGAGTCTCAATGCACTTAAACAATCCAAATCATTACCATTGCAAGCCTACAAATCCCAAACAACCAAGAAATATGAGTAGGTCAATGCCAAAAAGTTAAGCAAAAGTAGAACAAGGGAAAGAAGTTTTTTGCTTATCAGAACATATAGTTACCGTAAATAAGATAGGGTGACTGTTGGAAATGAAACCATAAAACTCCCAAAGATTCACAATTCGTAAACCACCATGAAGAAGTCAATTAGCACCAAAGCACCTCTAATATTGTATAATATATCAGAGCACTAAATTAGGCTAACATTCTAGTTTTAAGATAGCACAGATTGAAGGCGTATACACCAGGTCATGAAGAAGGAAGGAACATACAAATATCCTTAGCACCAGGTCTTCAACAAGAGTACTTTTCTTGCTGCACATCCCTAGCTTAGTCCAAAATACTGGTTGCTTATTTCCATTGACCCTCATGTTAGGACTTTTTGAAGAGTGAGGGTTTGTCTCATTTTTTCATATTTAATAGATATTCACATGAAATGAGAAGCAGGTAAACGAATTTCAAGAAATCACAACTGCACATTAATTTATAAGCAAAAGAATAACAAAAACTATGAGGAAAACAATATACCGAAGTTGAAAAAATTTGCCATCTAAAGGTGCCCCTAAAAGTTGTCCGAAATGCCCAGTGCACCCTATTTGAAATAAATAAGCAGAAATGTTATTCCGAATTTAGTAAAGTCAGACAGTGTGCAATATAATTATATAGTTTTAGACAATAATAAGAAAAGAATAAAATGCTACTCCAAATTTAGTCAAACGCACCTTTACAAAAAGCATATACACCGAGGCGACAGAGAAATACAGGAAGTCAGAGAAAAGTACTATTACAACTGTAAAACATAGCAGGCTCCATGCACATATGAAAGGTATGTCAAGGATATCAAAAGCCAACAATGGACATCTCTTAAGCTTTCAAATAAAAATATGCCCTTTAAGTAAATCCGACCTTTAATTTCTACCACCATGGTAAGAAATCCAAAACTAACAAGGTTTCCTTCGAGTTATTTGAGATATATGATAATTGTCTTGTCAAAAAGCAAAAAGTACCACAATTTTTTTTGGAAAGACAGAGAGATGAACAGTTTAGGTTTGGCAGATTTGATCCGTCAATTGATTTCAGTTATTTCAAGACCTTAACGATCACTAAATTGGATGAAATTTTGCATAAATAATCTACATATATGCATCTAAGTATTGAACGGTGGAGATGTTTGTCGAATGCACATCTCTATGAAAAAAACAAAAAAGGGATCCCTCAATGGAAGAGGCCTGAGGGATGAACTCATATCTTGTAACACCATGACCCAGGTGTTAGAAGTAAAAAACTGAAAATAAGAGAATCCTAATTTGAAAACGAAATAGGATCTCAAAACAAACAAAAAGTGTTTGGAACCTAAATTTTATTTTTTAATTGCGGCTGCACCCAAGTCTTGATCAGGCTGCCTACGTACCACTTTGAAAGGCATCAAGCCACTCGTAGTTCAATTCATCAAAACTAATGCCACAGAAGCCAAATGTTAATATACATTTGAAATTATTCAATTCAAACCTTGAACGAAATAGGAACTCTCAATTTCCCACTACTATATATAGTCTTAGACACATATATAGATTCACGATAGATAACAAACCATAACCGATCAATCCAATCCCAGGAGCTTGATGCTCATAGTACCACAACCGCCCACCCACTAATGTAACAGAGATTGCAATCTTAAATATTTACAGAAACAAACTCAATACAAGCACCAATAACGCATTTATATAGATATATTCTTCCTCACTTGACCATCACTTTATTAATAGTAACATGCTATACTCATTAACATATGAGACACGTCCAAATAATCTCAAATACACGTATATATAATCTATCTACTAAGCTGTATGACAACAATTAGTGAGCTGTAGTCGATAACACCATAAGTGATAAGAGCATAAAATGGTACGTTTTTAATATGTTTCTATCCCTATTTATACTTTGTTTAACTCTTAATTTTGCAGATTTGAGTCGTTGGATTGAACCATGATTGTTTGGTGGAGAACAAGTGAAAATGTGCTTAAATAGAAGAAAATGTGGAGTTTTAGCAAAATCCTTATTTGACTAGGAAACTCAACGAGTCGCAAAAGTCGAGGATAAGTAGTTTAGGAAACTTTCCTATTTTGAAAAGGGAAAAGTTACCTATTTCATTTTGGAAAACTTACCTAATTTGATTAGAGAAACTTTCCTTATTTGATTTGGGAAACTAACTATCTTTGAATCTTTCCTATTCTGACTTTCCTAATTTATTTTGAAAACTTTCTTTCCTTTTGTGATAGGGATTCCACATGAAGCAAGGAAGTCAAATCCTACATGGATTAGGATTAAGTTGTGTCGCCATACATCAAGGAGAATGATGGGGTTTCTTGCCGAATTTAAAAGGGATTTTTAAGACAAGTTTTCATTGTCTAAATTAAGGGAGATAATTTGCAATTCAAATCTGAAATTTATGAAATTAATTCCTTAAATTCCTTTTGTCTAAAAGCCAAATTATTCTGATTTTATTCATTTCCTTTTCAGAACATTAAATGGTGCACCAAAATTGGAAGAATGGAGTTAATTTTCGGCAAAACAAGGAAAGGAACTAAAGGGGCTGATTTGTGTGGAGAACAAGCAATGAACCTAGCCTACAAATGCAGCCGAATTCATCACCTTTGTGCATAAGGAAATTCTGGAAATTTCCTAACAAGTTTTTATTAATTTGTTGGGTAATTTCCTTGACCGTTGGATCAAGATTAAATCAAGGGATGAGAGAACTTCAAGGGGGCGACATAACACTATAAAAGGAGGAGAAGAGAACCAAAAAGAGGTCGACCATTCTTTACACAAAACACAGCAGCTAGCCTCTCCATCTCCCCACATCTCGTCCTCCTCTTTTCCCATACAGCCGGCCCTCCTTCATCCTCCACAAGCAGCAGCTCCGCCTTCATCTCCTCCACAAAGTGTAGCAGCTCCGCCGCCCTCTCCACCACCAATTCAGCCGCTGCTCACACCAAGCATCAATCTCTACACCTAAAGTCAGTCCAAGATCCATGGTTGTCTTTGTATTTGTTTCAAATTCAGTATTTATATTCAATGTTATTTCTGAATTTTGTAACAAACTATCAATGTTCTTATGTGATTTGATGAATTCTTTGGATTTCCTTATGTGTTTGATTGTTGTTTGGTTGAATTCTTTATATATGCATGTGAAAATTCGAATTTAAGACTTAAGGGCAGTAGTTACTAATTGAATTTATGATTTAGTTTGGTTTATTTGCAGAGTTTGTGCACACAACAAATCATATGTACAAGGGCAGCCTTGGCCATGGTTGTTCCTTGTGTATAGATTTCATATGCTTATTGAATATAAGTTGAATCATACGCGAAGTTGGTTCAATTTGTGTTCTTTATAAGAGCTAGAATAATTCTGTAAATTTACATGTCGATGTGAGATGAGGTGACGCCATACTTGCTAACATGTCTCCAATTCGACTTATTGTGCTTATGTGCTTGTTGTGTTTAATTTCTACGCGAAGTGTCTTTAAACCGATTAGTACTATGTTTAGGATTATATGCGAAGTTAATTCTGAATATTTGTGAAGTCTTGAATAATTAGAATAACCGCGAAGGCTCTAATTAAATTGGAACTAAATTGGATTATGAAATCGGTTTGTAAACCTGCTGCCCTCTTCCTTTATTTGAGTTGTTACATGTTTAAAGAGTTATGTGTTATGTGTAGAATGGTTGATCAATTGTAAATAATTAGTTTTAAGTTAAGTTTTAGTTTCTTTAGATGTTAAACATTTACATCCCCCATATGTTTATTTGATTATGTTAACATTTTCTGTTTTCGATTACCCTTCAATATCCCCTGACTGAACGATCCCTACTTATTCGTACTAACGATGACATTTTGCAGGGTTATAAAGTTGTGAGGTTTGATTTGATCACGTGTTTACATGTGTGACACGAAAAACGCTCATCAATAAGACTAACCAAACTGACTACGATTAGTTATAGCCAACATGAAAGGAACAACCAAATTTGAAAAACTGGGAACCCCAGATACAATAAACTTACCATCCACGAATCTGATCCAGCCCTTTAATTCAAGTGTAAATGAAAATAAAATTCATCAACTCTTCAAAAGTTTCCTAACAACAAAAACATGCAACGAACATATAGTACTAATATATACCTTCAATGTTTCTAAATAAGAAACAAATACCTTCAATGTTTCAAAATTTTCAAGTGTAAATGAAAATAAAATTCATCAACTCTTCAAAGGTTTCTTAACAACAAAAACATGCAACAAACATATAGTACTTGATTTTTCTTGGAGCTGAATATAAGAAAGGAAATATGTAAATTTAGATTCAGTTGGGGTGACTCATTATGATATGAAACAGTTGCTGCATTACCAATTTTTTTAAGATCGCAAGTAAAAACTGATATTGATGGAGATGTATTGGTCATTGTCAAAGGGCACAGAAACTTTTAAATTTTCATTCAGTGGCTAATATTTCACTTGGTTTACATTTAGTGGCCAAAATTGAGTACTTCACTAAGCAATCAGATAAACCAAAAATATGAAAAGAGAAGTCCCCAAATATGCATAAATGCCGGTTTTAAAAGTGGAGATTCAATGATACTAGATGATGAAGGGTTTAACAAAAGAGAAAAATCATTTGACAATAGTTCCAACCAATCAAAATACAAAGGAATCAGTGTCTTACCTCCCCTTGTTCTAGCTTCTTAGTTACTTTGTTGGCTTCTGAGGAACTTATATCAAAATCTCTATCTGCACAGTTTCATATCAATGAACCTGGTGAAGACAAAGGTTGGCACTGATGAACTTACGTTAATTTCACACAAAATGCAAGCAGATGATAGAAATATGATATATTCAAAGATGGACAAAAGAAAATACATAATTAGATGCAAATATGGATGTGATTCTCAGTATGCAAATGTCATCCATCAACACTCTATTACTTGATCATCACAAAACCCTATCAAATTTGAATGATGCTTAAACACATCGTACGTGCTCATAAAACTATAAAACTATCCACACATGTTACAATTTCTTTCCACTCCTTTTATTTACTTTTTATTCAAAGCAAATATTACACTAAATCTGCCAGCAAAATTAAATAATAAATAGTTACCCCCTCAGTTTATACAGTGAACATAAGCAGACAAATTTTTTTCTTATGAAAAATAAAGTACGGCATATATAAAATGAAAACAATCTAATAAACATTCAATGAAACTCTAGCACAGGGTAACCACAGTTTCAATTCCTAACTGAATATTACAATAAATTTATTTGCGAGTAATGTTGGACCAATAACAAAGAATCCAAAACACACCCGCCACCTGAACAGAATACAATACTTTAAAATTCAAAACAGAAGAAACAACGAAAATGCGTTTAGCTGTTGAAGGTGCACAACAAAGTCTCATAAAATAAATAAAAAGTAAGAGCAATTCCTACAGCAAGATATATCCAGATGCACAACACCAAGAAAAAAACATAGTGACCAGAATTCAATGATATCGACAGAATACAACATCAGCATTAGCAAAGAACAGTAGACCACTACCTAAAATTGACCACCATAACAACTGTGCCTGATCCTATATTTTTTCTTACAAAAGCAAATACTGCTCCATTTTACTTCAAAATATTGAAGAGTCTTGGACCTTTTCTTTTCAATCATTGCTTGAATTCACTAATAGCAGCAAGGAAAAATACCACCAAAAAATAAGAGCAATAATATTATGTTTCTGAAATTCTAAACAATAAAAAATTTAAAAATTTAAAAGTAGCTGAAAATCGATAAAGGACTAAACTTTGAACTGACAATAGTGGGGTTTTTTGTGAGAGGACAGCAAGCAAAGCAGTTGTGTGAACCAAATGGTACAGAGAAGCCGTTTGCCAGACCCACCCGAGATCCAATCAAATACATAAACATTAAGAACTCAGATTAAAACACAAACCAAATCATGATTTTGCAAATGCAAATTTGATATCCAAAAATATAACCAAATCACCTAGATAATGATACTTTCTCATTTTTCGATTCAATTCTCAACTAAAACATAAGCTTACAATTTTTTTATGACCTACAATTTGATTGTGGTAAATAGCTAGTAAGTAAAAAGAAGTTGAAACGTCAATAAGAATATAAAGGGGGAATGAATACGTTAACATGACACATCTGATGAATATCAATATATTAATATCATATAACTTAACACAAACCTTTGAGAAGAACTGAAAAGCAAAGCTACGGGCAGCTATACTTGTGCTCACAGGTTTACTTGGCAGCTATGTTGTGTGCACCGTTACAAAAAGCAAATTTACGGAAGCAGTTGAGAGGATAAATATGATGCTTCTAGACAGAGAGAAATATAGGAAATCAGAGAAATGCCACCTTCTCAGGAGAAAAGTACCATTACAACTGTTTTTAGTTAATAATGAGAAAAGAATAAAATGCTACAAATTTGAGAGGAGAAAAAAGATGCTTTTAGCCAGAAAGAAATAGTCAGAGCCTCATCAGGAGAAAAGTACCATTACAACTGTAAAACATACAAGACTCCATGCAGATATGATAGGTATGTCAAGGATAACAAAAGGCAACAATGGACATCCCTTTAGCTTTCAAATGAAAATATGCCCTCAACAAATGAGCTATTGACGTACATATTGCGAATACAAAAGCATATAGAAGAAAGATAATATTTGTTTAGGCGATTGATGGTATGCATGTACTGTGATGCACTAGATAACTCAAGGAAATGCAACACTTATAAGCAAATGCTGTGACATTGAAACGACAAAATGCTAATCATATCTGTGATTTTATCAAAGTTACTTCTGTAATCCTTTTTGTTTTCTTCTTCTTTCCCACTAATTGTGAAAATTTAGCCTATTTATTAATCGTTTGTTTATTTTTTAGTTTCATCTCTTTTCATGGTGCACTAGCATGGAACTACAGTTGATGTGGTAACGCTGTTTTCTTCTACTTGACCAATTCAAGAGATAGTTCATGAAACTTAAAGACACTTGGGTGCACTTGTTGATTGGTTCTTCACTTAGAAACTTAAAGAAACTTAAAAATTGCATAAAAATTGATTAACAGAAGACAAAACAAAGACTACCCAAAGGCATTTGAATGAGATCACCAGACCATACCTGTAACTAACTTTAATCAGGTCACCAAATGAGATAAAAAGAGCCTGGAACTAACTTTAATCAGGTCACCAAATGATACATGTAATCAAATATATGCGATTCCACAAGAAAATATAAAAATCAGAGCAAATTACCAGAGGCAGTAGAGTTTAAGAACAGCCATAGAGAAGAAATTGAAGCAAATTACCCAAATTGATATGCTGGTTTGATAGACAATTGAATCTGGAATCAACTGTTCTGATACCAATCTTTTACTCTCTCTCTCTCTCTGAGTGTGTGTTTTAGTCTGCCCTGCTCCACAATCTGTGTGATTCTACAGAAATTTATCCCCGAGGGTAGTAAAGGAAAACGAACCACATACCACAGAATAGGCATAATTGGACAATACCTTTTATTACGAAAGGCAGAGCAGCACCAACCAAAAACCAGAGTAGATTAGAGAATCAAACTCTCAAATCCAATTCCAAAATGCATGCAGAACAAAACAAACAGTTAAAGTAAAAAGGAAGCGAAATACTTATCAAAGTTAAGGAAACATTCGAGTGGCTCCAATACTCAAACTCGTACTCCATCGGTCAAACTTGTACTGATTCTTCAGTTCATCTCTTTACCTCAGGATACTCCACAAAACAGATACTTGAATTAATTTAGGTTTAAAGAAAGGATTGCTGAACCAATAGTTAAAAAAAAATCACTGTGAAAGACGAATTCCTTACCAGATTATAGGATCTAAACGCGATTGTCTTTCCACTAAGCTCCAAACTGCACATTAAAAAGTACATTTCTTATGTGAAGATGACCAAACTGAGCTACACTCTTATCATCGAGCATATGATCTTCTCTTCAAAGGTTTCCTAACAACAAAAACATGCAACAAACATATAGTACTTGATTGTTCTTGGAGCTGATAAGAAAGGAAATAATGTATTTAGATTCATATGTTAATTTAGAAAGGAAATATGCAACGAATATATGATAGTTGGGGTGAACTGTTACTCATTATGATATGAAACAGTTGCTGCATTACCAATTTTTTAAGATCGCAAGCAAAATCTGATATTGATGGAGATGTATTGGTCATTGTCAAAGGGCACAGAAACTTTTAAATTTTCATTTAGTGGCTAATATTTCACTTGTTGTACATTTAGTGGCCAAAATGGAGTACTTCACTAAGTAATCAGATAAACCAAAAAATATGAAAAGAGAAGTCCCCAAATATGCATAAATGCCGGTTTTGAAAGTGGAGATTCAATGATACTAGATGATGAAGGGTTTAACAAAAGAGAAAAAGCATTTGACAATAGTTCCAACCAATCAAAATACACAGGAATCAGTGTCTTACCTCCCCTTGTTCTAGCTTCTTAGCTACTTTGTTGGCTTCTGAGGAACTTATATCAAAATCTCCTTATCTGCACAGTTTCATATCAATAAACCTGGTGAAGAGGAAGGTTAGCACTGATGAACTTATGTTAATTTCACACACAAAATGCAAGCAGATAATGGAAATATGATATTCAAAGATGGACAACAGAAAATACATAATTAGATGTAAATATGGATGTGATTCTCAGTATGCAAATGTCATACATTAAAATTCTATTACTTGATCATCACAAAACGTATCAAATTTGAATGATGCTTAAACACATCATACATCAATTTCTTTCGACTCCTTTTATTTGCTTTTTATTCAAAGCAAAAAAACACTAAATGAACAGTGTAATTAAATCAGTGTATGTATCATTTAATAATACCCAACAAAAGAAAAAAGTCGAACCTGAATCATAGATATCAATCACAAATAGGCACAGAAACAACAACCAAAATCTGCCAGAAAAAATCAAATCAAATAATAAATAGCTCGCCTTTCTCAATCAAATCAAATCAAACAAAAAAAATATTTCCATTAAACTCAAAAACAGGGTAACCACAGTTTCAATTCCTAACTGAATATTACAGTAAGGGATAACAAGAATTTGACCTTCCACAGAACAATGGTTGGATGACTTGGATCCAAAGACAGTCGCTCATAAACAGCTTTGCATCACGCCTCCCAAAACTCCAAAGCAATCCAACTAAGAAGCTCCTATTGTCCTTCTTACTTAGTTGGATATGAAGAATAACTCCTAATAACCATCTGTCAAATGTAGTTACTGAGCAACAATCAAGATTTATACCCAAAAAGGAAGGCCGAACCACACTTTTCGTGTCCAAGGTTATTAACGGATCATATGCACAGTGGGCAGACTGGAGAGTTGATTACTTGCCCATGAAACAGATTCATAAAGGTAGGTACAGCATTAGCACAAACCTTGCATAAGACATGCTTAATTTTAAGCATAGAATGGACGCTCCAAATTAACTTCCATACATGAGGGTCAGCTATATGAGAAGAGAGGATCACATGAAGCTCTATCCAAATGAAATTTATGGAAGCCAGATTTAACAGTTAAAGCTCCAAATTTTAAAGGCATAATTAATCTATCCTCCACCTAGCTATCAAAAAATTAAATAGATTTATCAGCAACCACATATATACTGTAAAAAAATTTCATCAAGATGGCCAATCAATAAGCTCATAGACTCTCATAGTGAATCAACCAAATTGGCATTAGATTGAGAAGAATGCGACTTTTTTGTCCATATCACATTTGCTACTTTTTTTAGAAGAGTGACATATGCTAAAGTATATCTAAAGCATGCATATAAAAAGTATGAAGATTAAAACGGTCGCTGTGCATTGTTTTCTTTCAATTTCACAATTGACCCCATATGCGGGGCCAAGACTACCCATAGTCATATATAACTAATCCATCAAAATAAAATTTTATAATCCACCTTAGGTTGTACACGGTGTCTTAGTTATTATGATCTGAGATAATGAAGGTAACAATTTTCAGATAAACATTCTTGGGTGAAAAATCAAACCTCCCATATGGATTGAATTAAAACTGGCAACAGGATAATAGATTCCACAGAGAAGAATTAGAACCAAGATTTGTGTCCATATCACATTCAACAGAGGTAATAATAATAAATAAAAAAGAGTACAAAATTCAAACAAAAACAAATCTTACCAGAAGGAATATTGGCACAATAAGAGTATCGGTCCAGATCCACCAATTCTCGATAGCAAACCAGTGTGAACAAAATGACCATGATATTTTTTTAACCTGTATGAGCAAGAGATTTGATTGAGAGTGAAAGAACCAGAAATGAAGACTAGAATCTTCTTACCCACGCGTTGAAGCTGAACGGTCTCATTGGCTTATCTGATTTCTTGGAAGAAATTGGGGGAAACAATATCTAGAATCACAAATCACGCTAGAGATCGATCGAGTAATAGAAATTCGGGAATCAAGAGAGCGAACGAGACAGATGAGATACGAAGGCAGACCCAGATTATATAGACTTGTGATCTTTGAGGTTTGCGCCAATCATCATCGAGGTTTGCGCTTCCGTGGTCGTCATCGCCTCCTCTATCGTCGCCGGCATCTGTGAAATTGTTTCGGTCTGGATTTGGTGTGGAATGAGAGAGAGAAGAAACGTTTGGGATGGAGGCTCTTCTAACGGTTATGTTTTGAAATTGGGAACGGAGAGGCTCTCGATCATCAAATTCATACCCGCACGAAGCGGATTTTTTTGGGTAACATAGGTTACAAAACAAACAAACAAAAGTTATTACGTTAAAAAAAAGCTATTTAAGGGAATAAAATCTTTTAATTTTTAAAGAAATATCAGATATTGTTCAAAAATATATATATATCCAGACCTTTTATTTTATATCAAAAATATAGACATAAAGTGGCTACTCGGAAATAACTAAATTACTTACGAAATCGTAAATTGAGTCGATACGGAAAACCTGCCCTAATTGGGAAGTTTCTATTGTGTGAAAATTTCTCTATGAAAACTTTCTATTTATAGGAAGTTTATAATTTGGGTTGAAAAAGGATAAAGAAAATGTGAAATTCAAAGTAAAGGATTTAGAGATAAATAATGAAGTATGGAATTAAAAAGAATGTTGACAACTTTAGTTGAGAGGAAGATAATATTTTCAATAACGGAAATGTCGAGATGAGCGTGAAAAATAATTTGATAAATTTCATTATCGAATTATCGACTCACAATTAGTAAATTAGTTAAGCTGTTGATTGGGTGTCCATAGTAATTCCATAAATCAATATGCGTTAACCTTAACGTCAACTGAATTAGTAAGGAAATTCGAGGTGTTAAGGTTGGGTAATCGTAAACTAAATTTTAGTCGATAATCGGAATTATATCTAATGGTTGAAAATGAATGATTTGGTCAACTCCTGGTCAAATTAGTATTTCCTAGTGAAACTAGGAAAAGATCAAGTCAGTGGTAATAAGGACTGATTTGTTGGATTAATTTTACAGCCTATGGTCGAACATGAGATGGACTCGACCATATTGATATTTAGAGATTGCGCTCGAGGAGTATTCCGAGCATTGAGAAGATCACATTAAGTACTATAAGAGGACTTTCGATTTTAATGACATGCATGCAATAACATTTTTATTTAATTATAAGTAACATGAATTTATTCCATATATTGAGCCGGTAAGCCAGAAAGGTGGGTTTCTCCCTTTCCGTAAGCCATTGGTTTAAATCAGCGGAATTTTAGTTATGTTTATTTTATTGTGAATTCCCGGATTTATGGCTATTATTTAAGGTTGAATTTTAAGTCTTTAAGTTGTTGTGACTTATTTTGTTTTTGATGTTTATTTGAGATTTTCTCAGTGTTGCATGCATAAGAAGTTTTAAATGAACAAAATGCTGCGAAAACGTTAATTTACGATTTCGTAAGTAATTAGTTGTTTTATCCACTCACTATAACGTTTATTTTTTAAAAATATTTTCCTCTTGGCCATTCGTTTTTAAATGCCCAGTTTAACAGGTTAGCTGAGAGGAGGTCGGTACAGGAGACGAGACATAATCAATTTAGTATGCTGACGCTAGAATTTGATTAGGTTTCTATCTGTTTAGATTGCTCTGATTACCCCAGTTTAGCTAGTTTGATTGGGATTGTGAAGCGAATATGGGATTTGGGGGAGCAGGATGGCTCCAGGTGTTAGGGTTATATTATTAATGTTCATGGAAGTGCTTAGTTGGTTTGCAGGAAGGGTTGTCCATTTCAAGAGGGTTTCGGTAAAGTTCCCTTAAAGTGACCTCCGCAGGATTTACCTCGGGTTAAAGGGGTTAATCCGGGTTGGGTCCTGACATAAACTCTGGATTCCCACTAATATTAGGAGTGGGGGAGGACGATCGAGGATTATAATTCTGGTTTGGCCATTATGCATTTGTTAATGATATTAATGATAGTGGTATTTGAGGTAACGAGGGTATATACCCTCGTTACCTCAAATACCACTATCATTAAAGGGATTTATTTTTTTGACATATATGAGGGATCAAACATTAGACCAACATTTCGATCACATATCAACATCTCCACTGTTCAATACTTAGATTCATATATGTAGATCATTTTTGCAAAATATCATCCAATTTGGTGATCGCTAAGGCTTTGAACTAACTGAAATCAATTGATGCATCAAATCTGCCAAACAAGAACCGTTCATGCTTATAATTTTAATTTGCAGTTTTGAGCACCTTATCGATCACCAAATTGGATAAAATTTTGCATGGATGATCTACATATATAAATCTATATATTGGACGGTAGAGATGTGATCTGGTGATCAAAAAGTTGGTTTAATCCTCGATCCCTCATGTATGTCAAGAAAAGGGATCCCATATTAGAAGGGGGCTATATATAGAGAGAGCGAGTTTCTCAGCTGTGGACGTCCGCACCTTTCAATTATAATTAGTCCACTGAGGGATTCTTTTTTAGACATATATGAGGGGTCAAGGATTAGACCAACTTTTTGATCACCGAATTACATCTCCGCCGTCCAACATATAGATTTATATTTGTAGATCATCTCTGTAAAATTTCATCCAATTGATGATCGATAAGGTGTTCAAAACTGTAAATTAAAATAATAAGCATGAACGGTTCATATTTGGCAGATTTGATGCTTCAATTGATTTCAGTTAGTTCAAAAACTTAACTATCACCAAATTGATTGAAATTTTGCAGAAATAATCTACATATATGAATCTAAGTATTGAACGGTGTAGCTGTTGATATATGATCGAAAAGTTGGTCTAATACTCGATCCCTCATATATGTCAAAAAATGGATACCTTAGTGGAAAGACCATATATATATATATATATGTGTGTGTGTGTGTGTGTGTGTGTGTGCGCACGCGCACACGCATGGTTGTTTATGCTCGTCTTACGTATTGATCGTGCACACGCACGGTTGTTTATACTCGTATTGATCGAATGACGAGGATTAATTGATGTTTGTCAGTTAAGTTATGATCATTGAAGGAATTGAAAAGGTAATGTTAGTGGAGTTGAACTACGAGTGACTTGATCATTTTCAAAGGGTACGTAGGCAGTTAGATCATTTGTGTGAGTACAGTCACAAATATTAGAAATAACATAAAGTTTCAGGGTGTGCCGTAAAAAATAGTTAAGGGTTATCCATTTCAATGAAGGTTATGGTAAAATCTCCTTTGAGGTGGATCCCGCAGGATTTACCTCAGGTATAAGGGGACAATTCATGATGGGTCCTGACATTTTATATACATCAAGAACATCATGGTGTTAACAAGAAATGCAGTGTGGGTAAAATTAGACTCGCATTCCTCTTTAATTTACTACCTTGCATTCTAAGAAGGATGTAGACTTGGTAATTATTCTTAAAAAAAGGGTTCCAATTGTGTACATAAACCTAGAAATTATCTTTTTTAATCTTGAGTAGTCCTAAATTTGTTAGGTTTCGTTATTTTATTTAAAAATGAAAAGAAGAAAAAAAGGAAATGAGTGATTTAAAGTAAAATTAGAATATATTATAAATAAATGTTGTTAATCATGATTAAATTAATTAAAAGATATGACATGTGACATTCAACCAGGTGGATGGGGATGAGGGTGGGGAGTAAATTTTCATTCGATCTGCTTACACATAGATACCTCACCTACGTGGCAACTAACGCTGTTAGCTACTCACTAACTCTTTTATCTAACTCTATCGACTCTCAAAACTCTTTGATCTTAAAATCACAGACCTGTCTTTCTCTTTTGAGAAGAAACGTACTTCATTTAATTAATCAGGATTATAATCTTTAACAAATTCAACAAGAAGTTAGGAAGAGATGTGAAAATATTAAAACAAGGCCAAATCCGATTTTGCAAGGTGATATTGTTCTCCCGGTATATATGCTTTAAGTGTGATTGTAATACCCCGAATTTTCGATATTAATTTCTAATATCATTTTGGAAATTAGTTACCAGAGTTAGTGCGTTTTTTATTTTCGAGAAGAGAGTCGAAGCGTTCGTAGTGAAAGATTTCTCGAACACGTTTAAATTAAGGGTCAAGAATTGACTTTTTACTACACTGAGTTTCTCAGAAAACTTCCTTAACGAAAGTTGTAGTGCTCGACCATACGAGTCAGTGAATACGTGGTAGGTGTAAATCAGATATCGAATACAAGTCAAGGCAGCCATCCTCGTTACCACAAACTTTACAGACTTCATTCTCAACACAAGCTTCACAATACCATAATAGCCACCATCATCTAGGCCACCACCATAATCCACAATATTCGTATATAATCTTTGTCTGAAGCGCTAACCTTTTCCGCATCACTATCTCCATTGGCGCTACTGTCTGAATTTTTTTTATAATGAAGCAAAATAAAATAAAAAATGTTAAGGCCCAGAAATACATGTCCCAAGCGCAATTTATTTACTAGAGCAGTACATATAAAGTAAAATTGTCAAGACCCACTCTAGGTTAACCCCTTTTTGCCTGAAGTAAATCCTGTGGGGTCCACCTCAAGGGAACTTCTTACCGAAACTCTCTTGAAATGGAAAACACTTCCTACAAACCAACTAAGCACTTCCATGAACATTAATAATTCAATCCCAACACCTGGAGTCATTCTGCTCTCGTAACTTCATCTACGTTTTATAATCAAATTCAAACTAACTAAATTGGGGTAATCAGCGCAATCTAAACAGATAAATACCTAATCAAATTCTACCATCAGCGAACTAAATCGACTATGCCTCGTCTCCTGTACGTACGACCTCCTCTCAGCTACCTAATAAAACTAGGCATTTGAAAACCAAGGGCCCAGGGGAAAGCATTAAAAATAAACATTAGAGTGAGTGGACAAAATCTACGGTTACTCAAAAGAAAACTTATTTTTATGTCTTCCTATAACTTTCTTCATTTAAAACCACATAAGCATGCAGCATTAGGAAAAATCTCGAATAATCATTGAAAACAAAATAAGTCATAACCCTCAACATTAAATAATGAAGAAAGATGTTTCACCATGACAATGAGCTTTCGAAGCTAGGGTCGGAGCCTCCTAAGACTTCTAAGTACGCCCTGCTCCACTTCCCTAAGTGGAAGGCCCAACCCGCTCCACCTTATTTAGTTAATAATGTAAGGGGTCATCAATCTAAACGCACCTCGCGTCACTTTCTTAAGTGGAGGTCCAACCTGCTCCACTCTAATTAGGTGGGGGTCATCGTTTCACACGAATCCCGCGCCACCTTCCTTAGTGATGGGTCCACCCCACGCCACCCTATAAGGTAGAGGGTCATCAACCTATCCACCCCGTGTCACTTTCTTAAGTAGGGGGTCCATCTCACACCACCCTAATTAGGTGGGGAGGTCATCACTCCACACGCACCCCGCACCACCCTAAATAGGTGGGGGTCATCACTCTCAACGCACCCTCGTCACTTCCCCCACCCCGCTCCACCCTATAAGGTAGGGGTTACATATATATTAACAACCATTCATGGTGAAGAAAAACAAATCAACAAATCTGAAAAGTCATAAAAGTCTTTTCCCCCGTTAATTAAAATATGCATCAAACACGGTTCTTCGACCGTCTTCATAATAATGGTCATAATCCAAGAATTTCTTGATAAAGTAAACATATTTAAACAAGGAGCTTCCAAGAGGAGAACAACCCGCCTACCCGGCCCCACCGGCTCAATAAAAATGAATAAAATTCATGTTACTTATATTTAATAAAAACGTAATTGCATGCATGACAATAAAATAAAAGGTCATTTTCAACTAGAAGAATTAATGACAATAAAATTACATTAATTTCCTTTAACGACTTTTCAACTAGAAGAATTATTTCCGATTATCGACTCGATATTTAGTTTCCGAAAATGCCACCTTAACACATCGACTTTCCTTAGTATTTTATTTGATGTTAGGTTAACGCATAGTAATTTGTGGAATTACTATAGACACCCAATCAATAGCTTAACCAATTTACTAAACCAATTTACTAATTGTGAGTCGATAATTTGATAATGAAATTTATTCAATTATTTTCCACGATCAACTCGACATTTCCGTTATTAGAAGTCATCATCTACCACAACCACTAAAGTTTTCAACATCCTTATAGTTTCATGATTCACTATTTAACTCCAAATCCTTTAACCGGAATTCACCTTTTCTTTAACCTATCAACCCAAATTATTAACTTTCAATAAATAGGAAGTTTATTAAAATGGAAAGTTTCCCAAAATGACAACTTCATACTTACGTCCAATTTTCCGTAATTAACCCAGATCGATATTTTACGAAAACTTTACTACTATAGTATTATCCGGGGGATCGATTTCTACCTCTTCGACTTCTGCCGGAAATCCTGCTGCTTCACCAGTTTCCGACAAGTCACCAAAATATTATGCCGGATTCCGACAATCTTGCTGGAAAATGGCCATAGCATCCCAGTTTTATTCATTCACCAAGTTATCGACCACATGCACCAAAAACACAATAATTAAGTATTCAATCCAAATTACACATCCCAGAAACTTCAAGAACATTGTCCTCACCTTCAAACTAGGATCCAATAGCTCCCTCGCCAGAATAGTCCACAGGCAGGACCTCTGCCTCGGCCTGACCACCATTAGCTACTCCTACGCTCCAGCTCCTACCTCGAACACCCTGCAGGAGACAAGATGGAGGAGTACACGTCCTCAACCGAGATACAAGCTATGCTTCGGCCCAACATCACAGCAGCTACCCCCACTACCTCTCTAAGATACGTTTGGCTCTCAGAAGACACTACCAGCCTCACATAAGCTCGAAGAATTCGTAGTCCCTTGAAAAAAAACATGGTTGCCGGAGTTAGGGTTCGAAATTCAAAAACACTGGAAAATGGCTTTTCAATTTAGGCTCAATTCAGAGGAAATAAGGGCAGAGAAAGGAAGAATAAGTCAAGGGAAGAATAACCCTACCCCTAACCGTTGTCGTCGCCTGAACTCATCAGAAACGGCGAACACAACCGAGCTCCTCCTCGGCCAATCTTCATCAGATCGCCACCAGTTGTCCTCCGCCACCGTGGTTGTCAGTCAGTTTCCTGCCACTAACCAGACCTCCCAGCTGCTCCTTGGCAACACTTCGGGACTTCCTGCAGCTCCATCTTGCCCCCACGCCCAGCCTCTACTACAGTAGCGACAGCTGCAACACCTCCAGCTGCTCTGCAGTCTTAACTCGACCTCCAACTCCATTTGCTAGCCTCACCTGAGCTCCAGAAGTCCACCTGGAACCGAAAACTTCGTCGCCGAAGTCTCACCGGACAATACAGAGGAAACAGATGGAGGGGGTTTTCAAGACGGAGTTCAAATCGACTATACAGGGACATAAGGATGAAGAGAAGAGGTAGAGGAACAAGAATATACCACTCGCCTTCGCTGTCACCGCCTGGATGGTCGAAACACTTCGAGGACAGTTCATCCTCCTTTTCCATTCTCCTCCCAACATCACTAATCAAGGAAATTTCTTTAGGGGTTTGTCAAGGGAAGGAAGATGGATGTTTGGGTGGTGGTGCGTCGTTGTGGGGCGGCTGGACGCGGCTGAGTCGAGTGGAGGATACCGGAGGCATTGAGAGAGGGAACATAGTCGAGAGAGGTCATGAAAGGGTTTGACCCGAGTCAGCCCTTTTCCTTTTATAAAGAAACCAACGGCCAGGATTTAATGAAAGAGAGATCTGACGGCCCAGAGTTAATAGATGAAAATTAATTACCGAATAGGTAAAAAGTAATAGTTCGAAATGGTACATTAAATTACCAGAAACTTTGAAAATCCGCAGAAAACAAACGGAAGCGGCGAAAAATATTCTGAAAATACCGAGACTCGTGTCAACACAAACTACAACATCAAG
Source organism: Comarum palustre (assembly GCA_951800085.1). NCBI lineage: Eukaryota > Viridiplantae > Streptophyta > Magnoliopsida > Rosales > Rosaceae > Comarum > Comarum palustre. Next base: position 7,649,400 of record OX637583.1, read on the forward strand.
TCATTAAATGAGGAATTTGGAGAGTTTAGAAAAACTCAAAAATAAACTCGAGCAATAACTATAATTTACCGATCGCAGTTAACAGCTCTCGGTAACTCATAAACCACTGTAAAATGTAACTTCTTGGGTACGGGGTGTTACAATTTTTGTTATGAAGTTCATGATATAAAGTTGTATTAAATCTCGTTACATAAATCTTAATGATTTGCATGTTTAAAAACAGATACTTTTAGTATTGATAGCATCGACATGTAAAATACCCTAGTTCTAGACGTTATGTGCTAGGAATAAAGTGGAACAATACGATGCATGACCTCATAGGCTTGTATTCTTGAGATTGTTTCTAGTTCTTTGAATTCGCATGTTATCAGATTGTTAAGGTTGAAACATGATCTTTGATGTATGGTCAGAATTTGAGTTTCTCTAATTGATGTGTTGAATGAATCGATCATTTGTACATATTTGTTAGCTTTTACTTTCTATTTTTACAATGTGTAAATGCCAAACCATAACCCCCTAATCACATTGTACCATGTGTAAATTTATAAATAAATACATGTGAATATTTGTATTTATACCTTGTAAATAATTGTTTGGTAAATAATACTTGTACATACTTATTTGGTTATTTACTAACTTGTTTGACCATTATGACAGGAGCACCCTTAGTCCTCGGATTGACCGAACCTCATTTGCCTTATACTACAATTGTCAAAAAGGGTTCTTAAATTGTTCTATCCCGGTTTCGGACCACGTCAGACTCTCACCCCTTCTCGACCCGAAACAGTTGTCGCCACTTTCAAACGCCACAGCGCCGTTGTCGCTCCACTTTAGGCCGTCGCACCGGTCTCAAAAGAACGACCTCTGAGTTACTTCATTTCTAGGTAAGCTTTCTGACCTATCTCGTCGTATTTTGAGAGAAATGTCGAGTGTACAGTAGGAGATCTAGATCGAATTTCTCCCTCCTCAAGCCACCAATTGGTGAGTTCTATATATTGATAAGATGGGTTTTAGGAGTACTACTCACCCCTAAAGTTTGGTGGATTGATTTGAAGAAGTTTAAAAAATTTCGGATTTTTATATTTTTGTTCGATTGACCAAGTTAGGCTAGGAATTGGCGTTCAAGTTGAACTAGAAAGTTGTTCAGAATGATGAGAGGAACAAACTAAAAATTTAGAGCCCATTGGTGGTGGCCGGATCTTTCGGCCGCTGGCGGAACTGGCGGCGTAACTAGCACATTTTGAGCAGTTTTTCTTGCCTATTAAATTGTAATAAAAATAAGAAAAGGCCATTGAAGGGCAGTTTATATTTTTTAGAGATTTATTGGTTACGTTTCGGATTTTTCGAAGAGTTGAGTTAATAAATATATAATAAAAGATATCGGTGTGAGAATATTGTTAAGGGTTTTTACGTTAGCGGTAGGGATGAAGCCGACTTCCCATGTTTTTCATAGTAGTGGTTAAGGACGAACGTTAAGGAGGATATTTAATTTTGATGTATTTTACTGTAATTGTGGAGTTGGTGCTTTAATTGTATATTTTAAACAAGACGTGGGAGAGTTCGAGCTGACTAGTCTTCAGATAGCCGGTAGACTTAGCCAAATCTTTGTGAATGAACCTTTGGTTTTAAGATGTGCATGCCCATTATATTTTTTTAAAATTTAAATAACATGATTTATTCATTATATTGAGCCACATGCGCGTCACTTGACTAAACCGACGACAACGTGACTAAGTGTTGACTCTGGTCTCACATTAATAACGAAAATTAAGGGTATCACATTGGCATTGTCATAATAGTTAAGGCACTGGTGGTTATCCACAATTTGCCACATCACAAATTTGACGGTACCGTTACGGACGCATCTCATTGATATCATAACAAATGAGCAGGTATCACATTGATAAAGTTTAGAGTTTGGGTATCACATTGGCCTTGCCACAAGAGTTGAGGAACTGATGGTGAACTTACCTCATTAAAATATGACACGTGACAGAAAACAAAACATGAACTTTCAAAACCTCGATCCAAGGCTATACTAACAAAGGCGCATGTGTCACTATCTAAAACACATAATAAACCCTCTATTTGTATAAGAAACCAGCATGTAAAAAGCCTGTGCAAGTTCAAGTTGTGGTATATCTAAAAACATTCTTTGCACGAAATTATCCATATTTTAAAGCTAAGAGATTCTAATATAATGCACTAATCTGTTATGTGGAGATTCTTTGAGAAAAAAAGAGAGAGAAAGTAAGAATGACTTGCTTTTTTTACACAGCTGATTTCAAACGATTTGATCAAACATTTACTGCTTGCAATGATGAAATCTTAGCAAACTATCAGTAGGAGAAGAGCATCACATCACATGAGCATGAAATTGAGAGCAAACACATACCTTTTGAACTCAGCACATAGAGAATAAACAACTCTGAACCTGCAACTGACCAAAAAGTGTTCAAGAATCTTCAACATACAATCCAGTATAATCTGAAATGTATCCATAGTATAATGTATCGTTAATAATGATTAATATTATGCAAAAATAAACCGCAATAAAGATAAAGGACAAAACAATATTACCGCTCCCAAATGCAGAGTTAAAATGCTCAATCAACCGCCCTATAAATTCAACCAAAACCAATTTTTATGTTAAACTCAAGAAAGTGTAGAAGTATATAAAAACAAAGACCGAAAGACCCATATTTGCAATAATCAATGAATGATCAAATTATCGAAATGATAGTACTCAAGAAAAAAACAAAAATAGAATCAGTTTTCAAGCCAACCTTCGTATCACAGATTTTGATGGCAGCTGCGTTTGATGCTACATACAAAAAATCACAAATATAATTCATTTAAAAAGGAATGAAATGTTAGGAAATTTAATAATTTAAAATTGCAGAAAACAATGTCAATGAAATCAGCAGATACATCTTCGGGTTAAAAAAATCATTTTATGTCATCATGTCACTATGTGGCTTAAAAGGAACTTCATGTGGGGCAAGAAAATGCATCCCCTAAAAATATTTTCTCTAAAGGTTTATTACAACTAAACAAGAACTTTGGAAGAATTGGACATTCGTAATAACATTTTTTTCAAGTAGCCATGGTGATAGAAAAATAGTTAAAAGAGGTAGAAAGTTATCCTACTAGATACATGCTAGAGAAATAGGATGTAAAAGAAAACATATATATAGAATACAATAAAAAAGCAATGATAAGCATTTGCAAGTTCGATTGGCTACAACCATATGCAATTCAACGTTCATTAATGCATTAATCCTCAGTGGCAAACATTTGCAAGTTCGATATTAACACATTTGTTGGCTAAGAGACAGCCAAATTCCAAATCCTCAAAATTGGCTGCCTCAGAGAAATAAACAGAGTTTGTTATGTTGTATTTCTTACATTTGTTGATTTAAACAACTTCCCATCAATACAATACTTGTCATAAACAACCTTCTTATTTGAAAGAGTTATAAATTATAAAAGAATATATAGAAGTTTTGAAAATCTTAATCCAGTATAGTTAGAAGCTTTGATTAGCATTTAAGTACTCAACTTTAGTGAATCTCGTCTATTCACCAAAAATCGCAAGCCTCTCTCTGTTTTCAGTTAAAACTTCCAATCCTCTTAACATAAACAAAGAACAGAAGAGTTATTGAATGGAAAAAGAAAATCTCATTAATTTCTGTTCATCAATATTCATTTCCTATTCAATAACAATTTTCATTAGAATACACCAAAAAAATCATTGAATGGAAAAAGACACTAACAATCAATTTTTAGTTTGGGATGTCAACTAAATTTATATGAATAGCATTTACGTACTTAACTTCATTGGAATACACCAAAAAATAGCAGCCGTCTGCTATTTCAATAAAAACTTCTCACCCTCCCTACATACACAGAGAACAGAAGAGTTAAAGAATTTAACAAAGAGGAACGTCATCAATATAGTACTCGTGATAAAAAAACAGCATCAATCACTACAAAAAAGAAAGATTAATAAGACTGAACTCTCTTCCTCTTTAATAATTACACACCAGTTCTTCCAGTTTTGCCACAGACACCAATCAGCTCATTTTACTTTTTATAATAAAAATACTCCAGTGTCAATAACTTAATATCATTTGATATCATACGGAAATACCTTTTTCTTTTTCCTTTTATATTGATACTAATGTACTTGCAGCAGTTCTAATATATTCATGTACAGCAGCAATCCTACTCCTGTACTCCCAAGAATATATCTATAAAATAAATGTGTCCCATACCTTGACTGCCATACTAATTGTGCTCATATCTCACTATCATAATATATTGATCACTTGTCTTTCAACAATGATAGCCTTTGGTTTGTTTTGCATGCAGAACGATAGCATACCCATGAAATTATAGCCCAAGTTTACAAGTAGAATAGTCAAAGCATGACTGCAGCTCCAGGTAAAAACTAAAGATTCAAGTCACATGTTTGCCTGACAAACGAAGTACTATAGAAATCATATATTGATCATGTAATCTTGTGTCGTATCCTTTTTTCAAATGACTTCTTACATGTCAGTCATTTCCTTCACCAAACAGCAAGGCACCATAAAACAAAGGAGAAAATTGCCTACAATTGAAGGATCATAAAATGATTTGGGAAGTAACAAAATTTTCAATCCCACATGAACACATCAATCACAGGCAATTCTCTCATCAAACATACAGGAAACATAAAAGTCAGACCAAGGACCCCCACACAACACTAACCCTAACCACAATGACCTTAAATTAACTTGCTGCTATGCATCTAACTCACAATTCACCAAAGATAGCAATAGTGATAATGCAAAATTAAGATAGCACCCATACAAAATCCAAAATCAAAACACAACAAAAGCATATTTCTTCAAGCATATCATACATTTCATTACAAAGCTATGAGATTTAAACCTATGAATTTCAAGTCCCAAAACCCAAACAGCACAAAAGATCATTCCTTTAAGGCACCAATCTTGAAAACCTAGATACCCCAAAACACAGATTCACATTCATCGCAACTAGGAAAACCCAATAAACAAAAACCAACACAGAACCAAACCCAGATCACCAAACCAATGAAGAACCACGAAACATAATAAAGATCAGATTTTGAGCCAAACCCAGACCACCGAATTGTCGTTCCGATCGAACCCAGACCATCGAAGGGCTTTCAGGAGAGACAGAAAGCTTCAACGGGAAGAGATAGAGACGTGTGGGGATTGGGAAGGGGTTCTTGGAATTTCAAAATGAGGGGATTTGGGGAATCTGAAAGCGTTTTTGGAATTATAGCCGTTACGACTGGTGTGGATGATTTGACTGAGGTCCCATTTTGGGCCAAAACTGCTCGCGTAGAAATTATTTATAGGGGTCGGGTGGCATTTTGGCTTTTTTTGTTAGTTACAAGATCGAGGTTTTTTATCCTTATAAATTAACGAGGTCACTAACGTTTGTGTCGCCCATTTTTATAAAACGGGTATTAAATAAATTTGTAGAGAAGAAGTAACGACATTTACCACTTCTTCCATTTTAGTTTATACTAGAGCAATGCAAACAGAAGATAAAAACAATTATTATTGGGAGGATGTTTGATGAAATTTGGAGGTCAAAATCTCAAATTATTTGTGGAACTTCAGTAGGTGTGGTTGTGTCCAAGAGTTTAATGTGGATTACTTGCACATTATGTGGTGTTGGATGGGAAGTGTTTGAGAGTACATTTCTGGTCTGCACTTTTGCATGTCATCTGTTAATTTAAATTCATTGCAAGTTCTAGCTCATTTAAATAACAAAGGATTTACATATGACTGGCATCTTGAAGACATTATGAAGAGCATAACAAGTACACATAAGTTATTCGGAAAAGTGAATTCTAACCCTTCTTGGCTTAGCATCTTAGTGAGTGAATCCATTATAATCAAATTCTTTATTTACTGTACTTGAGATGGACTTGGTGTTGGGTGCTATAGTGGATACAATGAGCACAAGAGACAAATAGGTAAATAGGATGAAGATATCATTACCAGTTGGGTTGTTTGGATCAGGTGACACTCGAGAAACATTTGTAGGACTTTCTTCCACCTCAATGTCCAGTGCCTATACAGATACAATACCAAGAGAACTTCACATTGGGACAAATCCTAGAGTAGTGAAAGTGATGGGTCTGAAGGAAGCTTTGTTCTTGGTTAGATCATTGTTGATAAATATTGTCACAATCCGAATTTTTTAGATAACCAAAAATCCTAAAACTCGAGACATGATAACTTTACCAACAAGCTATAACTCAAAAAAGTTATGCTCCAAAAAACTTACTACAAAATCAACGACCGCTACAAACAGAATTCCAACCATCGACGAGTAAGCTCCACCGCCTCTACACCGCAAATCACTTATATTCTTAAACCTGCAAGATCAACCCTACACCATAGATTGGTGCACTAGGTTGTAAACAAACAAACTTGGTAAGTTTTTTAGCTCGTATGAGTAAACCTAAAAACCTAGAACCACCACAAACGATGGGGAAACAACCTGATCGAAACTGAGTCACCGCGTTACTGTGGAAGCCCAGTTACGTCGTTTTAGGTCGAATCGGACCAAGCCACCACCACAAGGAGGCTCGCACGAATGAGAGGAAGCAATCTTGACAGGCATCAGCGTCTTAAGTGGTCGGAGCTCGCCACAAAAGTCGGGTCTGATCCACCGGGTCCGGGTCGGGTCAGTTTGAAATCTCATATAGTAAAGGGAATGCACGCACGTGGAGAGAGAAGAAAATGGGCTTTTTCCATTTTTGGAAACTCATCCCTTCTATTCATATACTTCCTAAAAATAGAAACTCAACTTCGGTTGACCATAACTTCTTCGCACGATATCCGATTCACACTTGCCGCATGTCCACGGACTCGTATCGTCAAGCACTATAACTTCGTGAAGGAAGTTTTCCGAAAAACTCGACATATCAAAAAGTCAACCTTTGACCCTTTAAATAAAACGTTTCCGAGCATCTCTTGACTCCAAACACTTCTGCACTCTTCTCGAATGTATGAATACGCACCAATCCCACTAATTAATTTCCAAACAATATTATAAATTAACATTTAAATTTTCGAGTTATTACATATGTGGTATATACCATGGCTGGGAAATGGACTTTCATGTTGATACTATTATGAGGTCAAACAGTGAAGTCAGCAAATGGAATGGCTTGTCTGTTGGTACAGATGTATCTACATGTATGTTTTGTGTGCGTATGTAGCGGGATAAAGATAGTGGACACAAGGTTTATAGTGATTCACCCCGTCATCTATGGGCAACACCCCGCCATCTATGGGCAAAGGGCTACATCCAGTTAATATGTACTGAGTTGAGGCGTCTTATCGGCACGTCATGTGTTACAAGTGACGATCCAGTTGTAAGTTGGTTAATTTGTCTATACTAAGAGGGGGAGTATCCTATATAGAGGAAGGAGACTCCGCCCTTTTACATATCTTCGATATGGGACAAGATGTCCAAAGTTTGTTCCTTGAGGGGATGTTGGTGAGGCCGGCAATGCGGCTTTCCGAAACCGGATCGGCGACTTCTGAGTGTCGTTGTGTAGCTTGCATGGCGGGTTTCGTGATGTATGTCGTGGTCGGGTCTCGTCATGGCTCGTGGACCCACATAAAGGGTGTCACTTATGGTTGGCGGTGTAGGCATATCCATGGCTACCCCAACATTGTCCATTATTGGGCAGAGGTCGTCGAGGAGTCTTCAAAGGTGTATCTAGAAGTCATCGTTGAGGCGGCGGTGGCTTCGTCAGGACGGCGACATCAGAATCGAGAAGGAGACAGAGAGAGATGCCCGGTTCATATATTGTACGCAACGATTCATCATATTGGTTCCCAGCTTCGTTGATGGCCACCGGACTGCACCCCAGTGGGTTTATTGACATGACCACAAATTTTCTTGCTCCCAAACTATGCAACTTTTGTTCGCGCATTTTCAAGTGTTCCAATCGAATTGTAAAAATCATAAATTGATACACTAAAACTCACAATCAAAATCATGTTAAGTTATCAGTATCACGTACTCAAATTGACTGTAGTACGTACGTCCCAGCTATTCTCATATTTTTCAACAGATAATTACTGCATGTGTTCTTAATTAGAATTAAATTAAATTACAGTAAAATTTAGAGGATATTATATACCAACTATGGTTAAAATCAAAAAAATCCTCATATATACATTTGGTTGATTTTATTTTATTTTACCCAATAACAAATATATAGTATGTGGGATGCCAACATAACTGATGTTCCAAGTTGTGGCTGAATATGCTTCTTAGTTCTTAGAGTAATGCTAGGTGAACCATATTTTAAGAGACCATCTTACGTGGCGGCTGACGTGGCAGAGCCACATCATCATAACACAAATTCTGATATTTTATTTTTATTAACCTTTTCTTAATAAGAAAATTCTTTTCTAGTTTTATGATTTAGTCTTGTAAACCCGAATTCTAAAATTTCCATTAGATTCCTGCATCGCCTCAAATTGATGAACAAAGAATCATAGCATGACTTTGTGGTCCTCGTTTCACACTTGGTTGGAAATGAAACCAGATTGTCACAAAACGAAAGGTCAAGGTGTTTCAGATGTTGTAACTCAAGAATGCTGCAGGGCACAGTTGTTAGATTGCAGCAGCTTGTCAAATGTAGCTTTTCAAGATTAATGAGATATCTAACTGATGATGAAGAAAATCTTTTGATGCCGGTCAACCCTAGGTCCAGGAATTTCAAAGATCTCATCTCTCCAACAATTTCAAACTTCTCAAGTTTCTTGCACCCACTGAGGTTCAACTTCTCTAGATTCTTAAAATTTCCAACCTCAACTGTAACTTTGAACAATCACTTAGATTCAAGTCCGCTAAACTCGGGAACATAGACAAGCCACTAATCTTTCTTACACCGTGGCAATTTGACATGTCGATAGATTTCAAATTCTGCATAGTCTGCATATATGTGAAAGTATTAGAAAGAAATTAAAATGTCATTTAATCAAACAACAATTTACCATTAATAATCACATTACCTTTAGTGCCTCTCGCAATGGTGATGTTTGGCTATGACGCATCCTTAGTATAACAAGTTTTCTGTGATAAAAACTAGGCGGAAAAGACGATAACGGACAACGTTCCCAGTCTAAGAGCCTCAATTCGTTGGAGAGATAATTTATATGATCTCCGGTGAAGGAGCCTCCAGTGAAAAAAATCACAACTAAAAAATATTTGAAGATTTTTCATCTTTGAGAAGCTTTCACTGTATCTTTTGTCCCCCGCCATTCAGGTGTTTGACCATGATGCCTCAAATTTTACCCGATCCCTACAACCAAAAGTAACAATGTTAAAAGCTCAATGTGCCTCAGATACAATTTTACATATTTTCTCAGTTCTGTACTGCATAAAAGAAGTTGGTCTTGAACTAATAATATGGAATATATAATTCACTTACTGTGTTTTCCATAAATACTCGGTAAATGATGAGCGTTTTACGTCACACATGTAAACATGTGATCAAATCAAACCTCACAACTTTATAACCCTGCAAAATGTCATCGTTAGTACAAATAAGTAGGGATCGTTCAGTCCGGGGATATTGAAGGGTAATCGAAAACAGAAATTGTTAACATAATCAAATAAACATATGGGGGATATAAATGTTTAACATCTAAAGAAACTAAAACTTAACCTAAAACTAATTATTTACAATTGATCAACCACTCTACACTTAACACATAATTCTCTAAACATGTAACAACTCAAACAAAAGAATAGGGCAGCAAGTATAAAAACCGAATTCATAATCCAATTTAGTTCCAATTTAATTAGAGCCTTCGCGGTTATTCTAATCATTCAAGACTTCACAATTATTCAGAAATAACTTCGCGTATAATCCTAAACATAGTACTAATCGGTTTAAAGACACTTCGCGTAGAAATTAAACACAAAGAGCACATAAGCACAATAAGTCGAATTGGAGACATGTTAGCAAGTATGGCGTCACCTCATCTCACATCGACATGTAAATTTACAGAATTATTCTAGCTCTTATAAAGAACACAAATTGAACCAACTTCGCGCATGATTCAACTTATATTCGATAAGCATATGAAATCTATACACAAGGGACAGCCATGGCCGAGGCTGCCCTTGTGCATATGATTTGTTGTGTGCACAAACTCTGCAAATAAACCAAACTAAAGCATAAATTCAATTAATTACTACTGCCCTTAAGTCTTAAATTCGAATTAACACATGCATATATAGAGAATTCAACCAAACAACAATCAAACACATAAAGAAATCCAAAGAATTCATCAAATCATGTAAGAACATTGTTAATTTGTTACAAAATTCAGAAATAACATGGAATTTAACAACTGAATTTGAAACAAATTTAAAGACAACCATGAATCTTGGACTGACTTAGGAGTGGAGATCGATGCTTGGTTGAGCAGCGGCTGAATTGGTGGTGGAGAAGGCGGCGGTGTGCCTTGTGGATGATGGAGGAGGAGAGGCGGAGCAGCTGCTGTGTTATGGTGGAGAGGAGGACGAGATGAAGTGGCTGTATGTTGTGGAGGATGAATGGAGGGCGGCTGTATTGGCTTGTGGAAGAGGAAGGAGCGGCGGCGGCTGCTTGGGAAGAGAGATGGAGGCGGCTGCTTGGTGATGGAGAGGGAGAGAGTGGCTGCTGTGTTTTAAGTATAGGGGGGTCGACTACTTTCTCTTCAGTTGCTGCCTCTATTTATAGTGTTATGTAGCCCCCTTGAAGTTCTCTCATCCGTTGATTTAATCTTGATCCAACGGTTAAGGAAATTACCCAACAAATTAATAAAAACTTGTAAGGAAATTTCCAGAATTTTCTTATGCACAAAGGTGATGAATTTGGCTGCATTTGTAGGCTAGGTTCATTGCTTGTTTTCCACACAAATCAGCCCCTTTAGTTCCTTTCCTTGTTTTGCCGAAAATTAACTCCATTCCTCCAATTTTGGTGCTCCATTTAATGTTCTGAAAAGGAAAGGAATAAAATCAGAATATTTTTGGCTTTTAGACAAAAGGAATTTAAGGAATTAATTTCATAAATTTCAGATTTGAATTGCAAATTATCTCCCTTAATTTAGACAATGAAAACTTGTCTTAAAAAGCCCTTTTAAATTCGGCAAGAAACCCCATCATTCTCCTTGATTTATGACAACACAACTTAGTCCTAATCCATGTAGGATTGGACTTCCTTGCTTCATGTGGAATCCCTATCACAAAAGGAAAGAAAGTTTTCAAAATAAATTAGGAAAGTCAGAATAGGAAAGATTCAAAGATAGTTAGTTTCCCAAATCAAATAAGGAAAGTTTCTCTAATCAAATTAGGAAAGTTTTCCAAAATGAAATAGGTAACTTTTCCCTTTTCAAAATAGGAAAGTTTCCTAAACTACTTATCCTCGACTTTTGCGACTCATTGAGTTTCCTAGTTAAATAAGGATTTTGCTAAAACTCCACATTTTCTTCTATTTAAGCACATTTTCACTTGTTCTCCACCAAACAATCATGGTTCAATCCAATGACTCAAATCTGCAAAATTAAGAGTTAAACAAAGTATAAATAGGGATAGAAACATATTAAAAACGTACCATTTTATGCTCTTATCAGTAAACATCCTCATATTGCCACAATCTGCTACGCTCTCCAGGCTCAGTCGGTGACTCTTGTCGAACTATTTCTTTCCCCATTTCTTCTAGCAGATCATGCATCAAAATCTCATTTTCTTCATTGATGCTTATGAGGGCTTTTTCTGTGAGTACTTGAATACCATATTCAGGATTGAGATCGCATCCTCTTAGTATATCAATCAAGTAGTTCTTAGCTTTGCCTTTAAAGAAACATGCAATGTGAAGAAAAATTTCTTTTCTCAGTAGTATTGAGAAAAGGTTAATAAACAATTTGTGTTATAAAACTAAATCATAAAACTAGAAAAGATTTTTCTTATTAAGAAAAGATTAATAAAAATAAAATATCAGAATTTGTGTTATGATGACATGGCTCTGCCACGTCAGCCGCCACGTAAGATGGTCTCTAGATGGTCTCTCAAAATATGGTTCACCTAGCATTACTCTATTTTTTTCTTTCCTATCTATTCGATCAAAGACGTCTGAAGACGTCGTTGTTCTTCTCTGCGCGCGCCTCCCATCCTCTCACCAACCCTCTCACTCTGATTCAAATGATTAAATCTCTCTCGACTTAGTCGTAGAAACCAGAAATTCATGAATCCATAGAACTGTAATAACATATAAAATCCACAGAGAAAACGAGGAAGAAACTCACTTCAGAGAAGTCCTCGATGAATGCCTATTATTTGATCTTCCATAAGTTGAGCTTTTAAGCAAGCATGCAATTTAGAACTAAGCTTGAATCAAGTTTGAAATAGCAAGAAGGTACTGTAGCAGTATGTATGAACGACTGTGTTATTAATCAGTAGCATAACAAAAGGTCGATACTGTCATTCTCATTTTTCTGAGTGGACCTGTCTCTTTTGAGCAGAGACAACTAAGGAATTTGTGGCAAAGTTGGAACTGAAGGCTGGCCAGAAAGTTTTAGATGTTGGCTGTGGAATTGGGGGAGGTGACTTCTACATGGCCAATACCTTCCATGTTGAGGTTGTTGGCACTGGCCTCTCTGTAAAAATGATTTCCTTTGCCCTTGAACGATCCATTGGACTCAAATGTGTTGTGGAATTTGAAGTTACGGATTGCACCACAAAAACATATCCAGACAACAGCTTTGATGTGATATACAGCCGCGACACCATTTTACACATTCAAGTAAGACCCCTTCCTGATACCCTTGCAATATATTGCTAACATACCAGTCTTCACACTGACTGATCATAGCCTGAAATTCAAACAATTGCAGGACAAGCCGGCATTATTCCGATCCTTTTACAAGTGGTTGAAGCCAGGAGGTAAGGTTCTCATCACTGACTACTGTAGGAGTGCTGGAACTCCGTCTGCAGAGTTTGCTGAGTACATTAAGCAAAGAGGATATGACCTCCATGACGTAAAAGCATATGGTCTGGTAAGCACCTAATAAGTTTCACAAGCTCTAGTTTTCAGGTTTTCTTAACAGAAAATGATAATGATACATGTATTGTCATACTAATCTCAAATGCTTACGGATGCTGGTTTTGTTGATGTCGTTGCTGAGGATCGTACTGAACACGTCTGCAAAATGCAATGATATTTTTTTGATGTATATATATATACGGTTTTAAGCTTACTGAACTGATACCAAATTGTTTTGTGACACATGTAGTTCATAAGAGTTCTGCAACGGGAATTAAATGTCGTTGAGAAGGACAAGGAGGCATTCATCGAGGACTTCTCTGAAGTGAGTTTCTTCCTCGTTTTCTCTGTGGATTTGATATGTTATTACAGTTCTATGGATTCATGAATTTCTGGTTTCTGCGAGTAAGCCGAGAGAGATTTAATCATTTGAATCAGAGGTGAGAGGGTTGGTGAGAGGATGGGAGGCACGTGCAGAGAAGAACAACGACGTCTTCAGACGTCTTTGATCGAACAGATAGGAAAGAAAAAAAATAGGATTTACAAGACTAAATCATAAAACTAGAAAAGAATTTTCTTATTAAGAAAAGGTTAATAAAAATAAAATATCATAATTTGTGTTATGATGATGTGGCTCTGCCACGTCAGCCGCCACGTAAGATGGTCTCTCAAAATATGGTTCACCTAGCATTACTCAAAAAAATAAGGTTTACAAGACTAAATCATAAAACTAGAAAAGAATTTTCTTATTAAGAAAAGGTTAATAAAAATAAAATATCATAATTTGTGTTATGATGTTGTGGCTCTGTCACGTCAGCCGCCACGTAAGATGGTCTCTCAAAATATGATTCACCTAGCATTACTCAATCTTTTAAGATGGCTGGATTCACTCTTCAACTCAAATTCAACTCAAATGAATCAAAGCAAGGAAAAGAAAGGAAGAGGAAAAACTGAAATCTGATTAAGTACATCAGGATGAAGTGCAGTATACCAATAAGGTTGTCATCTTGCCAAGATCCATCAGAAATAAGTTCAGCAAAGGTTGCACGACTTGCATCTAGGTTAACAAGATAAAACTCTTGTTTTATCCACCCATTATTTTAAAAAAAAGTATATGTTTTTAAATAAGAAAAAGGTGTGTTTATTACCACCCCACGAACCACTTTAGTCACCTCACACGTCGTTGATTTATTGAAAGAACAAAACACACTAATATAAAATTACAACAAGTGATAATAAGTTGTTATAAATTAGTGAAATTACAATTTTTTTGATCGTTTTGTTTTATAAACATGTAATTCATAAACCTTAACCTAGAATTTATCATATTCGAATTGTTCTATAGATTTTCAAGTAGCACATTTAACCTAAAGATGAGGTGAATTGTTTGTTTTTTTTCTTTGTTGATGCTTCATCTATTCCTTTACTTATTATTTACAATTGTCAATTTTGCATGTAAATTTTCATGTCTAGTCGTACACTTATATTCGATTTTTTTATTAGTGCCACAACTTTTTTCAAGTAATGGTCGTTTGAACAAAACAAATTTGAAATTGAAAAAATATATGTAGGGTGAACAAAGTATAATCGAGAAAATAGTATTTTAGGTATTATAAATAGGTAAACAAAGTAGATCTATAATTAAAAACTATGCATGACCCTCCTATTAAGGGATATCTTTTTGTGACTTATATGAGGGATAGGGCATTTGACCAACTTTTAAATCGTAAAATCACATCTTCACCGTTCAGTTTAGTATGTCTATATGAGTATATTATTCTTGCAAAATTTCAGAAATTTTGGTGATCGTTAAGTCATTCAAAGTTGCGATTTATAATTATAAGCATGAAGGGTTCATGTTTGATATGTTTGGTCCGTTCATTGCTTTAAGACTTTAAAAATCACCAGTTTAGCTGATTTTTTTTACAGAAGTGATCTACATATTAAAAGCTAAAAACTGAACAGTTAAATTTAAAAAATATAATCTAAAAGCTGATAAAATGCAATATTCCTCGTATAAGTTACAAACAAAATATCCTCACTATATATATGTGGGATGACACGTCATTTGAAACCAATTCTACTTCCATCGTAGGATAGGGACAACATTGAAAAACTCTAAACTACCAACCACACCGCATCAACTACAACTCTCTTTCCAAAACGTCAACCATTTTTTATGTGCTTCATCACTTCTTCTCTCATCAAATCGCATGTATAACCTCAAACGCAATGCTGTTAACCTTTTGTACATTACACTCAGTTGTTCTGCTGGAGGTTGTTGTCTCCAATAGCATCACATGGGTTTCCTGAGATGACAAAGAAATAATTGATTTGATTTCTGGGTTTTTTTGCAATTGATCAATTCCTGGGCTTCATTCGAGTTTGTTGGGGGCCATGACTGAAACCCCAAAATTTGATGAACTATGAAAATGGAGGAAACCTGAATAGTAGGTTTTATTGGAGGTTATGGTTCTCCAATGACCAAGTTCACCAACTCGCCGAGTCCATTCACCATCCCCTACCAACCAACCCCTCTTCAGATTCCTCAAAACCCAGAAAAGAACCCATCTAATGACATCCAGACAGCCGATGATGTTAAACCCCTTCATAACCCCAACTCTCCTTCACCTCAGAGCCAGCTCTATTGGGTCCTCGCCATTCTCCTAAATTCCCATCAAGTTTTTCACCCCAACACATTCTGAGAATGATATTTATTTGATAAGGTAGAGTTTTACAGATGACCGTTGGATTGATTTTAACTGACGTGGCAGCTTGGTATTAAAGTCCAAGCAGATACAAGCACACCCTGTCCAAGCGCAGAGAAGCCGAGTTCTTGTTTCATGTTTGACTTTTTACACATTCAGGGCCAGGAGGACTGCGTAAAAACTAAAAAGCCAAACATGAAAGGAGTAGTCTGTGAGTAAAAAGCCGGGTTTATTTACACAAAAAAGAAGGATTTAGTGAAAATTGGATATTTGAAGCTACAATCTCAGATTTAAGAGAGTGAAAATTGGAGTGGTGAGTTGGCATTTGATTTGATGGGTGACGAGGAGATGAACGGCGGAGCAGGATCCATGGACTCCATCGAGTCCCGGTGGGTGTTTCAGGATGAGGACGACTCCGAGATCGATGAAGACGACCTCCAGCAGCAGCGCACCACCGTGATGGATTCGGAGGACGATGAAGACGACGATAATGCCGAGCAGCGGCTGATCCGCACTGGCCCTCGCATCGATTCATTCGATGTCGAAGCCCTCGAGGTCCCCGGCGCTCTCCGAAACGAATACGAGGTCCAATTTTCACACTTGTTTCCTTCTCTTCTACATACATGCATATAATTTCCATTTGCTTTGCTGTGATTCTAGTGTTAAAGTTAAAATATTAAATAATAATAAGTGCAGGATTACAGTCTTGGAAGGAAATTAGTGATAGCTTTCCAGACCCTCGGGGTTGTGTTTGGTGATGTTGGAACGAGTCCCTTGTATACCTTCAGTGTCATGTTTAGCAAGGCACCTATTAATGGAAATGAAGATGTTCTCGGCGCTTTGTCACTAGTCCTCTACACCTTAATATTGATCCCCTTGCTTAAGTATGTTCTCGTTGTTCTTTGGGCTAATGATGACGGTGAAGGTACCTATCCTATGCTGCTTCTCTCTCTCTCTCTCTCTGATGCATATACTGATTTTTAACTGTTCCAGGTGGTACTTTTGCTTTGTATTCATTGATCTGCCGCCATGCTAAGGTCAGCCTTCTTCCAAATCAGCTCCCATCAGATGCCCGCATATCAAGCTTCAGGCTAAAAGTGCCATCTCCTGAACTTGAGAGATCTTTGAAAATAAAGGAAAGGCTTGAAGCTTCTCTCACTCTGAAGAAGCTTCTTCTCATGTTAGTGCTTGCTGGTACTTCTATGGTCATAGCTGATGGTGTCGTTACACCAGCAATGTCCGGTATTTTCTCAGTTTATTATTTTGTTTTGTTGCTCATGATCAATCTTCTACAGGAACTACTTTTGTAGTTGTTTTGGTTCTCATGTTTCTTTTGCATAATTTTTGTAATGCTTTCTAATTCAATCATTGATCTTCATTTACTTGCTTCTCTATGCAGTAGTTTCAGCTGTTGGTGGTCTAAAGGTTGGAGTAGAGGCAATTAATCAAGGTATTACTTTTTTGACATTCTTTTTGTTTTTATTTGTTATTTTGGATTTTGTATACAGTTGGCACGTTACATTATACATGTTTGATTTTTTTTTCTTGGAGATGGTATGGCTTGCAGTGTGCTTAGCATTGACATTCAGATTCAAGAATACATACAGTTTAGTTTTGATAGAATGACAGTCTAGTTTTATCTATTTTATTTTTTACGATCAGCATTGTATTGAAACAAAAAACAAAGTACAAGAATAATGGAAGAAAGAATATGATTCTTAATTTGCTGATAAGTAGAAGCCTATAAGGTTACCCTGAACTTGACTATCTCCCATAGTTATTTTCAGTACTTATTACACACAGACCCCATTTGGTTCGTGGGAAAACATGGTATGGAATGGGAATTAGTTCCATTTCCATTAGATTGTCATTTTTGGTTATTTCATCAGTCTGGAAAGGAATCCAAATTAATTGAGTTGACCGGAGTCCAAATCCATAAAGAGGGTGGTATTTATTTTCCTTAGATGGAATTGAAAATTTACTTATTTTCTCTAGTTAATTTATGGTACTTAAATGTATTTTTTTTCATATTTAATTTGATTGGGTATTATTGGAAAGTCATAAATTAATTGTTTTAAACCATTTCCTAATCTCAAGTTTTGGATTCTTCCAAACAGCTTTCCAGGCCTCAAGATTTTTTAGGGAAACAACTTTAGTAATGAAAGTGTATTATTTGGTTAATGATGTAAAATGTCTTATTCTTATATGATCTGACATGGTGCCCCAGCTTTATGGTTTAAGTAACTAGATTAGTTTGAGGATTTTATTTAATTTTTGTTCTCTTTCCTTCTCCTTATGGCTTTTGTACTTTTTATTGCTGCTAAATATAGATAGTTCTATGGCATGTATAAGTCTGCCATTCATCATTTCATGTAATTAAGTGGCTAACTGTTGGACTGTTTTCTTCTTCCAAGTCTCTCTCTCTCTCTCTCATCCGCCCTCTTGTTTCTTCATCCTAAATCTAGTTGAGCTGCTTTAATTTAACCACTATCTTAAGCTTTTAGTACTCCCTTTTGTTTTTGGGTGCAGATCAAGTGGTGATGATTTCAGTTGCGTTTCTTATAATCTTGTTCAGTCTACAGAAATTTGGAACAAGTAAAGTGGGACTTGCTGTAGGCCCTGCCTTATTCATATGGTTTTGTTCCCTTGGGGGTATTGGTATTTACAACATTGTTCGGTATGACAGCAGTGTCTTGAGGGCCTTCAATCCAATTCACATTTATTACTTCTTCAAGAGGAACTCAACTAAAGCCTGGTATTCTCTTGGGGGTTGTCTTCTATGCGCAACTGGTAACGAATCTTGAAACTTTTGCTTGTGGTGATGCTTTGTTTTTCTTATATATGTCCCTGTAGATTATGCAATCCTGATTTTAAATGTTGGTTACACCTCTGTGCAAAGCGAATATAACTGTTACATGTTAGATTATGAAACGGTGACACTCGACTAATTTTGTTTAGGGGAGTGATTTTGGCACTCCACTTTGTTTAGGTTTTCTGTAACTGCTATTCTCACGTTACTTAAGAAATGACAAAATCACATAGTTTGATATTCATTATTGGTGTCTGAAAAGTAAGAAGAGAAATAAAATGGATGGGATGCCTTTTCCAGTCAAGAACTAAGGCAATATATTTCAAATGCTTGTCAATGAAACCTAAGGTGAAGGAAATAGTTGAATCCTGATTCTGCTTTTACTTCCCTTGTCGTAAATATTATTGCGGCATTTGATCGACTCCATAGTCCATACAATAGGATCTACTCGGTACACCTTCACAGGTTAGTAACGTATTGACTCCCCACTCACCTCTGGAAAGCCACAGGACCACTGCAGTAACTTCTAAGGCTCACCAATGCCATATTCATTATAGTGCAGGAATCTAAACCCTCTCCCTCATTTTGACAAAAAGACTGCTGAAAATTAGTGGCCTTAACACTAGGATAAACTTCAATAATTTATCTAATGGAAAGGCAGTTACACAACCTTTTTTATTTGGAGGAGAAAAATATTAGATACCTATGGATACGGGATGATTTTGATTATAGTACCATCAATATGATGACATTCAGTGACCCTCCCCCCCTCAGTTGCATGATCACAAGCATCAGTGAATTGGTTCACTTTCTTTGAACACACAGTCGCGGACGAACCTTGCTGAGGAACCCTCTTTATAAATATTTTCGAACTGGATTTTCATCATCTTGCCAAGTTTTAGGGAGGGGTTGAATCCTAGATGTATCCAATTCTTATCCTGTTTCTCCGGCTTTCATTTGAGCTAACCTTATAGACATGAAGAATCTCACTGTGTTATTATAGATATAGCATGAAGTACCGTTAAGAAGGCTAAAAATATTAATTTGAGAAAATTCAAGCAACTAAAGGGGTCAAGAAATATGAGGCAAATTTTCATGTTTCTAACAGAAGTTGGTGGGGAGGAATCTACATATGTAAAAGGTATATATATTAAAGATGATGATCAGTTAAGTGAAATGTAAAATTTGTGGTCAGTGACAAGTATCATTTGTAATCAAGAAGATCAGTTGTTCAGCAATTTAATGAGAACAATTGTCAATAGTCTCATAGGGAATTTAAAGGTTTACCACAA
This sequence comes from Comarum palustre, assembly GCA_951800085.1. Taxonomy (NCBI): domain Eukaryota; kingdom Viridiplantae; phylum Streptophyta; class Magnoliopsida; order Rosales; family Rosaceae; genus Comarum; species Comarum palustre. Next base: position 7,669,314 of record OX637583.1, read on the forward strand.
GTATATCGGGATAGCTCCTTTATCTACAATGGCAGATGTTGAACTCATTGAATTTCCTTGTTATTTCCAACTATTATCTGGGGACTATAATCAACTTATTAGTTTATTAAAGTCGTATTTTGTTAAAGAACTTGTAAGAAAGCATTCAACAATTTGAGATTTTATGTGGTTCAGTGGACATCAAAGGTTGTTGCCTTTAGAACCTTCCTTATGAATAAGTTGCTGCATGTGGGGAAATGAGAATGGAAAATGACTGGCATTATGAACTTCTAAATAAAACTTCAAAGTATTTTATAGATCAAAGTATGGATAAGTAGTCCAACTCACCAGATACACCAAAGGGTTAATACTAAATCTTCTAATATAGCTTATGAAAAAGTCCTCATATTGGCTGCCTGCAAGTATAATCCCTTGGCTCAATGAAAGGCAACATTGGTTGAAATTTTATCGTTCTCCCAAGTTTCGCATTCCCAGCCCATTTAGTTTTCAAATTTCTCATATACTAAAGAGAAAGCCCATAGCTTTGAAAATATTGAGGAAAATTATTCCTCTATCATGGTAATAATTTGTCTAAATATGGAAAGGAAAAGAGATGCCATTGGAGTACTCCTCTTTGCTGTAGGCGGTGTTGCTATTGTTGCAAGAGCTCAAAGAATGATTTATGCCCCCACCCCACTATGATGGACAGGGAATCTAAGTAGTAATGTCATCGACTATAAACACGTGTTACTGATCACATGTAGCATGTTTCAGGTTCTGAGGCAATGTTCGCAGATCTTTGCTACTTTTCTGTGCGATCAGTCCAGGTAAAGAATGAATAACTAAACCTTTTCTGTGATACATAAGAATTAGAATCATGGTACTCGCTTGCTGATTTTCTTTTCCTTTACAGCTTACATTTGTTTGCCTTGTTGTTCCCTGCCTTATGTTGGGATATTTGGGTCAAGCTGCATTCCTAATGGAGAATCCCAGTGGGGCTGATCAAGCTTTCTTTTCTTCAATTCCAAGTAAGCTCCATTGTCTCTTTCTTTGACTTCCTATGTATTTTCAGGTGTTGGTGCCTGTTTCATTCATTAGTGCTTCTATATTTTAATATTTATTAAGTCATAAAAGATGTGTCACTAACTCATATTATCTTCTATGTTTGCGGTTTGAACTTTGTATTGCATGCATATGTAATGGATGATCTTTAATTATTGAGATGTCTTTGGCTGCAGGTGGTGCTTTTTGGCCTGTGTTCCTCATTGCTAATATTGCTGCATTGATTGCTAGTCGTGCAATGACAACAGCCACATTTTCATGCATAAAACAATCAATGGCACTTGGTTGTTTCCCTCGTCTCAAAATCATACATACCTCCCGAAAATTTATGGGGCAGATTTATATCCCTGTTGTGAATTGGTTTTTGCTGGTGGTTTGCCTGGTGTCAATCTGCTCCATTTCAAGCATTGATGAGATTGGAAATGCATATGGTAATACTCATTATGCTCCAAAATATTTAATCTTGTTTTTTGTTCAGCTCTGTTATTCATATTCAATCCTTAATTCAATATGCTGGGTTACTCTAGAGAAAACAAGCTTTTGCATAAATGTATTGTTAAGTATCGTTTAAAATCGGAGCAACTGTTTTGCATTCCCTCACTTACTAGTACTCAATGAAATTTTGGTTCCATTTAAAGGTATAGTTGCAAAATGTCTCATTAGTTGGATATGACTGTGATGCAGCAAACCTACTGCATAGATGCCAGGATAGACAAATTCTAGAGGTAAGGGCTTTAAACTAACACAGGAACCAATTTGATTTAGGAATCACTCCGAAGTTTCTCACCCAAAACTAGGCTTCACGCCAATCAATCATTGGAAAATTCAGAAACACTGATAATATTATTTATATCACATAACATGACTAGCCATTTGGCACTTACACTTATTTATACTAGAGAATATAACTGACATTAACTAACATTAAAGACTTATTAGGACTCTTAAATATCCAACAATGAAGCATAAAAGACCTAATAAAAGAAATATTGAAAGTTCTAAACTGAAATGGAAAGCTGAAAAGACACAAGGCAGAAATTTGAGAGGACACAAAGCTTAGGGACTTCTAGAATCATACTCAGCTTTCCCTCCAAGCTGCAGATATTATATCCAGAGCAATTAATCAGGCCATATGGAAAGGGAATTATTAGGGCAACTCCAACCATAGTTTTGGATTTTGAGTCCTATATCCAATATAGGACCTCTTATTGCACTATTCATATAAGACTCAATTTCTCATCGTTCTATATGAAGTCATATATGTTGATTAAAATAATTTTTAGGTGGTATATTTATGAATATTATATTAAAATAATAAGTTAAACATATTAAATAAATTAAGCCTCATTATTTTTAATTTTTATCATACAATTTTAGAAATTAAGTAAAGGTGTAACACAGTAAACCCCTAATTAATTAACCACCTAATTTATTCAAAAAACCTAATTAAAACCACTTTAAACAGTCGTTGTAACAATTTCTTTAATTAGATGATCAGTTCAATCCGCATTTTAATATTGTCAGGGAGGCTTGCATTATTTAGCAAAAATTATAAAAACTTGTATAATTCTAGCTAGCACCTAGATTTTTAGCACGTGTGTTGCTCAATGGGAACCACGTGCAAATAAACTCCAAAGTCAAGTCCAGCGCGCGTTCCTGTCACCCCGCTTCTCCCAGCAAGCACGGTTCTCTCCGTCTCCCAGAAAGCGTGTTTCTTCTGCAGCACACGGTCCCAGCTCAATTTCAGTGGGCCCCGAGTCTTGGTCCTGGAATTATCACATATTTGAGACTGAAAATAGGACTTGGTTCTATATCTACAAAACCAAAACCACCTCTTTTGTCCAGTTGGGATGCAGAATCCTATATAAGACCAAGACTTGAGTTTTAGACCCACGGTTGGAGTTGCCCTTAGGTGCTCTCTTTTCCATTTCCTTCACTCATAAACTTTAAAAGGTTTGATTTTGATGTCCTCATCACTTTGAACTTAATGAATTATTATTTCGTAATGGTCACAAAATTTGTGGCACTACACGATAAAACAATTGCATTTTGAAATCATATCATTTTTTAAAGAACATGTTTTTGGTCTCCTTAGAGATCAGAAACCACTAGCCATCAGCCTCATTTGTCATTACTAAATCAAAAAGGTTGCTGTGAGTTGATAAATGTTGTTTTCTTCAGGTTTTAGTGCTATATGTTAAGTTCTCATGTTTGAGGATTCTTGTCCTCTATTGCACCATTGCTTGTCTTTTCTGAAAAGTTTTGTTTTTGTTTTTTTTTTCTTTCTGAAAACTGTTTATTTTTCTCCCTTTTTGTGAGATTTTTCTTTCATCGTTCTAAGTCTATTCTTTCTAGGTTTCTGTTATGTCTTTTTTTTATCATACTATTTTTTTTATCATACTCCGTTTTTTTATCAAATGAACGTGCATACTTAAATACTGATTTTATATTTTGTATTTTTAATTCTAAAAGTTCAATTCTTTTTATCGATAATGATCTTGTACTACAGGCATTGCTGAGCTAGGAGTGATGATGATGACGACCATTTTAGTCACAATTGTTATGCTTCTTATATGGCAGATAAACATTGTTATTGTGCTGAGTTTCTTAGTAATTTTCCTGGGGTTGGAATTGATATTTTTCTCATCAGTTCTCTGGAGTGTGGGAGATGGAAGTTGGATAATTTTGGTCTTTGCTATTATCATGTTCTTCATAATGTTTATATGGAACTATGGAAGCAAGCTTAAGTATGAAACTGAAGTAAAGCAAAAGCTTTCAATGGATTTGATGCGGCAATTGGGTTCTAATCTTGGGACCATCAGAGCTCCAGGAATTGGCTTACTTTACAATGAGCTAGTGAAGGGTATACCAGCAATCTTTGGCCATTTTCTGACTACACTTCCTGCAGTCCACTCAATGGTCATATTTGTATGTATAAAATATGTTCCAGTTCCTGTAGTGCCTCAAAGTGAAAGGTTCCTATTCCGGCGTGTCTGTCCAAAAAGCTACCACATATTTCGTTGCATAGCCAGGTAATGCCAAACTTGTGAGTTGCATTTTTTTGAAAAGAAACAGCTTTTTATTGATGAAAAAAGCAGAGAACAAGGAGGCGGACAAGAAGTCCGCTTAAAAAGAAAAGAGAGCAATTATGACAACAGGCATAGTAGCTCAGCTTAAAGGACTAACACTAAACAAAAATTAAACTACAACTGCTTCCCAATTAAGGATAATGGAAGAAAGGCTTTAATCCCTAAATTCCTTAGAAGTATAAGCCCATAAAGATGCCCAAAACTTAACTCTCTCCCACAATTCTTCTTTCTCCATCCCACTATAGTTTTCAAACAGTCTTCTATTTCTCTCCATCCAAACCACCCAAACTACTGCTAGCACACCACAACCCTAAAGAGTTTTGGCTTTTTTCCCTTTACCAAAAGCTGTTTGATTTTCTTTGAACAAATCATTCCTCTTTGATGGAGTTGTCCAATCACTTTTGCCTCCCTAAATAATTTCTTTCTTAAGAAACTAACAACTTCACAATGCACAAAACGTATCAACACTTTTCCCTTGAGCTTTGCACAAGATGCACCAATGAGGAGAAAAACAAGAACCTGGTCTTCTCCTTTGAAGAACATCATAAGTATTCGTTTTCCCATGAGGCACCAACCAACCCAATATTTTCACCGTAGTAGGGGCTTTGGAATTCCAAATAAACTTTGCAGGCTCAAAGTTTGGATCTGCTCCCCTACTAATCAAAAATGTATGAAAGGATTTGCAAGAGAAACTCCCAGTAGCCCCTCGAGCTTCCATCTCCTTTCATCCGGTTTAGATTCCACTATTCGAACATTTTCTAACTTAACCATCATCAAGACAAACTCCTCAATTTCTCGTTCTGTTAAATTTCTTCTAAATCCGAAATCCCAAGTTACCGGAAAACTAGAGATAACAACTAATCTTTCAACCACAGAATTGGAGTATCTTGAAAGCCTGAACAACCTCAAAAGGTAGAAACTCTAGGGTTGTTCATCTAACCAAGGATATTCCCAAAACCTCGCCCTTTTACTATTTCCTACATCAAGTTTATGACAGATATATATCCCACATCAGGAAAATGTGACATTACATGTGGGCTTATAAGAGTTTTGGCTACTGTCTCCATTGCCAATTGGTTTTGGAGTTGAACCCAGACTACTTTATCATGGTATCAGAGCGGGTTACCCACGTACATGTGTGAAGCGCAAACGCCACACGAACTCCACGTCACCCCATATGTTGTCCACGTGTTAGGCTTGAAGATTCGCCACACGTGCGGGGGCGTGTTGAGATATATATCTCACATCGGGAAAATGTGACATTGCATGTGGACTTATTAGGGTTTGGGATACACTCCTTTGTCAATTGGTTTTGGAGTTGAACACCAGACTACAAAGGAAAAAATCGCTTAAACCAGCTGAAATGTGTTTCTAGGGACTTCGACTTGAACTACCCAAATTTTGAGTCCTAGCCATTGTCATCGAACCCATATTTACTCCTTATGACAGCATGCCACAAGGATTCTCGCTTCAAAGGGAATCTCCATAGCAACTTCCCAAGAAAAAAACTTGTTTCTTGCAATTAAATTCCCAATCCCCAGCCCTTCTCTTTCTCTACTTTCCGACACAATCTCCCAACTAAGCAGATGGTCTTTCTTACACTCCAACTCCATCCCAAAAGAAATTTTTCAAAAGAGATTCTAACCTCTTTGCCACTCCCTTTGGAATATGGAACAACGATAAATAGTAAGTTGGAAGACTGCTTAGAACTGCTTGGATTAGAGTCAGCCTACCCCTTCTTGATAGAAAAGCTTTTTTCCAACCTTCCAATCTCTTTTCAACTTTCTCTACCAATGGGTTCCAAAACAGGACTCGGTTGGGTTGGCACCTAACGGAAGACCAAGGTATTTTGTATTTAATAAGGCATTGGCCAAGCTCCGACCTCACAACCTTGTTCACCGGCCAACCTTTCTAAACTATCAACCTCACAAGATAAACTTGTGAGTTGCATTGGCTAAAGAACTTGAGAAAAACATTAAAAAATAAAGAAAAGAAATTGCCTGGTTGGGAGAGCAAGTAGCCTTTTGGTAATCTTGTGCAGAGTATGTATATTTCTGTTTGTGTGTGCGGACATCCATAACTTAAAATATAAATCTTGAGAATCATCGCCACCCATCTTATAGGTCACTCTGAGAAAAACTACCAATAAATCTTGTAATCCTTTAACAATCTGCTTAGCTATTTTCACTGTTTTGGTTCTATCTGACGCTCTGTGATTGTCTTTTTTATTTATGTATTTATTTATTTTTTACACCAGTTTACATGACCAAAAGCTTACCGATATGGCTAAAGATATCTAAAAAGAAATTGAAAGGATCAAAGCTCAAGTTTTAATTCTAGCCATAGTAACTATCAGTTTACGTTAGCCTTAGAGGAAGCCTGCCTCTTTTTTGGATAAATGGGGCCAAAGGCCCAAACTACAAAAACAAGCCTGCCCCTTTTGGTTAAAGTACTTTGGTATTTTGTTTCAAAATACCAAAGTATGACCCTTAATTCTTACAGCAGCACTATAGAGAAAACGAAATATATAGTTACTTCTCTCATATTACATTCGGTATAAAACTATGGGGCAAGTGTAAATGAATACTTGTATCTTCTGATTATTGTTTATTTTGAGATGCCCCTAATTTAATGCTGAACCTTGATAGCACACGGCACTAAGTGCAGTCTCAGTAAAATTGTTCTTATAGATTGTGGGGAAGTCCAATGTATTAGGTCTCTCTTTTTGTATTTTTTCTTTTTGTTTTCCGTCATGATTTGTCTAGTTGTCTGATGTTATGACTTCAATAGGTATGGCTACAAGGATGTTAGGAAGGAAAGTCACCAGACATTTGAACAGTTATTAATTGAAAGCCTTGAAAAATTTATTCGTCGGGAAGCTCAGGAGCAGTCATTGGAGAGTGATGGTGATGATGGGGACACAGATTTGGAAGATGAGTCCTCTTGCTCAAGAGTTCTTATAGCTCCCAATGGAAGTGTTTACTCACTTGGTGTTCCTCTCCTGGCTGAGCACAAGGAGCCAATCTCAGAAGCTAGCACATCTGATGAGGTGAGGTCAGTGCCTCCTACAGATCCAGAAATTTCTGATGCTGAGCAGAGTATTGAGAGGGAACTGTCCTTTATTCGCAAGGCAAAAGAATCTGGGGTTGTCTACCTTCTAGGCCATGGGGATATTAGGGCCAGAAAAGATTCCTGGTTTATCAAGAAATTAATCATAAATTACTTTTATGCCTTCTTAAGAAAAAATTGCAGGAGGGGAATTGCAAATTTGAGTGTACCTCATTCACATCTAATGCAGGTTGGCATGACATATATGGTTTGAGGATTGGTTTTGTGGATCAAAATAAGGAAAACTTAACTTTGACAACAAGTTGAAACACAAGCATTTGGAGTTATGAAATGCCTTGATGTTGCACGCCTGCCTCTTCAACACAGGTTACATTATCACCTGGGATTTTAGTGCCGTCATTGGTTCTTGGCTGTTTGGCTCCATCAATACTTGAATCATTTTGCATGAAGTTTTGTACTCCTTGGGTGTTCTCCCAATTTTCGCTGATGTGCATTCGGAAAGTATTCTGTAATTACCATGTCAAAGTTATGTGAATGCGATTTATAATGATATAATTCCACACAAAAGTCATTATACGTTGAAAAGGATTGTTGAGTTGGCATTCATATAACCATAAACAGGTGACGAAATTAATTTAACTTTTGTTTAATTATTATTGACCTGAAGACTATTTTGTGCTCTCTCAAAACAACTTATATCGACCATTCTTTGTATCATAGTCACAAAGGATATATCGCATGCAGCCTTATATCAAGTGAATATAATTAAGAGACATTTTGTCTTGAATAGATTCAGTTAAAGACATGAATAGGAGTGAAATTATGTTGGATGATATTTTAACTTAATGTGCTGAAATTTGCACACCATTTTTTATAAGTGCTGTGAGTGACAAAAAACAGTAAGTGTTTGGTAAACTAAAAACTAACTTGTGCTTTTTGTTGTAGAATGAATACATGATCTTATTTTTTGCTACTATAATTATTATTTTTTGTGGTTAGTTTAATCTTTCAATTTTAATAAATCATAATGGTCATATGATTAATAATAGATAAGTATAAAATAAATTGTACAACTATTTTAGGTAACGGGCATGATCGGATGACAACTTTTTCATTCATTTTCGATATACAAGTATGATACAGTTACATGTAAATAACTAAAAATGTAAGTTTTATTGTGAACAATAAATCCACATGATAGCTTGAGCTCCTTAGACATGAAATGTAAATGAGACTTCAGCTTGTAGCTAAAGGATGGACAGGAACAGAGTACTATAGAGTGCTTGAGTTGCAGCAGCTAACTGACAAATGCATCCAAAACTCTGTTTTTCTGTTTCAAGAAAAAAAAATCAAGGAGAGAAAATGTATGTTCTACTGTCCCATGTACTTTAAAGCTAAATTCATATCATTTTTCTTATCCAACTATGCCTGAAAATTAATCTGCACAGCTGAGGATACAACTCGTCATCTATGAGCTTCACCATAGAAGATCAAGTGCTGCATAACAACACATGCCTATCCCAAGAAATTATCATATATTGGTATGCGGATGAGGCAACAACAAATGCATGTTACACCAATGAGTACACATGAACCACATAAACTTTAATGCTGCTCTTTCAAAAAACAAAATGCTGCAATGATCAACTATTAGAGACTCATCATACACAAGCAGAATAATTTGAGAGGCACTGAGTATATAACAATTTCTTTCTCCCTCTTTTTTTATAAGAATAAATCAGCAGTATAAAGTGTGATGAGTTTCCAATTGTATTGAAACAGATGAAACAAACTATAACAATAGCAGTATACAGTCCTTGTATTCTTTTAGGTTTTTTTGCAATAGATGTTCATATATATATTAGATACCTCAAATGAATATCATTTGTCAATTGATGGCGTGTCTAATCATCATCTGTGTCCATGCTGCATATACAATTTCCTCATTTTACATTGACTAATCAGAAGAATATCTGATTTAAGTTTTGAAGGGATTTGGGCAAATGAGTACTTAACTAAAGAGATTTTTTTTACCAAACATGGTCATACATTGAGAGAGAGAAGCTCGTCTACTTTAGCAGAAACCCCTGTTTTAGTTAGCAATTCTATGCTCAAAATTCATGTACTTTGATTAGAGTTCATATCTAACCAAACCATCAATCTCCAATTTCTTGGTCCCCTGTTTTAATTTCTTGGTCATCCTTGCTCTCGATCGTCAGCGGCGATGCCGACGAGGATGAATAGGACGACGAAGGGGCGTGGTCGATGTATAACTGGGCGAGGGACTTGTGAGAGGGGGATATTTGTCCACGGAGAAGACACAAATTTGACTATTTGAGGTGGGTTTCTCTCAACAAGAGAGATTAATTGAATTAATCTTCAATCATTGTTGAATTGATTTATGTTTGATGATTTCTTCCAAATAATTGGGATCTGATTCCATGGATGCAGAAAGCAGTAGAAGATTACGAGAGAGGAAAGAGGGGTAGTATGTGTTACGAGATGATAAATAAATAATAATAAATGTAAATGGTGCGTGGAATGTAAAAAATGTAAGGAAACTAATTATAGCAGATTAATCTATTCCTGACTTGTAGGAACACAGACTAATCAGTTCCTGATTAGTAGTAACAGATCCCTAACTTATAGGAACAAATTGGCATCACACTTGTATAAAAGAAAGATTTCAGTATCAATGAAAATCATCTCTTCTGCCTATCAGTTTTTCTTTGTTTCATGGTATCAGAGCAGGACTAGATCCTGACTCTTCTTACCTGTTGCACTCTAACTTCTCGTGTAGCCTAGTTTTCATCTCCTCATCGTTTCAGCCAACATGAACAACGATGATATACCACTAAAAGATATCGGCAGATCAAGAGCCGATTCCTCCAATATTCATACATCTGAGATGTCAAAATCTGACCTCTCTAATCCCTATTTCACCCATCATTCAGACCATCCAGGTCTGGTCCTAGTATCTAAACCCCTGAATGGAGACAATTATTCAGGATGGAAAAGGGCTATGACTTTAGCCCTGAATTCTAAGAACAAGCTTGGGTTTGTGAACGGCACAATAAGGATTCCCTCAGAAGAAACAGACCCAGAAGGCTATGCGACTTGGTCACGCTGTAATGATATGGTTCATTCATGGATCATCAACACTGTTGATCCAGAAATCGCCGACAGTGTCATCTATTATCCCACTGCTCACGAAGTATGGGAAGATCTTCGTGAGCGATTCTCTCAGGGTAATGCTCCCTGAATTTTTGAGATCCAGCGAGAAATTGCTTGTCTTCGACAAGAACATCTGCCAGTCTCAGCCTATTATACGAAACTGAAAGGCCTATGGGATGAATTAGCTTCTTATTCAGAGATGTCTCGTGGATCACAGGCAGAACAACAAAAACTCATGCAATTTCTAATGGGGTTGAATGATACCTTTAGTTCTGTTCGTGGACAAGTTCTTCTGATGAATCCTCTACCCACAGTCCGTCAGGCATATGCAGCGATCTCACAGGAAGAGAAACAACGTTCTCTCTGTGCTTCTCATCCAGCTGCAGATTCTCCTTCAAGCGCAGCAATGGCAGTGCGCAATTCTGGAAGACCCACCTTTCATCCAGGAAGAGCAGGGCGTGTTGACAGGAATGATCGGCCGAATCAGCGCCCAGAACGCGGTTTTGGATCCCAGGAAGGACGTCGATTCGATATCGACCGGCGACAAGGTTCCGGCAGGGGGAGACCGCATTGCACCCACTGTGGAGATCCAGGCCACTGGGTACAGACCTGCTACCAACTGATCGGTTATCCTCCTGGTCACCCGAAAACAACACAGAGAACCGAAAGCACCGGATTTTTGAGGCAGCCGAGAACTTCTGCCAATCAGGTCCGGCTGGGGCGAGTTGAAAGTGAGAGTGAAAAAGGGCCGCTGGGCCGACTTGAAAAAGAGACTGAGAATGGGCGGACGGTGACACTCATTGAGGCCCAGTTTAAACAGTTTATGGCTGCCCTCAGTAATCCAACTTTGTATTCAAATGCAAGCTCGACTTCCAAGGCAAATGTCGTTACAAAACCAGGTTTGTCTAAGGTCGTTTCCCGTAATTGGATTATTGACAGCGGTGCGACCGATCATATTACTTTATCTACGCAATTATTGCATAAAAATAATAATTGCTCGTTACCACCTGTTCTATTGCCTAGCGGAGAAAAAGTTAACATCGTTGCTAAAGGATCATTACCTCTGAGTACCATGTTTCATATTCATGATGTGTTATCTGTGCCCAAATTTAAAGTCGATTTGTTATCCGTTAGTCGATTGACGAGAGGATTGAACTGTTCAATAACCTTTTTCCCATATTGGTGCATTTTGCAGGATCTGGCTACGAGGAGGATGATTGGTTTGGGTAAACAACGTAACGGATTATATTATTTGGTGGCATTAGCGACGGAGAAATTCATGCCTGGCCCTTCCTTTCCCACCAAACGTCCTGTTTGTCATCTTACCATCACCTCCACGGATCTATGGCACAATCGTTTAGGGCATGTCATCCTCTTGTTTCGGTTTTATTGCTAAGAATTTTTTGCATGTTCCCATTTTGTCTAATAATGCTTGTCACATATGTCCTTTGGCTAAGCAAAGCCGCTTACCTTTTCCTACTAGTGTGATTTCCTCAGTCAAACCTTTTGAAATTATTCATTGTGATATTTGGGGTCGGTATCGGTTTCCTTCTCTTTCTGGTGCTCATTATTTCCTTACCATCGTTGATGACTATACACGTTTTACTTGGATTTTTTTAATGCGTCACAAAGATGAGGCCCAACCACTCATAAAACAGTTTTTCAGTCATGTTGTCACTCAGTTTGATTCTCGTATTAAAACTTTCCGTAGTGATAACGGTAGTGAATTCCTGTCACTTCGTTCCTTTTTTAATGATACTGGGGTTGTTTTTCAACATTCTTGCGTTTACACGCCTCAACAAAATGGTGTTGTGGAGCGCAAACATCGACACATTCTTCAGGTCGCTCGTGCTTTGAAGTTTCAAGCACATCTCCCTTCTCAGTTTTGGGGTGAGTGTGCCCTTACCGCAGTTCACATCATTAATCGTTTACCGTCTCCCGTCATTTCCTTCAAAACATCTTTCGAACTTCTTTATTTGAAACCTCCTTCTTTCTCGCATCTACGTGTTTTTGGATGTTTAGCCTATGCTACCAATGTTCACCCCTCTCATAAATTCGATCAACGTGCCATTTCATCCATTTTCATAGGCTATCCTGTCGGACAAAAGGCCTACAAGTTGTTTGACCTATCGCGCAACAAGGTTTTTACTAGTCGCGACGTCAAATTTCATGAGCACATATTCCCTTATTCCATTCAGCCCCGTTCTGATGCCCCAACCTTGGGCCATCAACCCGGCCCAATTCCCTTGCTCCCTGATCCATCCACTTTTGACATTGACTTTTCTTTTTCTCCAAACACATTGACTTCTCCCTGTCCCCACCCTTCGTCCTCTTCTTCTCCTTCTCCAGAGGCAGCTCCCTCTCATTTACCTACATCATCTCCGTCTTTAACTTCACCACCATCATCACCCCCACCCCCGCCTCCTCTTCGCACTTATTCTAGACGTCGTTCGTCACACCCTCCGGTTAACGACGTTCTTCCCGATCCGTCCTCTTCCTTGCTCCTTTCTCCTTCTACGGCGCTGCCTGCTCCCCCAGCGTCTCTTTCCGAGCCACCTCTACTCGCGACGCCCGTGCCCGCTCCGATACCCATTGTTGACTCTGATCCTCTACTCTCTCCAGGGCCGGTTCCTCTCCGTCGCTCCAGCCGCCTGACTCGTCCACCGGATCGTCTTACCTTTAATGTGTACTCCACCGTTCACTCAGACCAATCGTCCTCTTTGCTGCCTGGTCCAACCAAAGGTACTCGCTATCCCTTGGCCAATTATGTTTCTTATCATCGGTATCTGTCGCAGCATCAGGCTTTCATGGCTAATCTCAGCAGGGTTACTGAGCCACGCACCTATTCTGAGGCTGTCATTCATCCTGAATGGCAAGAGGCTATGCTTTCTGAATTACAGGCTCTCCAAGCCAACAACTCTTGGACATTAACTCCCCTTCCGGCCGGTCAGGTTCCTATTGGTTGTCGTTGGGTTTATAAGGTGAAACATAAAGCTGATGGTTCTGTTGAACGGTACAAAGCCCGTCTGGTTGCTAAAGGTTTTACTCAGTTAGAAGGGGTCGATTTTCATGAGACTTTTTCCCCTACTGCCAAAATCATTACTGTTAGATGTTTGTTGGCTTTGGCTGCAGCTCGTGGTTGGAAATTGCATCAATTGGATGTGCACAATGCGTTTCTTCATGGAGATTTGACGGAGGAAATTTACATGTCTCCTCCGCCTGGTCTTCGGCGACAGGGGGAGGAGCATCTGGTGTGCTGATTACACAAGTCCTTATATGGTTTGAAGCAGGCTTCACGACAGTGGTTTGAGAAATTTTCTAATGCTGTACGGTCAGTCGGATACATCCAATCTAAAGCTGATTATTCATTATTCACTAGAAAGCATGGGAATTCTTTTACAGCGCTTTTGATTTACGTTGATGACATACTGATTACCGGGAATGATTTGGAGACTATTGCTGCACTTAAAACTTTCTTACATAGTCAATTTCGTCTCAAAGATCTTGGAGACTTAAAGTATTTTCTTGGTATTGAAGTTTCGACTTCTAAACATGGGATTTCTATATGTCAACGTAAGTACGCTTTGGAGATCATTGAAGACGCAGGGTTACTAGGAGCTGCACCTGTGGATACTCCCATGGAAAAAGGTTTAAAATTGTCTGATTGTAGTGATCTGCTCAAAGACCCCGGAAAGTACAGAAGGTTAATTGGCAGGCTTATATATCTCACTGTTTCTCGCCCTGACATTACTTATGCAGTACATGTTCTTAGCAGATTCATGAATCAACCTAGGAAAATACATTGGGAAGCAGCATTGAGGGTGGTACGTTATATAAAAGGTGCTCCTGGACTAGGTCTGTTCTTTTCTTCCATTAATGATCTGAAGCTGAGAGCTTATTGTGACTCTGATTGGGCAGGGTGTCCTGTCACCAGAAGATCTACCACCGGATACTTTGTCTTTCTTGGATCTTCTTTGATTTCTTGGAGGTCAAAACGTCAAAAGACTGTTTCTTTGTCCTCAGCAGAGGCGGAATACCGTGCTATGACAGGAACATGTTGCGAGTTGACTTGGTTACGTTTTCTGCTTAGAGATTTGGGCCTATCTCCTGATTAGTAGTAACAGATCCCTAACTTATAGGAACAAATTGGCATCATACTTGTATAAAAGAAAGATTTCAGTATCAATGAAAATCATCTCTTCTGCCTATCAGTTTTTCTTTGTTTCAAAAAAAGGTGTGCAGATTTCAGCACCCTTTTCTTAAAATACATGCAGGTGTAAATGTGGTCATCCACAAACCCACTACAACAATATTCATATGAACTTTGATCCCCTTCTATGCAATTTTAAATACTTTTTAAGAAATAATTGTTAGCATTGGCAAGGGATTTGCATTTGTACGGTTTGAAACATTGTTCAGCAACACTTGGCATATAGAACTAGCTCAAACTTAGTAATAAAGAGAAAGAAGACAGCCGAATAAAATGTAGAATTGTAAAACTCCAAGCTTAGTACATTCTTTGAGCTTTGCTATATAATTGCAAAAACATTTTACATAGGTTATCATCATGACACATGCGTAAAGCAATGTTGTGTATACGCACTTTACACATCGTACCGAGTTTCAGTTTGACTTCGTAACACATACCTAAAGAATGCTATCAAGTAGCCTACATTGACAAACCAACACCTTTAGATTACTGAGGAATATATTTGAATAAATATAACTCCCTTTAGGCACATAAGAAAACTTTTGGACGGAATCATGAAAGTGTACGTGTCCTCACCACCAAAACTTTCATTCATAGATCCGCTTTCTCTTCAAAAGAGTTGGAAATATAATCACTGAACCAATAAGGAACAGCACAAATAATGTTTTAAAATCATAGAGGTCCTTGACTGACTTCAGATCTCCAAGAGCAAGGCCAGCCTGAAAAATAACCAAAATGAGCAGTTGTCAGTAAGTCAAAGTTCTTAAAAAAGTTTATTAAAATCAAAGTAACGCGCACAAACATTTCATGTATTCAGTAGTTAAACTGAATTGTCTTTTGGAGTCAACTTTCAAGCACATATGAAGATATTAAGAATTATCATTAGTTAAGTGTAGATTTCAATTCGGCCCCAAAATACATTAGTAGTTTCTGTTTAAGTTCCTTTTCAAATAGACTAGTTTTTAACTCTCTTTTTTTTCAGGTTGAAAACCAAAAGCTTCAGCATTAATCCGTGGTAATCGCAACAATTTACAAGTATCAAGTTCAAGACAATTCATGAGTCAACTGCCCGTCTTTCTCAAATAAATAGATCACACTAGGCAAACAACTCCACATAACTACAGAGTACGGATATGCATAATAAAAGCAGCCTTACTGACAATAAGAAGGACAAACAGGTTTGAAATTCATCATCAATTCTAAGAACTAACTGAACATTTCTTCCATTATGATTCATACAATTGAAAATGGAAGAAATATGAACTAAATCAAGAAAGTCTTGAACTTCAGAATGACCTTCTTTTCCCTCTATGGAAACCACATAACCATCTGCAAGAACACTTCCTTAGCGGAGGGTTCATCAAACTATTTGCTTTTGTAATGTCCAGGAGTTAAGTACTTGGGACAAAATTAAGTATTTTTGTATCTGGATGGGTCATACAGAATAATATCAAATAAAAAAAAGTGCTTCACATTATATGTTTTTGATGATTTAGTTTCCCAATGCTTGAATTTGGTATTTGTCTCTTCTAGTTGTTCTTGCTGTCTTCGTAGTCTATCCATTTTTCAAACTTATTCTTCTGTTTATTCTCCCACACTATTTCCTCTATCCTTCATTTGGAGAGGCCTGATATTACTACCAAGTAGTTGTATATCAAACAATTCAAACCGGTTGAAGCGCGGGAACTCTAGTAGACAAATAGTGCAAAGGAAGAACAAAACCAGAAGCTTACTAAAATCCTTATGTCAACGACGATGAGTGGTAAATATTGGCTCAGTAGCCTGACCATTGGTGCTGGCTACAGGAACTTGCTAGCTATTGGCTGGATAAATTCTTACTAGGCCTTGATTATATCTGACCCCTAGAAGTAATGGGATGATGTAAAGGAACTCCAGTAGATTCTTGTTGGAAACGGTCGATAAGCTTAAACTTTTTTCTAGAACTGGTAACTGCGAAAGGTGGTAAATAGTGGCTCAGTGCCTCAATCTGCCCCCGCTGGCTACAGGTTGCCTCAGCTGCCGGAGTGCTAGATGAAGACCAATAAATTCAAAACAGGCTAGGCGACTTGACTATTTTCATATCACATTTCAGAAACAACTACAGCGTAAAGCATCAGATGAAAAACATCAAGTATACTCGAACTAATTATAGAATATTGATAGATTTGGAAACCCAGAAATATACTGTTGGTGCATGCATAATGAATAAGAATACCCTGGGCAGACCGAGGGGAACTGACCATAACAAAAGAAAAAAGGCTACAGCGTCGTGGAGTTAGAAGGCTTACTGCTGGACGTCTTGATGGAGTTTGGCAAAAGAATTCAGCAACCATTCGGGGAATTTGCAGTGACCAAGTGGCTAGCCCAACTCTGCAGCCAGGTGTTAGGAATATTGCTGGTGTTGATAAGAATGAGAAAGGAAAGGAAGTTGCAAGGCTTGGGTTTCAAAACACGGGTGCAGGACCTTCAAAAACTGGAAATTCATCTCAAGTTCGATGTTTTACTTGTGATGAGAAGGGACATACTTCGTGTGCATGTCCAAGGAGCAGAGTTTGAAGGTGATGACTCGGTATTCCTTGAACCAGTTTATGATGAGTATGGCGATGAGGAGGAAAATATTGATCTCTTACCCGTAGAAGGAGAGTTGTTGGTTCTGAGGCGAGTGATGACAGCATCAAAGGTGGAAGAAGAGGATTGGAGGCGGCGTAGCATATTCCACACACGTGTTCTATGTGGGGGAAAGGTCTGTAACTTGATTCTTGATGGGGGGAGCACTGAAAATATTGTTTCCAAGCAGTAGAGAAGTTAAGGCTGCCAATGGAGAAACACCCGTTGCCCTACAAAATTCGTGGTTTCAAAGAAGTAATGAGCTACCAGTCACTTCACGTTGTTTGGTTAAATATACTATGGGCAAAGATGTTTACGACGAAGCTTGGTGTGATGCTGTTCCTATGGATGCTTGTCATATACTACTTGGAAGACTGGTTGTACGATAGGGACATGAATCATTTCACTAGAGCTAGCACGTACTCGTTCTATAGAGATGGGATGAAGATGACTTTGCAGCCACTTAAAGAGGAGTTGAGCAGCAACATGCATGCTGCCAAAATCAACAACCTCTTAACAGGCCATGAGTTTCAACTTGCATGTCGAGAAACAGGAGTGGTGTTTGCATTGGTATCAAAGAGTGTACAAGAGGATCAGCACTTGAGTTTTGATGAATTTCCACTGGAAATTCAGCACATGTTGATGGAGTTTAAAGACCTGGTGATGAGCTACCACAAGGGTTACCAACCATGAGAAGCATCCAGCAAGCAATTGATTTTGTTCCAGGAGCAGCCTTGCCAAATCTGCCCGTATATAGGATGCCCCCAGCGCAACAAGCCAAAATAGAGCGGCAAGTGGAAGACTTGGTTGCTAAAGGTTTTGTGCGAGAAAGCAAGAGTCCTTGCAGTGTTTCAGCATTATTAACACCAAAAAAGGACGGATCTTGGAGGATGTGTGTAGATAGTCGTGCTATTAACAAGATTACAGTCAAATACAGATTTTCAATCCCCCATCTTGAAGATATGCTTGATAGATTGGTGGGCTCTAAGGTGTACTTTAAAATAGACTTGATGAGTGGATATCACCAAATTAGGATGAGAAGTGGTGATGAGTGGAAAAAGGCTTTCTAAACACCAAAAAGGCTTGTATGAGTGGCTGGTGAAGCCCTTTGGACTCTCTAATGCTCCAAGCACCTTCATGCGGTTTATGACAGAGGTACTCAAACTGTTATTAGGCTCATGTGTCGTTGTTTACTTTGATGATATATTGATGTATAGTCAGAATGAGGAGGAGCATTTAATCCATCTAAAGCAAGCCATGGAGATTCTTCGCAGAGAGTTGTATATAAACCTAAAGAAATGCTCTTTCTTGTGCAAGGAAGAAAGAGCATTTCTTGGGTTTCTTGGGTTTGTTGTTTCAGCGCAAGGGTTGAAAGCTGATCCTAACAAGGTACAAGCCATCAAAGAGTGGCCAGTACCAGTCCTTGGGTGAAGTTCGAAGCTTTCATGGTCTAGCATCATTCTACAGGAGGTTTATTCGTAATTTCAGCTCTATCATAAGTCCTATAACAGTGTTTGAAGCAAACCACTTTTGCATGGCCAGACTCAGCACAAAGGGCATTTGAAAGAATCAAGAAAATGTTAACAGAAGCTTCGGTACTTGCTCTACCGGATTTTGAGAAGCTATTTACAATTGAGTGCGATGCATCACATGTGGGAAGGAAACCCTTGTGGTAGCTCATCACCAGGAAGGAAGGAAGGCCAGTGAGAAGTTGATTGATGCCAAGTGTCGTTATTCGACATATGATCTGGAGTTTTATGCTTTGGTTCGTGTCATACAACACTGGGAGCATTACTTAGCCTATAAAGAATTTGTGGTGTACTCAGACCACCAATCCTTGAGGTATCTGAATTCTCAAAAGAAGTTAAATGCTCGACATGCAAAATGGAGCTCCTACATTCAAGAAATTGATTTTTCTCTCAAGTACAAGACCGGTGAGTCTAACAAAGTTGCAGATGCTTTGAGTCGGACCCTAGTGTTGAATGTGATGAGTACTCAGATTGCTGAGTTTGAGGAATTGAAGAATTTGTAAGCTGCTGATCGATATTTCAGTTCTATAATTGGGTTCGACATCTTCCAACTGGGTTCAAGGTCCTACCAGTTGGAAGATGTTGCCATTCAAAATGATTGACGGGTACTTGTTTAAAGGAAATTTGTTGTGCATCCCAGCAAGCTCCTTACGTGAGCAGATCATAAGGGAGCTTCATGGCAATGGGCTCGGAGGACATTTTGGCAGGGATAAGACCCTATCCATGGTGAGTGACAGATATTATTGGCCTGGGATGTTCAAAGATGTGAGGAAGGTGATTCAGAAGTGTCAAATTTGTCAATTTGGTACATCCCAAAACACAGGTTTGTACACCCCTTTGCCAGTGGCAGAAGCTCCATGGATTCATATCAGCATGGATTTCGTGTTAGGACTTTCCAAGACTGCTGCTGGATTTGATAGCATTTTTGTGGTGGTGGATCGTTTCTCTAAAATGGCACACTTTATTCCATGCTCAAAGACCTCAGTTGCTACACATGTGGCTGATTTGTTTTTCAAGAAGGTGGTGAGACTACATGGTGTGCCAACCTCCATTGTGTCAGATAGGGATGTCAAGTTCACAAGTCATTTTTGGATGACATTGTGGAGAAAATTTGGGACTGAACTTAAATACTCCAGTACATGTCATCCTCAAACAGATGGCCAGACCGAAGTTGTCAACAGAAGCTTGGGAAATATGTTGAGATGCCTTGTTGGAAACCATGTGAAGACGTGGGATCACATTATTCCACAAGCTGAATTCGCATACAACAATTCAGTGCCTATAACAAAATATTTCAAAATTGTTCCATGATCACATTACTGTATGTCTGTAACCGCCATTAGTTACCAAGGTAAGGTGCCAATGCATAGCATCATAACTGGTTATAGATTTGAGATGAGGTTAAACAGTGATAAAACAGCCTGATTATACTACACACACAAGTACCAACCCCTAGTGGGTCCCCAAGAATAAAAGCCACAAAAAGAAAATAGAAACATGTAAAGAGACATGATCTTACCCTGACTGTGATATAAGATGCCGGAATAAGACCAACCAAAGTTGCAACGAAGAAAATGTGAAAGGGTATGTCAACAATGGGAGATGCCAAGTTGATGAAAAGGTTTGGCAATGTTGGAGTTATCCTGAGAAAGAGCATATAGTTGAGCAGCTTGTCTTTGCGCTTTGCAATCTGGACACAAGATTAACGAATATCAGATGTTTGGTTAATTCAAAACCAAGTACCAAGAAATAGATAGATTACCTCTGCCTGAAAGAACCTGAGTTTTTCCGGCCACAACCAACTAACTAAAGGCCTGCCAATTAACTTGGACAAAAAGAAGCAGGAAGAAGCTCCGGCAGCGGCGTTGAAGACAACTAACACAAGGCCTCTGACAACACCGAAAAGAGCTCCGGCAAGCAATGACATGAAGATGGTTCCGGGAATCATGAAAGTCTGCATGAAGATGTACGTAGAACAGTAACCCAGAATGAATTGAGCTGGATAATCCTTGGCATAAGTCCCGAGATGATCTCTGGAAAGCAAGAACAAGTTAATCGAATTGAGATTTGAATCGAATTGGGAATTGGGAAATGAGGAGGGATAATAACTAGTACTTGAGCAAGCGAAGATCAGCAATGGTGCGAGGAAGCTTGAGCTTGCCGTAATCGGCGGGGGGCATGGTCAAGTAGACACAGAAGAGGCCGGTGGAGAATATCAAGAATACGGAGAGAGCTGCGGCAACCTCCCAGCGCGTGAGGGGCAGTCTCGACTTGGGCTTCTTGCCTGTGGACCAATCCTCATCCTCGTCCTCCTCCTCCCCCACAACCACCTTGGCATTCTCCTCATCCCTCACCACCAGATTCCTCGGAGCCGCCATCACCACTTTACTCGCCAGATTCTGATTTTTCATACATGCGGTATCATTACATTACCAACTATCCAGATCCAAATGACCGATTTATTTTTTTTATTTTTTTGACAAACTGATACTTTTGCAAATTTGCTGACCAGTTTTATTTGACTACTTAAATTTATAAAACGTGTACGTGTCGTCCTGGTTTGACTACTCAAAAGCGCACCAGTAGAACCCACCGTTTCTTTCTCTTCCACCATCTGGTCATCGATTCTCTTCACTTTTCCTCTTGATTTCGGCATTCTTCCTCTTTTCTGGTGGCCTTTATCTTCCTCCCTCTGGAGGCGACGGAGCTCAAAATTCTGCGATATTGCAAAGGAAACGACCTAAAAATGGTGGTGATCTCTCTTACGATATGGATGCTCTGCGTTTGGAGAGACCTGAGTCTTCTACTCAGACCTTACCAGTTTTCAATTCCAAGATTAGCTATGCAAATATGCTCAAAAACCCTGTTGACCGCTTTAGTA
Organism: Comarum palustre; assembly: GCA_951800085.1. Taxonomy (NCBI): domain Eukaryota; kingdom Viridiplantae; phylum Streptophyta; class Magnoliopsida; order Rosales; family Rosaceae; genus Comarum; species Comarum palustre. The sequence continues at coordinate 7,690,914 of OX637583.1, forward strand.
AAACCATGACAAATGATTTTGAATTTTCAGATGCAGACTACTCCTACACCCACGGCAAGCATGGGCTCATAACAAACTCGATTTTGAGTGGCGCTGCGCTGTGGTGGTTAAGCTTATGGGTAAGCCAAATTCAACTAATACTTTCGATTTCATGCTCAAGGGATTGCGAAGGAAATGGCAAGTCAAAGGGGGTTGGAAGCTTATTGATTTGCCAATTGACTATTTCATTGTGAAATTTAACCTTGAGGAGGATATGAATCATGTCTTATGTGGGGGTCCTTGGATTTTGGCTAGGCAAACTCTTACTGTAAGGAAGTGGGGTGCTGATTTCGATCCCTTGACTGAGGTAATTGGAAAAATGGCTTTATGGGTTCAAATTTGTGGTTTGCCTGTGAATTTTTTTAAGGAATTTGTTGTGGCTAAAATTGGTCAGATTATTGGTGATGTTGTGAGAGTTGATCCGATCACAATTGGCCAGGCTAGAGGAAAGTTTGCTAGTCTATGTTGAAGTAGATTTAAACAAGCCTCTTAAACCTTTTGTGGAAGTGGAGTCTATTTCATACAATGTTGTCTATGAGGGTATCTCTTTGATATGTTTTGAACGTGGATGCTATGGTCATGCTAAAGACAAGTGCCCCTCAATTGTTGTTGAACCTGTTGTGAATTCTCAAAACACTAACTCTGCTGATGGTTCTGATAATATGATGGATAATTCTGATAGGGAAGTGCCTAATGAGATTTATGAAATCCCTAAGGTTATTAAGGAGGATATGGGGCCTTGGATGCTTATGAATTACAGAAATAAAAAGAAGGGTAATGATGTTGGAAGCTCTAAGAAGGATTTGTCTAAAGGCTCTAGGTTTTCAGTTCTTCAAGATGTACCCACAGATGTTGTTGGTGACCATGTGACTATTAGTGACAACCTTGTTAAGACTTCATCCCAACCAGTTGTGAAGCTCTGGACTAGTTTCCAGAATAAAAAGAAGACAATGCAGAATACTTCTACTTTTAAAGCTAGTGTTCCAGCTACTGATGCCTCTAAGCCTGTTTCCTCCAGTTCTTTTGCTGCTAAGCGTACTGTTCTGCAGGAACTAAATCTTCTTCTCAATTGCGTCTCAACGATCTTTCCAATTCCTTTCCTGGTAGCTCTTCTAAACCTACTATTAAGTACCAGAGGAAATTCAAAGGTACTAATCTCTCTACTACTAAACAATTGTATACTGTTTCTAAGAATCTTTCTTTGGAGAATGTAGATAACGTGTTTGGTTCTGGAGTTTCTTGGTTGTTTGGTCACTGTCCACCTGAGGATCATGTGATGGAAAATACTGCTGGCCATGATTCATCTTGTTTTGCTGAAAGTGTTCATTGATAATAGCATTTTGACCATTGATGAAAACCTTTCTTCCTCAATTGGGGAAGAGATGGTTAATGAATAATTTAGGACTTTGTCCTACTTCTCTCCTGGTGTTAATGGATCACATTCTTTTTTGAAATTCTAGAGGAGCTGGAAGTGAGAATTTTAGGTCTTCTGTTCAAGACGTTAAAATGAATTTTGTTGACATTTTATTTATCTGTGATCCTAGAATTCAGTTTGAGGGTGCAAAAAATGTTTGCTCTCTCTTGGTTTTACTGATTTATAGTTAGGGAAGCTGCTGGATTTTCTGGTGGTATCTGGTTATTATGGAATAGGAATAAAGTAAGTGTTGATTTTGTGGATTCGAACTTTCAATCTATTTAATCTATTTCTGTGAAAGTGTTATGGAATGGTTCTCATCCTTGGCTTCTAACTGGAGTTTATGCTAGCCCTTGCAATACGTCTAGAAGCACTTTATGGAGTTATTTTGATACCCTGTCCTCCACTGTTGGGTTACCTTGGCTAATTCTGGGAGATTTTAATGAATTGCTTTCCTATGCTGACAAAATTGGAGGATGTAATCACTATAGATTTGGAGGGATGCAGGATTGGGTGTGTAAGAATGGTTTCGTTGATATGGGTTATGAAGGAGCATCTGTCAAGGAATTGCTTTCCTATGCTGACAAAATTGGAGGATATAATCACTATAGATTTGGAGGGATGCAGGATTGGGTAGGGGTGGGAAAAAATCCTGAATCCCGCATCCCGATCCCGACTAGTCGGGATTTTGTCTCGATCCCGACTTAGGCGGGACGGGATCGGGATTTTTTTTGGAAGAAGTCGGGATCCCGACATCCCGACACTATATATAATTTTTTTTTTATTTAACTCATCGAAATCTAATCTAGTTTGGTTTTGCTCTCTCACTTCTCAGCCGCTCGACTCAGAGCCTGCGTCTTTCCTCCATTGCCCACTGCCAAACTCAACACCGAACTCCACCGCCGAATTGCCCAGCCCACTGCCAAACTGCACGCCGAATTCCACCGCCCAAACGCACATCAGCCGCTCGACTCAGCCTCCCTCTTTCCGCCATCACCCACTACCGAAATCCATAGAAGAACTCCACCGTCGAAATCCCCAGCCCACTGCCAAACTCAACGCCACCGAACTCCACCGTCGAAACACCCAGCCCACTGCCACTGCCGAAACCGCACGCCGAATGCCCACTGCCCCTGCCGAATTCCATAGTCTTCAGCTGCCGGCGGAAACCCTCACGAATCACCCGCTCGAAAATCGCAGGCCTCCCCGCCAACACAACTGGTAGGGGTAGAGGTCAAGTTGCTCCTAGGTCAAGAGGTCGAGGTGTTTCTAGGCCAAGAGGTCGAGGTGCTTATATTCCAGGAGGTCGAGGTGCTTCTACATCTGGTGGTCGAGTTGCTCCCATGTCTAGAGGTCGAGGTAGAGGCTAGAGGTGCATTTTACATGAGTGATATGTAATTCTGACTTAATCTTTGAAGTTCGGAGTTGTATGCTTTATTCTTAATTTTGGATTTGTAAGTTGTTCTATTCCTATCTTTGGATTTGTAAGTTTGAATTTATTCCTATGTTAGTAGTATGCTTCATTTTCATAATGTATGAGTTGTACTTGTTGATTCACATCACATTACCAATTTATGCACACAAAAAAAGTTTAAAATTTCATATTATTTTTGAGATTTCATTGTCGGGATTTATCGGGTTTCCCAATCGGGATCCCGATTTAATCGGGATTTTATTGTCGGGATCCCGACTTAATCGGGACGGGATTCAGGATCATTTTTCACCTCTAATCGGGATCGGGACGGGATCGGGATTTTCGTAATCGGGATCGGGATCATCCCGATCCCACCCCTAGGATTGGGTGTGTAAGAATGGTTTGGTAGATATGGGTTATGAAGGAGCATCTGTCAAGGAGAGGTTAGATAGAAGTTTTTGTAACAGCGACGGGAGAATTCTTTTTCCTGATGCTTGCTTGATCCACTTAGCTAGAATGAAGTCTGACCATTGTCCTATTTTGGTCAAGCTTTTACCTAGTGCTAGAGGACCAAGAAGGAATTCCCCTTTTAGATTTCAAGCTATGTGGATGAATCACGATGGTTATTCTGATTTAATTTTTACGCATGGAATAGTTCTAATGGGGGTATCTTATCTAAGTCGAGTAGGTTGGCTAATTCCTTCTCTGAGAGGAATAAGAATATTTTTGGCAACATCTTTAAGCAGAAAATAATTCTTCTTGCTAGAATCTACGGAATCCAAAGAAGTTTGGGGAAAGGTCACAACGTTTTTCGTCAAAATCTGGAAAAGGAGTTGATTGGTAAATATGAAAGTGTAAGAGATGCTGAGGCTTTTTTTTGGAGGCAAAAGTCGAGGGATAAATGGTAAAAGATGGGGATAGAAATATGAAATTTTTTCATCTAACAACAGTTGTAAGAAGGAACAAGATAATGGTTTATTTGATAGTAACGGTGTTTTGATCGAAGATGTTTCTGGAATGCAGAAGGTTGTTGTGGATTTCTGAAATTCTATTATGTGTTTTGGTTCTCTTGGTTTAATTTTCGATCTATGCATGTAATGAGCTTAATCTAGGTTTTTAGGGCAGTAGTTAATCGCTTGAATTCATGATTTAATTTGGTTTATTTTCTGAATTTGTATGCACAAAAAACATATGCACGAGGGCAGTCTTGGCCATTGTTGTTCCTTGTGTGTTGATTTCATATGCTGATTGAACATAAGTTGAATCATACGCGAAGTTGGATTAATTTGTGTTTATTCTAAGAGCTAGAATAATTCAGAAAATTTACATGTCGATGTGAGATGAGGTGACGCCATACTTGCTAACATGTTTCCAATTCGACTTACTGTACTTATGTGCTTTTTGCATTTAATTTCTACGCGAAGTGTCTTTGAACCAAATAGTACCATGTTTAGGATTATATGCGAAGTTGATTCTAAATACTTGTGAAGTCTTAAATGACTAGAATAACCGCGAAGGCTCTAATTAAATTGAAATTAAATAGGATTTTGAAATCCGTTTTTAACCTGCTGTCTTATTCCTTTATTTGAGTTTGTTACATGTTTAGGGAGTTTTGTGTTATGTGTTTTGTGTGGAGTGGTTGATCAACTGTATATAATTAGTTTTAAGGTTTTTGTTAAGTAATAGTTTTTTAGATGATAAACTCTTACATCCCCCCTGTGTTTACTTAATTCTGTTAACATTTTCTGTTTTCGATTACCCTTCAATATCCCCGGACTGAACGATCCCTACTTATTCGTACTAACGATGACATTTTGCAGAGTTATAATGTTGTGAGGTTTGATTCGGTCACGCGTTTATATGCGCGTGACGTAAAAAACACTCACCAGAAATTTCGTTCAACACAGATAAAATAAGGAAATTGATCAGTCATTAGTCTATGGAGGTCCCAAGAAGAACAAAAACATGAGTTTTGGCTGATTCTGAAAACGTTGAATTTTCATCTTGTAAAAACATGTTAAAACTGTTAAAATAGGCAATGAAATTTCGTTCAATACTGATGAAATAAGCTAAGAGATCATAGTCGTTGGTTTATGTATTACTCAAGAAGAATCAAATCATGAGTTTCTGTAGATTCTAAGAACGATGAATTTCCATCGTCTTGTAAAAACTTGTTAAAACTTCCAAAACACAATGAAATTTTGTACAAAACTTTTGAAATATGCAAAGTGATTATTCTCGATGGTTTATGTACGTCCTAAGAAGAATAAAAACATGAGTTTTGGTTGATTCTGAAAAGGTTGAATTTTCAAAATCTTGTAAAAACTGACAAAACACGCAATGAAATTTCGAACAAATCTTTTCAAATAACAAAGAGATCATTGTCTATGGTTTATGTACTTGTCAAGAAGACCCAAATCATGTGTTTTTGTAGATTCTGAGAACGACGAATTTCCGACAACTTGTAAAAACATGTTAAAATTGCCAAAATACGCAATGAAAATTCGTTCACCATAGATGAAGCTAAGAGATCATAGTTGTTGGTCTATAGAGGTCCCAAGAAGAACAAAAAAAACATGAGTTTTGAATGATTCTGAAAACGTTGAATTTTCATTATCTTGTAAAAACATGTTAAAACTACTAAAATAGGCAATGAAATTTCGTCCAATACTGATGAAATAAGTTAAGATTTCATAGTCGTTGGTTTATGTATTTCTCAAGAAGAACTAAATCATGAGTTTCTGTGGATTCTGAGAACGATGAATTTCCGACATTTTGTAAAAACATGTTAAAACTGCCAAAATACGCAATGAAACTTCGTTCAACACAGATGAAATAAGTTAAGAGATCATAGTTGTTGGTCTATGAAGGTCCCAAGAAGAACAAAAACATGAGTTTTGGATGATTCTGAAAACGTTGAATTTTCATCTTGTAAAAACATGTTAAAACTGCTAAAATAGGAAATGAAATTTCGATCAATACTGATGAAATAAGCTAAACTGTACAATGAAATTTCGTACAACACTTTTAAAGTATGCAAAGAGTTTATTGTCGATGGTTTATGTACGTCCTTATAAGAACAAAAACATGAGTTTTGGCAGATTCTGAGAATGTGGAATTTCCGTCATCTTGTAAAATCATATTGAAATTGCCAAAACACGTTATTTAATATCGTGCAAAAATTTTGAAATAAGTAAAGAGATTATTGTCGATACTTTATGTACGTCCTTAGAAGAACAAAAACATGAGTTTTGGCTGATTCTTAGAACGATAAATTTTCATCTTGTAAAACCATGTTAAACCATGTTGAAACTACTAAAACACACAATGAAATTTCAAACAAAACTTTTGAAATATGGAAAGTGATCATTGTCGATGGTCTATGGAGGTCCTAAGATGAACAAAAACATGAGTTTTGGCAGATTCTGAGAATGTGAATTTCCATGATCTTGTAAAAACCGCCAAAAACGCAATAAAATTTCGTACAAAACTTTTGCAATAAGCAAGGAGATTATTGTCGTTGGACTATGAACGTCCTAAGAAGAACAAAAAAATGCGTTTTGCCAGATTTTGAGAACGTTGAATTTCCATCGTCTTGTAAAAATTTGATAAAACAGCCAAAACACAATGAAATTTCGTACAAAACTTTTAAGGTATGCAAAGAGATTATTGTCGATGGTTTATGTATGTCCTTATAAGAACAAAAACATGAGTTTTGGAAGATTATGAGAATGTGGAATTTCCGTCATCTTGTAAAAACCGCCAAAACATGCAATGAAATTTCAAACAAAACTTTTGAAATATGGAAAGTGATCATTGTCGATGGTCAATGGAGGTCCTAAGATGAACAAAAACATGAGTTTTGGCAGATTCTGAGAATGTGAATTTCCATGATCTTGTAAAAACCGCCAAAAACGCAATAAAATTTCGCACAAAACTTTTGAAATAAGCAAGGAGATTATTGTCGTTGGACTATGAACGTCCTAAGAAGAACAAAAAAATGCGTTTTGCCAGATTTTGAGAACGTTGAATTTCCATCGTCTTGTAAAAATTTGATAAAACAGCCAAAACACAATGAAATTTCGTACAAAACTTTTAAGGTATGCAAAGAGATTATTGTCGATGGTTTATGTCCTTATAAGAACAAAAACATGAGTTTTGGAAGATTCTGAGAATGTGGAATTTCCGTCATCTTGTAAAAACCGCCAAAACATGCAATGAAATTTCAAACAAAACTTTTGAAATATGGAAAGTGATCATTGTCGATGGTCAATGGAGGTCCTAAGATGAACAAAAACATGAGTTTTGGCAGATTCTGAGAATGTGAATTTCCATGATCTTGTAAAAACCGCCAAAAACGCAATAAAATTTCGTACAAAACTTTTGAAATAAGCAAGGAGATTATTGTCGTTGGACTATGAACGTCCTAAGAAGAACAAAAAAATGCGTTTTGCCAGATTTTGAGAACGTTGAATTTCCATCGTCTTGTAAAAATTTGATAAAACAGCCAAAACACAATGAAATTTCGTACAAAACTTTTAAGGTATGCAAAGAGATTATTGTCGATGGTTTATGTCCTTATAAGAACAAAAACATGAGTTTTGGAAGATTCTGAGAATGTGGAATTTCCGTCATCTTGTAAAAACCGCCAAAACATGCAATGAAATTTCAAACAAAACTTTTGAAATATGGAAAGTGATCATTGTCGATGGTCAATGGAGGTCCTAAGATGAACAAAAACATGAGTTTTGGCAAATTCTGAGAATGTGAATTTCCATGATCTTGTAAAAACCGCCAAAAACGCAATAAAATTTCGTACAAAACTTTTGAAATAAGCAAGGAGATTATTGTCGTTGGACTATGAACGTCCTAAGAAGAACAAAAAAATGCGTTTTGCCAGATTTTGAGAACGTTGAATTTCCATCGTCTTGTAAAAATTTGATAAAACAGCCAAAACACAATGAAATTTCGTACAAAACTTTTAAGGTATGCAAAGAGATTATTGTCGATGGTTTATGTCCTTATAAGAACAAAAACATGAGTTTTGGAAGATTCTGAGAATGTGGAATTTCCGTCATCTTGTAAAAACCGCCAAAACATGCAATGAAATTTCAAACAAAACTTTTGAAATATGGAAAGTGATCATTGTCGATGGTCAATGGAGGTCCTAAGATGAACAAAAACATGAGTTTTGGCAGATTCTGAGAATGTGAATTTCCATGATCTTGTAAAAACCGCCAAAAACGCAATAAAATTTCGTACAAAACTTTTGAAATAAGCAAGGAGATTTTTGTCGTTGGTCTATGAACGTCCTAAGAAGAACAAAAAAATGCGTTTTGCCAGATTTTGAGAACGTTGAATTTCCATCGTCTTGTAAAAATTTGATAAAACAGCCAAAACACAGTGAAATTTCGTACAAAACTTTTGAAATATGGAAAGTGATCATTGTCGATGGTCTATGGAGGTCCTAAGATGAACAAAAACATGAGTTTTAGCAGATTCTGAGAATGTGAATTTCCATGAACTTGTAAAAATTGCCAAAACTCGCAATGCAATTTCGTACAAACTTTTGAAATAAGCAAGGAGATTATTGTCGTTGGTCTATGCAGGTCCCAAGAAAAACAAAAACATGAGTTTTGGCTGATTCTGAGAACGTTGATTTTCCAACATCTTGTAAAAACTTGTTGAAACTGCTAAAACACGCAATGAAATTTCGTACAAAATTTTGAAAAAAGCAAGGAGATTATTGTCGTTGGTCTATACAGGTCACAAGAAGAACAAAAACATGAGTTTTGGCTGATTCTGAGAACGTTGAATTTCCAACATCTTGTAAAAACTTATTGAAACAGCTAAAACACGCAATGAAATTTCAAACAAAACTTTTGAAATATGGAAAGTGATCATTGTCGATGGTCTATGGAGGTCCTAAGATGAACAAAAACATGAGTTTTAGCAGATTCTGAGAATGTGAATTTCCATGATGTTGTAAAAATTGCCAAAACACGCAATGCAATTTCGTACAAAACTTTTGAAATAAGCAAGGAAATTATTGTTGTTGGTCTATGCAGGTCCCAAGAAGAACAAAAACATGAGTTTTGGCTGATTCTGAGAACGTTGAATTTCCAACATCTTGTAAAAACTTGTTGAAACTGCTAAAACACGCAATGAAATTTCAAACAAAACTTTTGAAATATGGAAAGTGATCATTGTCGAAGGTCTATGGAGGTCCCAAGATGAACAAAAACATGAGTTTTGGCTGATTCTGAGAACGTTGAATTTCCAACATCTTGTAAAAACTTGTTGAAAGTGCTAAAACACGCAATGAAATTTCAAACAAAACTTTTGAAATATGGAAAGTGATCATTGTCGATGGTCTATGGAGGTCCTAAGATGAACAAAAACATGAGTTTTAGCAGATTCTGAGAATGTGAATTTCCATGATGTTGTAAAAATTGCCAAAACACGCAATGCAATTTCGTACAAAACTTTTGAAATAAGCAAGGAAATTATTGTTGTTGGTCTATGCAGGTCCCAAGAAGAACAAAAACATGAGTTTTGGCTGATTCTGAGAACGTTGAATTTCCAACATCTTGTAAAAACTTGGTTAAACTGCTAAAACACGCAATGAAATTTCAAACAAAACTTTTGAAATATGGAAAGTGATCATTGTCGATGGTCTATGGAGGTCCTAAGATGAACAAAAACATGAGTTTTAGCAGATTCTGAGAATGTGAATTTCCATGATCTTGTAAAAATTGCCAAAACACGCAATGCAATTTCGTACAAAACTTTTGAAATAAGCAAGGAAATTATTGTCGTTGGTCTATGCAGGTCCCAAGAAGAACAAACACATGAGTTTTGGCTGATTCTGAGAATGTTGAATTTCCAACATCTTGTAAAAACTTGTTGAAACTGCTAAAACACGCAATGAAATTTCAAACAAAACTTTTGAAATATGGAAAGTGATCATTGTCATTGGTCTATAGAGGTCCTAAGATGAACTAAAACATGAGTTTTGGCAGATTCTGAGAATGTGAATTTCCTTGATCTTGTAAAAATTGCCAATACACGCAATGAAATTTCGTGCCAAATTTTGAAATAAGCAAGGAGATTATTGTCGCTGGTCTATGCAGGTCCCAAGAAGAACCAAAACATGAGTTTTGGCTGATTCTGAGAACGTTGAATTTCCAACATCTTGTAAAAACTTGTTGAAATTGCTAAAACACGCAATGAAATTTCAAACAAAACTTTTGAAATATGGAATGTGATCATTGTCGATGGTCTATGGAGGTCCTAAGATGAAAAAAATATGAGTTTTGGCAGATTCTGAGAATGTGAATTTCCATGATCTTGTAAAAATTGCCAAAACACGCAATGAAATTTCGTACAAAATTTTGAAATAAGCAAGGATATTATTGTTGTTGGTCTATGCAGGTCCCAAGAAGAACAAAAACATGAGTTTTGGCTGATTCTTAGAACGTTGAATTTCCAACATCTTGTTGAAACTGCTAAAACACGCAATGAAATTTCAAACAAAACTTTTGAAATATGGAAAGAGATCATTGTCGATGGTCTATGGAGGTCCTAAGATGAACAAAAACATGAGTTTTGGCAGATTCTGATAATGTGAATTTCCATGATCTTGTAAAAATTGCCAAAACACGCAATGAAATTTCGTACAAAATTTTGAAAAAAGCAAGGAGATTATTGTCGTTGGTCTATACAGGTCACAAGAAGAACAAAAACAGGAGTTTTGGCTGATTCTGAGAACGTTGAATTTCCAACATCTAGTAAAAACTTGTTGAAACTGCTAAAACACGCAATGAAATTTCAAACAAAACTTTTGAAATATGGAAAGTGATCATTGTCGAAGGTCTATGGAGGTCCCAAGATGAACAAAAACATGAGTTTTGGCTGATTCTGAGAACGTTGAATTTCCAACATCTTGTAAAAACTTGTTGAAACTGCTAAAACACGCAATGAAATTTCAAACAAAACTTTTGAAATATGGAAAGTGATCATTGTCGAAGGTCTATGGAGGTCCCAAGATGAACAAAAACATGAGTTTTGGCTGATTCTGAGAACGTTGAATTTCCAACATCTTGTAAAAACTTGTTGAAACTGCTAAAACACGCAATGAAATTTCAAACAAAATTTTTGAAATATGGAAAGTGATCCTTGTCGATGGTCTATGGAGGTCCCAAGATGAACAAAAACATGAGTTTTGGCTGATTCTGAGAACGTTGAATTTCCAACATCTTGTAAAAACTTGTTGAAACTGCTAAAACACGCAATGAAATTTCAAACAAAACTTTTGAAATATGGAAAGTGATCATTGTCGATGGTCTATGGAGGTCCTAAGATGAACAAAAACATGAGTTTTAGCAGATTCTGAGAATGTGAATTTCCATGATCTTGTAAAAATTGCCCAAACACGCAATGCAATTTCGTACAAAACTTTTGAAATAAGCAAGGAGATTATTGTCGTTGGTCTATGCAGGTCCCAAGAAGAACAAAAACATGAGTTTTGGCTGATTCTGAGAACGTTGAATTTCCAACATCTTGTAAAAACTTGTTGAAACTGCTAAAACACGCAATGAAATTTCAAACAAAACTTTTGAAATATGGAAAGTGATCCTTGTCGATGGTCTATGGAGGTCCCAAGATGAACAAAAACATGAGTTTTTGCTGATTCTGAGAACGTTGAATTTCCAACATCTTGTAAAAACTTGTTGAAACTGCTAAAACACGCAATGAAATTTCAAACAAAACTTTTGAAATATGGAAAGTGATCATTGTCGATGGTCTATGGAGGTCCTAAGATGAACAAAAACATGAGTTTTAGCAGATTCTGAGAATGTGAATTTCCATGATCCTGTAAAAATTGCCAAAACACGCAATGCAATTTCGTACAAAACTTTTGAAATAAGCAAGGAGATTATTGTCGTTGGTCTATGCAGGTCCCAAGAAGAACAAAAACATGAGTTTTGGCTGATTCTGAGAACGTTGAATTTCCAACATCTTGTAAAAACTTGTTGAAACTGCTAAAACACGCAATGAAATTTCAAACAAAACTTTTGAAATATTGAAAGTGATCATTGTCGATGGTCTATGGAGGTCCTAAGATGAACAAAAACATGAGTTTTGGCAGATTCTGAGAATGTGAATTTCCATGATCTTGTAAAAATTGCCAAAACACGCAATGAAATTTCGTACAAAATTTTGAAATAAGCAAGGAGATTATTGTCGTTGGTGTATGCAGGTCCCAAGAAGAACAAAAACATGAGTTTTAGCAGATTCTGAGAATGTGAATTTCCATGATCTTGTAAAAATTGCCCAAACACGCAATGCAATTTCGTACAAAACTTTTGAAATAAGCAAGGAGATTATTGTCGTTGGTCTATGCAGGTCCCAAGAAGAACAAAAACATGAGTTTTGGCTGATTCTGAGAACGTTGAATTTCCAAAATCAAGTAAAAACTTGTTGAAACTGCTAAAACACGCAATGAAATTTCAAACAAAACTTTTGAAATATGGAAAGTGATCATTGTCGATGGTCTATGGAGGTCCCAAGATGAACAAAAACATGAGTTTTGGCTGATTCTGAGAACGTTGAATTTCCAACATCTTGTAAAAACTTGTTGAAACTGCTAAAACACGCAATGAAATTTCAAACAAAACTTTTGAAATATGGAAAGTGATCATTGTCGATGGTCTATGGAGGTCCTAAGATGAACAAAAACATGAGTTTTGGTAGATTCTGAGAATGTGAATTTCCATGATCTTGTAAAAATTGCCAAAACACGCAATGAAATTTCAAACAAAACTTTTGAAATATGGAAAGTGATCATTGTCGAAGGTCTATGGAGGTCCCAAGATGAACAAAAACATGAGTTTTGGCTGATTCTGAGAACGTTGAATTTCCAACATCTTGTAAAAACTTGTTGAAACTGCTAAAACACGCAATGAAATTTCAAACAAAACTTTTGAAATATGGAAAGTGATCATTGTCGAAGGTCTATGGAGGTCCCAAGATGAACAAAAACATGAGTTTTGGCTGATTCTGAGAACGTTGAATTTCCAACATCTTGTAAAAACTTGTTGAAACTGCTAAAACACGCAATGAAATTTCAAACAAAACTTTTGAAATATGGAAAGTGATCATTGTCGAAGGTCTATGGAGGTCCCAAGATGAACAAAAACATGAGTTTTGGCTGATTCTGAGAACGTTGAATTTCCAACATCTTGTAAAAACTTGTTGAAACTGCTAAAACACGCAATGAAATTTCAAACAAAATTTTTGAAATATGGAAAGTGATCCTTGTCGATGGTCTATGGAGGTCCCAAGATGAACAAAAACATGAGTTTTGGCTGATTCTGAGAACGTTGAATTTCCAACATCTTGTAAAAACTTGTTGAAACTGCTAAAACACGCAATGAAATTTCAAACAAAACTTTTGAAATATGGAAAGTGATCATTGTCGATGGTCTATGGAGGTCCTAAGATGAACAAAAACATGAGTTTTAGCAGATTCTGAGAATGTGAATTTCCATGATCTTGTAAAAATTGCCCAAACACGCAATGCAATTTCGTACAAAACTTTTGAAATAAGCAAGGAGATTATTGTCGTTGGTCTATGCAGGTCCCAAGAAGAACAAAAACATGAGTTTTGGCTGATTCTGAGAACGTTGAATTTCCAACATCTTGTAAAAACTTGTTGAAACTGCTAAAACACGCAATGAAATTTCAAACAAAACTTTTGAAATATGGAAAGTGATCCTTGTCGATGGTCTATGGAGGTCCCAAGATGAACAAAAACATGAGTTTTTGCTGATTCTGAGAACGTTGAATTTCCAACAACTTGTAAAAACTTGTTGAAACTGCTAAAACACGCAATGAAATTTCAAACAAAACTTTTGAAATATGGAAAGTGATCATTGTCGATGGTCTATGGAGGTCCTAAGATGAACAAAAACATGAGTTTTAGCAGATTCTGAGAATGTGAATTTCCATGATCCTGTAAAAATTGCCAAAACACGCAATGCAATTTCGTACAAAACTTTTGAAATAAGCAAGGAGATTATTGTCGTTGGTCTATGCAGGTCCCAAGAAGAACAAAAACATGAGTTTTGGCTGATTCTGAGAACGTTGAATTTCCAACATCTTGTAAAAACTTGTTGAAACTGCTAAAACACGTAATGAAATTTCAAACAAAACTTTTGAAATATTGAAAGTGATCATTGTCGATGGTCTATGGAGGTCCTAAGATGAACAAAAACATGAGTTTTGGCAGATTCTGAGAATGTGAATTTCCATGATCTTGTAAAAATTGCCAAAACACGCAATGAAATTTCGTACAAAATTTTGAAATAAGCAAGGAGATTATTGTCGTTGGTGTATGCAGGTCCCAAGAAGAACAAAAACATGAGTTTTAGCAGATTCTGAGAATGTGAATTTCCATGATCTTGTAAAAATTGCCCAAACACGCAATGCAATTTCGTACAAAACTTTTGAAATAAGCAAGGAGATTATTGTCGTTGGTCTATGCAGGTCCCAAGAAGAACAAAAACATGAGTTTTGGCTGATTCTGAGAACGTTGAATTTCCAAAATCAAGTAAAAACTTGTTGAAACTGCTAAAACACGCAATGAAATTTCAAACAAAACTTTTGAAATATGGAAAGTGATCATTGTCGATGGTCTATGGAGGTCCCAAGATGAACAAAAACATGAGTTTTGGCTGATTCTGAGAACGTTGAATTTCCAACATCTTGTAAAAACTTGTTGAAACTGCTAAAACACGCAATGAAATTTCAAACAAAACTTTTGAAATATGGAAAGTGATCATTGTCGATGGTCTATGGAGGTCCTAAGATGAACAAAAACATGAGTTTTGGTAGATTCTGAGAATGTGAATTTCCATGATCTTGTAAAAATTGCCAAAACACGCAATGAAATTTCGTACAAAATTTTGAAATAAGCAAGGAGATTATTGTCGTTGGTGTATGCAGGTCCCAAGAAGAACAAAAACATGAGTTTTGGCTGATTCTTAGAACGTTGAATTTCCAACATCTTGTAAAAACTTGTTGAAACTGCTAAAACACGCAATGAAATTTCAAACAAAACTTTTGAAATATGGAAAGTGATCATTGTCGAAGGTCTATGGAGGTCCCAAGATGAACAAAAACATGAGTTTTGGCTGATTCTGAGAACGTTGAATTTCCAACATCTTGTAAAAACTTGTTGAAACTGCTAAAACACGCAATGAAATTTCAAACAAAACTTTTGAAATATGGAAAGTGATCATTGTCGATGGTCTATGGAGGTCCCAAGATGAACAAAAACATGAGTTTTGGATGATTCTGAGAACGTTGAATTTCCAACATCTTGTAAAAACTTGTTGAAACTGCTAAAACACGCAATGAAATTTCAAACAAAACTTTTGAAATATGGAAAGTGATCATTGTCGATGGTCTATGGAGGTCCTAAGATGAACAAAAACATGAGTTTTAGCAGATTCTGAGAATGTGAATTTCCATGATCTTGTAAAAATTGCCAAAACACGCAATGCAATTTCGTACAAAACTTTTGAAATAAGCAAGGAGATTATTGTCGTTGGTCTATGCAGGTCCCAAGAAGAACAAAAACATGAGTTTTGGCTGATTCTGAGAACGTTGAATTTCCAACATCTTGTAAAAACTTGTTGAAACTGCTAAAACACGCAATGAAATTTCAAACAAAACTTTTGAAATATGGAAAGTGATCATTGTCGATGGTCTATGGAGGTCCTAAGATGAACAAAAACATGAGTTTTGGCAGATTCTGAGAATGTGAATTTCCATGATCTTGTAAAAATTGCCAAAACACGCAATGAAATTTCGTACAAAATTTTGAAATAAGCAAGGAGATTATTGTCGTTGGTGTATGCAGGTCCCAAGAAGAACAAAAACATGAGTTTTGGCAGATTCTTAGAACGTTGAATTTCCAACATCTTGTAAAAACTTGTTGAAACTGCTAAAACACGCAATGAAATTTCAAACAAAACTTTTGAAATATGGAAAGTGATCATTGTCGAAGGTCTATGGAGGTCCCAACATGAACAAAAACATGAGTTTTGGCTGATTCTGAGAACGTTGAATTTCCAACATCTTGTAAAAACTTGTTGAAACTGCTAATACACGCAATGAAATTTCAAACAAAATTTTTGAAATATGGAAAGTGATCCTTGTCGATGGTCTATGGAGGTCCAAAGATGAACAAAAACATGAGTTTTGGCTGATTCTGAGAACGTTGAATTTCCAACATCTTGTAAAAACTTGTTGAAACTGCTAAAACACGCAATGAAATTTCAAACAAAACTTTTGAAATATGGAAAGTGATCATTGTCGATGGTCTATGGAGGTCCTAAGATGAACAAAAACATGAGTTTTAGCAGATTCTGAGAATGTGAATTTCCATGATCTTGTAAAAATTGCCAAAACACGCAATGCAATTTCGTACAAAACTTTTGAAATAAGCAAGGAGATTATTGTCGTTGGTCTATGCAAGTCCCAAGAAGAACAAAAACATGAGTTTTGGCTGATTCTTAGAACGTTGAATTTCCAACATCTTGTAAAAACTTGTTGAAACTGCTAAAACACGCAATGAAATTTCAAACAAAACTTTTGAAATATGGAAAGTGATCATTGTCGAAGGTCTATGGAGGTCCCAAGATGAACAAAAACATGTGTTTTGGCTAATTCTGAGAACGTTGAATTTCCAACATCTTGTAAAAACTTGTTGAAACTGCTAAAACACGCAATGAAATTTCAAACAAAACTTTTGAAATATGGAAAGTGATCATTGTCGATGGTCTATGGAGGTCCCAAGAAGAACAAAAACATGAGTTTTGGCTGATTCTGAGAACGTTGAATTTCCAACATCTTGTAAAAACTTGTTGAAACTGCTAAAACACGCAATGAAATTTCAAACAAAACTTTTGAAATATGGAAAGTGATCATTGTCGATGGTCTATGGAGGTCCTAAGATGAACAAAAACATGAGTTTTAGAAGATTCTGAGAAAGTGAATTTCCATGATCTTGTAAAAATTGCCAAAACACGCAATGCAATTTCGTACAAAACTTTTGAAATAAGCAAGGAGATTATTGTCGTTGGTCTATGCAGGTCCCAAGAAGAACAAAAACATGAGTTTTGGCTGATTCTGAGAACGTTGAATTTCCAACATCTTGTAAAAACTTGTTGAAACTGCTAAAACACGCAATGAAATTTCAAACAAAACTTTTGAAATATGGAAAGTGATCATTGTCGATGGTCTATGGAGGTCCTAAGATGAACAAAAACATGAGTTTTAGAAGATTCTGAGAATGTGAATTTCCATGATCTTGTAAAAATTGCCAAAACACGCAATGCAATTTCGTACAAAACTTTTGAAATAAGCAAGGAGATTATTGTCGTTGGTCTATGCAGGTCCCAAGAAGAACAAAAACATGAGTTTTGGCTGATTCTGAGAACGTTGAATTTCCAACATCTTGTAAAAACTTGTTGAAACTGCTAAAACACGCAATGAAATTTCAAACAAAACTTTTGAAATATGGAAAGTGATCATTGTCGATGGTCTATGGAGGTCCTAAGATGAACAAAAACATGAGTTTTGGCAGATTCTGAGAATGTGAATTTCCATGATCTTGTAAAAATTGCCAAAACACGCAATGAAATTTCGTACAAAATTTTTAAATAAGCAAGGAGATTATTGTCGTTGGTGTATGCAGGTCCCAAGAAGAACAAAAACATGAGTTTTGGCTGATTCTTAGAACGTTGAATTTCCAACATATTGTAAAAACTTGTTGAAACTGCTAAAACACGCAATGAAATTTCAAACAAAACTTTTGAAATATGGAAAGTGATCATTGTCGAAGGTCTATGGAGGTCCCAAGATGAACAAAAACATGAGTTTTGGCTGATTCTGAGAACGTTGAATTTCCAACATCTTGTAAAAACTTGTTGAAACTGCTAAAACACGCAATGAAATTTCAAACAAAACTTTTGAAATATGGAAAGTGATCATTGTCGATGGTCTATGGAGGTCCCAAGATGAACAAAAACATGAGTTTTGGCTGATTCTGAGAACGTTGAATTTCCAACATCTTGTAAAAACTTGTTGAAACTGCTAAAACACGCAATGAAATTTCAAACAAAACTTTTGAAATATGGAAAGTGATCATTGTCGATGGTCTATGGAGGTCCTAAGATGAACAAAAACATGAGTTTTGGCAGATTCTGAGAATGTGAATTTCCATGATCTTGTAAAAATTGCCAAAACACGCAATGAAATTTCGTACAAAATTTTGAAATAAGCAAGGAGATTATTGTCGTTGGTGTATGCAGGTCCCAAGAAGAACAAAAACATGAGTTTTGGCAGATTCTTAGAACGTTGAATTTCCAACATCTTGTAAAAACTTGTTGAAACTACTAAAACACGCAATGAAATTTCAAACAAAACTTTTGAAATATGGAAAGTGATCATTGTCGAAGGTCTATGGAGGTCCCAAGATGAACAAAAACATGAGTTTTGGCTGATTCTGAGAACGTTGAATTTCCAACATCTTGTAAAAACTTGTTGAAACTGCTAAAACACGCAATGAAATTTCAAACAAAATTTTTGAAATATGGAAAGTGATCCTTGTCGATGGTCTATGGAGGTCCCAAGATGAACAAAAACATGAGTTTTGGCTGATTCTGAGAACGTTGAATTTCCAACATCTTGTAAAAACTTGTTGAAACTGCTAAAACACGCAATGAAATTTCAAACAAAACTTTTGAAATATGGAAAGTGATCATTGTCGATGGTCTATGGAGGTCCTAAGATGAACAAAAACATGAGTTTTAGCAGATTCTGAGAATGTGAATTTCCATGATCTTGTAAAAATTGCCAAAACACGCAATGCAATTTCGTACAAAACTTTTGAAATAAGCAAGGAGATTATTGTCGTTGGTCTATGCAAGTCCCAAGAAGAACAAAAACATGAGTTTTGGCTGATTCTTAGAACGTTGAATTTCCAACATCTTGTAAAAACTTGTTGAAACTGCTAAAACACGCAATGAAATTTCAAACAAAACTTTTGAAATATGGAAAGTGATCATTGTCGAAGGTCTATGGAGGTCCCAAGATGAACAAAAACATGTGTTTTGGCTAATTCTGAGAACGTTGAATTTCCAACATCTTGTAAAAACTTGTTGAAACTGCTAAAACACGCAATGAAATTTCAAACAAAACTTTTGAAATATGGAAAGTGATCATTGTCGATGGTCTATGGAGGTCCCAAGAAGAACAAAAACATGAGTTTTGGCTGATTCTGAGAACGTTGAATTTCCAACATCTTGTAAAAACTTGTTGAAACTGCTAAAACACGCAATGAAATTTCAAACAAAACTTTTGAAATATGGAAAGTGATCATTGTCGATGGTCTATGGAGGTCCTAAGATGAACAAAAACATGAGTTTTAGAAGATTCTGAGAAAGTGAATTTCCATGATCTTGTAAAAATTGCCAAAACACGCAATGCAATTTCGTACAAAACTTTTGAAATAAGCAAGGAGATTATTGTCGTTGGTCTATGCAGGTCCCAAGAAGAACAAAAACATGAGTTTTGGCTGATTCTGAGAACGTTGAATTTCCAACATCTTGTAAAAACTTGTTGAAACTGCTAAAACACGCAATGAAATTTCAAACAAAACTTTTGAAATATGGAAAGTGATCATTGTCGATGGTCTATGGAGGTCCTAAGATGAACAAAAACATGAGTTTTAGCAGATTCTGAGAATGTGAATTTCCATGATCTTGTAAAAATTGCCAAAACACGCAATGCAATTTCGTACAAAACTTTTGAAATAAGCAAGGAGATTATTGTCGTTGGTCTATGCAGGTCCCAAGAAGAACAAAAACATGAGTTTTGGCTGATTCTGAGAACGTTGAATTTCCAACATCTTGTAAAAACTTGTTGAAACTGCTAAAACACGCAATGAAATTTCAAACAAAACTTTTGAAATATGGAAAGTGATCATTGTCGATGGTCTATGGAGGTCCCAAGATGAACAAAAACATGAGTTTTGGCTGATTCTGAGAACGTTGAATTTCCAACATCTTGTAAAAACTTGTTGAAACTGCTAAAACACGCAATGAAATTTCAAACAAAACTTTTGAAATATGGAAAGTGATCATTGTCGATGGTCTATGGAGGTCCTAAGATGAACAAAAACATGAGTTTTGGTAGATTCTGAGAATGTGAATTTCCATGATCTTGTAAAAATTGCCAAAACACGCAATGAAATTTCGTACAAAATTTTGAAATAAGCAAGGAGATTATTGTCGTTGGTGTATGCAGGTCCCAAGAAGAACAAAAACATGAGTTTTGGCTGATTCTTAGAACGTTGAATTTCCAACATCTTGTAAAAACTTGTTGAAACTGCTAAAACACGCAATGAAATTTCAAACAAAACTTTTGAAATATGGAAAGTGATCATTGTCGATGGTCTATGGAGGTCCTAAGATGAACAAAAACATGAGTTTTGGCAGATTCTGAGAATGTGAATTTCCATGATCTTGTAAAAATTGCCAAAACACGCAATGAAATTTCGTACAAAATTTTGAAATAAGCAAGGAGATTATTGTCGTTGGTGTATGCAGGTCCCAAGAAGAACAAAAACATGAGTTTTGGCAGATTCTTAGAACGTTGAATTTCCAACATCTTGTAAAAACTTGTTGAAACTGCTAAAACACGCAATGAAATTTCAAACAAAACTTTTGAAATATGGAAAGTGATCATTGTCGATGGTCTATGGAGGTCCTAAGATGAACAAAAACATGAGTTTTAGCAGATTCTGAGAATGTGAATTTCCATGATCTTGTAAAAATTGCCAAAACACGCAATGCAATTTCGTACAAAACTTTTGAAATAAGCAAGGAGATTATTGTCGTTGGTCTATGCAGGTCCCAAGAAGAACAAAAACATGAGTTTTGGCTGATTCTGAGAACGTTGAATTTCCAACATCTTGTAAAAACTTGTTGAAACTGCTAAAACACGCAATGAAATTTCAAACAAAACTTTTGAAATATGGAAAGTGATCATTGTCGATGGTCTATGGAGGTCCCAAGATGAACAAAAACATGAGTTTTGGCTGATTCTGAGAACGTTGAATTTCCAACATCTTGTAAAAACTTGTTGAAACTGCTAAAACACGCAATGAAATTTCAAACAAAACTTTTGAAATATGGAAAGTGATCATTGTCGATGGTCTATGGAGGTCCTAAGATGAACAAAAACATGAGTTTTGGTAGATTCTGAGAATGTGAATTTCCATGATCTTGTAAAAATTGCCAAAACACGCAATGAAATTTCGTACAAAATTTTGAAATAAGCAAGGAGATTATTGTCGTTGGTGTATGCAGGTCCCAAGAAGAACAAAAACATGAGTTTTGGCTGATTCTTAGAACGTTGAATTTCCAACATCTTGTAAAAACTTGTTGAAACTGCTAAAACACGCAATGAAATTTCAAACAAAACTTTTGAAATATGGAAAGTGATCATTGTCGATGGTCTATGGAGGTCCTAAGATGAACAAAAACATGAGTTTTGGCAGATTCTGAGAATGTGAATTTCCATGATCTTGTAAAAATTGCCAAAACACGCAATGAAATTTCGTACAAAATTTTGAAATAAGCAAGGAGATTATTGTCGTTGGTGTATGCAGGTCCCAAGAAGAACAAAAACATGAGTTTTGGCAGATTCTTAGAACGTTGAATTTCCAACATCTTGTAAAAACTTGTTGAAACTACTAAAACACGCAATGAAATTTCAAACAAAACTTTTGAAATATGGAAAGTGATCATTGTCGAAGGTCTATGGAGGTCCTAAGATGAACAAAAACATGAGTTTTGGCAGATTCTGAGAATGTGAATTTCCATGATCTTGTAAAAATTGCCAAAACACGCAATGAAATTTCGTACAAAATTTTGAAATAAGCAAGGAGATTATTGTCGTTGGTGTATGCAGGTCCCAAGAAGAACAAAAACATGAGTTTTGGCAGATTCTTAGAACGTTGAATTTCCAACATCTTGTAAAAACTTGTTGAAACTGCTAAAACACGCAATGAAATTTCAAACAAAACTTTTGAAATATGGAAAGTGATCATTGTCGATGGTCTATGGAGGTCCCAAGAAGAACAAAAACATGAGTTTTGGCTGATTCTGAGAACGTTGAATTTCCAACATCTTGTAAAAACTTGTTGAAACTGCTAAAACACGCAATGAAATTTCAAACAAAACTTTTGAAATATGGAAAGTGATCATTGTCGATGGTCTATGGAGGTCCTAAGATGAACAAAAACATGAGTTTTAGAAGATTCTGAGAAAGTGAATTTCCATGATCTTGTAAAAATTGCCAAAACACGCAATGCAATTTCGTACAAAACTTTTGAAATAAGCAAGGAGATTATTGTCGTTGGTCTATGCAGGTCCCAAGAAGAACAAAAACATGAGTTTTGGCTGATTCTGAGAACGTTGAATTTCCAACATCTTGTAAAAACTTGTTGAAACTGCTAAAACACGCAATGAAATTTCAAACAAAACTTTTGAAATATGGAAAGTGATCATTGTCGATGGTCTATGGAGGTCCTAAGATGAACAAAAACATGAGTTTTAGAAGATTCTGAGAATGTGAATTTCCATGATCTTGTAAAAATTGCCAAAACACGCAATGCAATTTCGTACAAAACTTTTGAAATAAGCAAGGAGATTATTGTCGTTGGTCTATGCAGGTCCCAAGAAGAACAAAAACATGAGTTTTGGCTGATTCTGAGAACGTTGAATTTCCAACATCTTGTAAAAACTTGTTGAAACTGCTAAAACACGCAATGAAATTTCAAACAAAACTTTTGAAATATGGAAAGTGATCATTGTCGATGGTCTATGGAGGTCCTAAGATGAACAAAAACATGAGTTTTGGCAGATTCTGAGAATGTGAATTTCCATGATCTTGTAAAAATTGCCAAAACACGCAATGAAATTTCGTACAAAATTTTTAAATAAGCAAGGAGATTATTGTCGTTGGTGTATGCAGGTCCCAAGAAGAACAAAAACATGAGTTTTGGCTGATTCTTAGAACGTTGAATTTCCAACATATTGTAAAAACTTGTTGAAACTGCTAAAACACGCAATGAAATTTCAAACAAAACTTTTGAAATATGGAAAGTGATCATTGTCGAAGGTCTATGGAGGTCCCAAGATGAACAAAAACATGAGTTTTGGCTGATTCTGAGAACGTTGAATTTCCAACATCTTGTAAAAACTTGTTGAAACTGCTAAAACACGCAATGAAATTTCAAACAAAACTTTTGAAATATGGAAAGTGATCATTGTCGATGGTCTATGGAGGTCCCAAGATGAACAAAAACATGAGTTTTGGCTGATTCTGAGAACGTTGAATTTCCAACATCTTGTAAAAACTTGTTGAAACTGCTAAAACACGCAATGAAATTTCAAACAAAACTTTTGAAATATGGAAAGTGATCATTGTCGATGGTCTATGGAGGTCCTAAGATGAACAAAAACATGAGTTTTGGCAGATTCTGAGAATGTGAATTTCCATGATCTTGTAAAAATTGCCAAAACACGCAATGAAATTTCGTACAAAATTTTGAAATAAGCAAGGAGATTATTGTCGTTGGTGTATGCAGGTCCCAAGAAGAACAAAAACATGAGTTTTGGCAGATTCTTAGAACGTTGAATTTCCAACATCTTGTAAAAACTTGTTGAAACTACTAAAACACGCAATGAAATTTCAAACAAAACTTTTGAAATATGGAAAGTGATCATTGTCGAAGGTCTATGGAGGTCCCAAGATGAACAAAAACATGAGTTTTGGCTGATTCTGAGAACGTTGAATTTCCAACATCTTGTAAAAACTTGTTGAAACTGCTAAAACACGCAATGAAATTTCAAACAAAATTTTTGAAATATGGAAAGTGATCCTTGTCGATGGTCTATGGAGGTCCCAAGATGAACAAAAACATGAGTTTTGGCTGATTCTGAGAACGTTGAATTTCCAACATCTTGTAAAAACTTGTTGAAACTGCTAAAACACGCAATGAAATTTCAAACAAAACTTTTGAAATATGGAAAGTGATCATTGTCGATGGTCTATGGAGGTCCTAAGATGAACAAAAACATGAGTTTTAGCAGATTCTGAGAATGTGAATTTCCATGATCTTGTAAAAATTGCCAAAACACGCAATGCAATTTCGTACAAAACTTTTGAAATAAGCAAGGAGATTATTGTCGTTGGTCTATGCAAGTCCCAAGAAGAACAAAAACATGAGTTTTGGCTGATTCTTAGAACGTTGAATTTCCAACATCTTGTAAAAACTTGTTGAAACTGCTAAAACACGCAATGAAATTTCAAACAAAACTTTTGAAATATGGAAAGTGATCATTGTCGAAGGTCTATGGAGGTCCCAAGATGAACAAAAACATGTGTTTTGGCTAATTCTGAGAACGTTGAATTTCCAACATCTTGTAAAAACTTGTTGAAACTGCTAAAACACGCAATGAAATTTCAAACAAAACTTTTGAAATATGGAAAGTGATCATTGTCGATGGTCTATGGAGGTCCCAAGAAGAACAAAAACATGAGTTTTGGCTGATTCTGAGAACGTTGAATTTCCAACATCTTGTAAAAACTTGTTGAAACTGCTAAAACACGCAATGAAATTTCAAACAAAACTTTTGAAATATGGAAAGTGATCATTGTCGATGGTCTATGGAGGTCCTAAGATGAACAAAAACATGAGTTTTAGAAGATTCTGAGAAAGTGAATTTCCATGATCTTGTAAAAATTGCCAAAACACGCAATGCAATTTCGTACAAAACTTTTGAAATAAGCAAGGAGATTATTGTCGTTGGTCTATGCAGGTCCCAAGAAGAACAAAAACATGAGTTTTGGCTGATTCTGAGAACGTTGAATTTCCAACATCTTGTAAAAACTTGTTGAAACTGCTAAAACACGCAATGAAATTTCAAACAAAACTTTTGAAATATGGAAAGTGATCATTGTCGATGGTCTATGGAGGTCCTAAGATGAACAAAAACATGAGTTTTAGCAGATTCTGAGAATGTGAATTTCCATGATCTTGTAAAAATTGCCAAAACACGCAATGCAATTTCGTACAAAACTTTTGAAATAAGCAAGGAGATTATTGTCGTTGGTCTATGCAGGTCCCAAGAAGAACAAAAACATGAGTTTTGGCTGATTCTGAGAACGTTGAATTTCCAACATCTTGTAAAAACTTGTTGAAACTGCTAAAACACGCAATGAAATTTCAAACAAAACTTTTGAAATATGGAAAGTGATCATTGTCGATGGTCTATGGAGGTCCCAAGATGAACAAAAACATGAGTTTTGGCTGATTCTGAGAACGTTGAATTTCCAACATCTTGTAAAAACTTGTTGAAACTGCTAAAACACGCAATGAAATTTCAAACAAAACTTTTGAAATATGGAAAGTGATCATTGTCGATGGTCTATGGAGGTCCTAAGATGAACAAAAACATGAGTTTTGGTAGATTCTGAGAATGTGAATTTCCATGATCTTGTAAAAATTGCCAAAACACGCAATGAAATTTCGTACAAAATTTTGAAATAAGCAAGGAGATTATTGTCGTTGGTGTATGCAGGTCCCAAGAAGAACAAAAACATGAGTTTTGGCTGATTCTTAGAACGTTGAATTTCCAACATCTTGTAAAAACTTGTTGAAACTGCTAAAACACGCAATGAAATTTCAAACAAAACTTTTGAAATATGGAAAGTGATCATTGTCGATGGTCTATGGAGGTCCTAAGATGAACAAAAACATGAGTTTTGGCAGATTCTGAGAATGTGAATTTCCATGATCTTGTAAAAATTGCCAAAACACGCAATGAAATTTCGTACAAAATTTTGAAATAAGCAAGGAGATTATTGTCGTTGGTGTATGCAGGTCCCAAGAAGAACAAAAACATGAGTTTTGGCAGATTCTTAGAACGTTGAATTTCCAACATCTTGTAAAAACTTGTTGAAACTGCTAAAACACGCAATGAAATTTCAAACAAAACTTTTGAAATATGGAAAGTGATCATTGTCGATGGTCTATGGAGGTCCTAAGATGAACAAAAACATGAGTTTTAGCAGATTCTGAGAATGTGAATTTCCATGATCTTGTAAAAATTGCCAAAACACGCAATGCAATTTCGTACAAAACTTTTGAAATAAGCAAGGAGATTATTGTCGTTGGTCTATGCAGGTCCCAAGAAGAACAAAAACATGAGTTTTGGCTGATTCTGAGAACGTTGAATTTCCAACATCTTGTAAAAACTTGTTGAAACTGCTAAAACACGCAATGAAATTTCAAACAAAACTTTTGAAATATGGAAAGTGATCATTGTCGATGGTCTATGGAGGTCCCAAGATGAACAAAAACATGAGTTTTGGCTGATTCTGAGAACGTTGAATTTCCAACATCTTGTAAAAACTTGTTGAAACTGCTAAAACACGCAATGAAATTTCAAACAAAACTTTTGAAATATGGAAAGTGATCATTGTCGATGGTCTATGGAGGTCCTAAGATGAACAAAAACATGAGTTTTGGTAGATTCTGAGAATGTGAATTTCCATGATCTTGTAAAAATTGCCAAAACACGCAATGAAATTTCGTACAAAATTTTGAAATAAGCAAGGAGATTATTGTCGTTGGTGTATGCAGGTCCCAAGAAGAACAAAAACATGAGTTTTGGCTGATTCTTAGAACGTTGAATTTCCAACATCTTGTAAAAACTTGTTGAAACTGCTAAAACACGCAATGAAATTTCAAACAAAACTTTTGAAATATGGAAAGTGATCATTGTCGATGGTCTATGGAGGTCCTAAGATGAACAAAAACATGAGTTTTGGCAGATTCTGAGAATGTGAATTTCCATGATCTTGTAAAAATTGCCAAAACACGCAATGAAATTTCGTACAAAATTTTGAAATAAGCAAGGAGATTATTGTCGTTGGTGTATGCAGGTCCCAAGAAGAACAAAAACATGAGTTTTGGCAGATTCTTAGAACGTTGAATTTCCAACATCTTGTAAAAACTTGTTGAAACTACTAAAACACGCAATGAAATTTCAAACAAAACTTTTGAAATATGGAAAGTGATCATTGTCGAAGGTCTATGGAGGTCCCAAGATGAACAAAAACATGAGTTTTGGCTGATTCTGAGAACGTTGAATTTCCAACATCTTGTAAAAACTTGTTGAAACTGCTAAAACACGCAATGAAATTTCAAACAAAACTTTTGAAATATGGAAAGTGATCATTGTCGATGGTCTATGGAGGTCCCAAGATGAACAAAAACATGAGTTTTGGCTGATTCTGAGAACGTTGAATTTCCAACATCTTGTAAAAACTTGTTGAAACTGCTAAAACACGCAATGAAATTTCAAACAAAACTTTTGAAATATGGAAAGTGATCATTGTCGATGGTCTATGGAGGTCCTAAGATGAACAAAAACATGAGTTTTGGTAGATTCTGAGAATGTGAATTTCCATGATCTTGTAAAAATTGCCAAAACACGCAATGAAATTTCGTACAAAATTTTGAAATAAGCAAGGAGATTATTGTCGTTGGTGTATGCAGGTCCCAAGAAGAACAAAAACATGAGTTTTGGCTGATTCTTAGAACGTTGAATTTCCAACATCTTGTAAAAACTTGTTGAAACTGCTAAAACACGCAATGAAATTTCAAACAAAACTTTTGAAATATAGAAAGTGATCATTGTCGAAGGTCTATGGAGGTCCCAAGATGAACAAAAACATGTGTTTTGGCTGATTCTGAGAACGTTGAATTTCCAACATCTTGTAAAAACTTGTTGAAACTGCTAAAACACGCAATGAAATTTCAAACAAAACTTTTGAAATATGGAAAGTGATCATTGTCGATGGTCTATGGAGGTCCCAAGAAGAACAAAAACATGAGTTTTGGCTGATTCTGAGAACGTTGAATTTCCAACATCTTGTAAAAACTTGTTGAAACTGCTAAAACACGCAATGAAATTTCAAACAAAACTTTTGAAATATGGAAAGTGATCATTGTCGATGGTCTATGGAGGTCCTAAGATGAACAAAAACATGAGTTTTAGAAGATTCTGAGAAAGTGAATTTCCATGATCTTGTAAAAATTGCCAAAACACGCAATGCAATTTCGTACAAAACTTTTGAAATAAGCAAGGAGATTATTGTCGTTGGTCTATGCAGGTCCCAAGAAGAACAAAAACATGAGTTTTGGCTGATTCTGAGAACGTTGAATTTCCAACATCTTGTAAAAACTTGTTGAAACTGCTAAAACACGCAATGAAATTTCAAACAAAACTTTTGAAATATGGAAAGTGATCATTGTCGATGGTCTATGGAGGTCCTAAGATGAACAAAAACATGAGTTTTAGCAGATTCTGAGAATGTGAATTTCCATGATCTTGTAAAAATTGCCAAAACACGCAATGCAATTTCGTACAAAACTTTTGAAATAAGCAAGGAGATTATTGTCGTTGGTCTATGCAGGTCCCAAGAAGAACAAAAACATGAGTTTTGGCTGATTCTGAGAACGTTGAATTTCCAACATCTTGTAAAAACTTGTTGAAACTGCTAAAACACGCAATGAAATTTCAAACAAAACTTTTGAAATATGGAAAGTGATCATTGTCGAAGGTCTATGGAGGTCCCAAGATGAACAAAAACATGAGTTTTGGCTGATTCTGAGAACGTTGAATTTCCAACATCTTGTAAAAACTTGTTGAAACTGCTAAAACACGCAATGAAATTTCAAACAAAACTTTTGAAATATGGAAAGTGATCATTGTCGATGGTCTATGGAGGTCCCAAGATGAACAAAAACATGAGTTTTGGCTGATTCTGAGAACGTTGAATTTCCAACATCTTGTAAAAACTTGTTGAAACTGCTAAAACACGCAATGAAATTTCAAACAAAACTTTTGAAATATGGAAAGTGATCATTGTCGATGGTCTATGGAGGTCCTAAGATGAACAAAAACATGAGTTTTGGTAGATTCTGAGAATGTGAATTTCCATGATCTTGTAAAAATTGCCAAAACACGCAATGAAATTTCGTACAAAATTTTGAAATAAGCAAGGAGATTATTGTCGTTGGTGTATGCAGGTCCCAAGAAGAACAAAAACATGAGTTTTGGCTGATTCTTAGAACGTTGAATTTCCAACATCTTGTAAAAACTTGTTGAAACTGCTAAAACACGCAATGAAATTTCAAACAAAACTTTTGAAATATAGAAAGTGATCATTGTCGAAGGTCTATGGAGGTCCCAAGATGAACAAAAACATGTGTTTTGGCTGATTCTGAGAACGTTGAATTTCCAACATCTTGTAAAAACTTGTTGAAACTGCTAAAACACGCAATGAAATTTCAAACAAAACTTTTGAAATATGGAAAGTGATCATTGTCGATGGTCTATGGAGGTCCCAAGAAGAACAAAAACATGAGTTTTGGCTGATTCTGAGAACGTTGAATTTCCAACATCTTGTAAAAACTTGTTGAAACTGCTAAAACACGCAATGAAATTTCAAACAAAACTTTTGAAATATGGAAAGTGATCATTGTCGATGGTCTATGGAGGTCCTAAGATGAACAAAAACATGAGTTTTAGAAGATTCTGAGAAAGTGAATTTCCATGATCTTGTAAAAATTGCCAAAACACGCAATGCAATTTCGTACAAAACTTTTGAAATAAGCAAGGAGATTATTGTCGTTGGTCTATGCAGGTCCCAAGAAGAACAAAAACATGAGTTTTGGCTGATTCTGAGAACGTTGAATTTCCAACATCTTGTAAAAACTTGTTGAAACTGCTAAAACACGCAATGAAATTTCAAACAAAACTTTTGAAATATGGAAAGTGATCATTGTCGATGGTCTATGGAGGTCCTAAGATGAACAAAAACATGAGTTTTAGCAGATTCTGAGAATGTGAATTTCCATGATCTTGTAAAAATTGCCAAAACACGCAATGCAATTTCGTACAAAACTTTTGAAATAAGCAAGGAGATTATTGTCGTTGGTCTATGCAGGTCCCAAGAAGAACAAAAACATGAGTTTTGGCTGATTCTGAGAACGTTGAATTTCCAACATCTTGTAAAAACTTGTTGAAACTGCTAAAACACGCAATGAAATTTCAAACAAAACTTTTGAAATATGGAAAGTGATCATTGTCGATGGTCTATGGAGGTCCTAAGATGAACAAAAATATGAGTTTTGGCAGATTCTGAGAATGTGAATTTCCATGATCTTGTAAAAATTGCCAAAACACGCAATGAAATTTCGTACAAAATTTTTAAATAAGCAAGGAGATTATTGTCGTTGGTGTATGCAGGTCCGAAGAAGAACAAAAACATGAGTTTTGGCTGATTCTTAGAACGTTGAATTTCCAACATATTGTAAAAACTTGTTGAAACTGCTAAAACACGCAATGAAATTTCAAACAAAACTTTTGAAATATGGAAAGTGATCATTGTCGAAGGTCTATGGAGGTCCCAAGATGAACAAAAACATGAGTTTTGGCTGATTCTGAGAACGTTGAATTTCCAACATCTTGTAAAAACTTGTTGAAACTGCTAAAACACGCAATGAAATTTCAAACAAAACTTTTGAAATATGGAAAGTGATCATTGTCGATGGTCTATGGAGGTCCCAAGATGAACAAAAACATGAGTTTTGGCTGATTCTGAGAACGTTGAATTTCCAACATCTTGTAAAAACTTGTTGAAACTGCTAAAACACGCAATGAAATTTCAAACAAAACTTTTGAAATATGGAAAGTGATCATTGTCGATGGTCTATGGAGGTCCTAAGATGAACAAAAACATGAGTTTTGGTAGATTCTGAGAATGTGAATTTCCATGATCTTGTAAAAATTGCCAAAACACGCAATGAAATTTCGTACAAAATTTTGAAATAAGCAAGGAGATTATTGTCGTTGGTGTATGCAGGTCCCAAGAAGAACAAAAACATGAGTTTTGGCTGATTCTTAGAACGTTGAATTTCCAACATCTTGTAAAAACTTGTTGAAACTGCTAAAACACGCAATGAAATTTCAAACAAAACTTTTGAAATATAGAAAGTGATCATTGTCGAAGGTCTATGGAGGTCCCAAGATGAACAAAAACATGTGTTTTGGCTGATTCTGAGAACGTTGAATTTCCAACATCTTGTAAAAACTTGTTGAAACTGCTAAAACACGCAATGAAATTTCAAACAAAACTTTTGAAATATGGAAAGTGATCATTGTCGATGGTCTATGGAGGTCCCAAGAAGAACAAAAACATGAGTTTTGGCTGATTCTGAGAACGTTGAATTTCCAACATCTTGTAAAAACTTGTTGAAACTGCTAAAACACGCAATGAAATTTCAAACAAAACTTTTGAAATATGGAAAGTGATCATTGTCGATGGTCTATGGAGGTCCTAAGATGAACAAAAACATGAGTTTTAGCAGATTCTGAGAATGTGAATTTCCATGATCTTGTAAAAATTGCCAAAACACGCAATGCAATTTCGTACAAAACTTTTGAAATAAGCAAGGAGATTATTGTGGTTGGTCTATGCAGGTCCCAAGAAGAACAAAAACATGAGTTTTTGCTGATTCTGAGAACGTTGAATTTCCAACATCTTGTAAAAACTTGTTGAAACTGCTAAAACACGCAATGAAATTTCAAACAAAACTTTTGAAATATGGAAAGTGATCATTGTCGATGGTCTATGGAGGTCCTAAGATGAACAAAAACATGAGTTTTGGCAGATTCTGAGAATGTGAATTTCCATGATCTTGTAAAAATTGCCAAAACACGCAATGAAATTTCGTACAAAATTTTTAAATAAGCAAGGAGATTATTGTCGTTGGTGTATGCAGGTCCCAAGAAGAACAAAAACATGAGTTTTGGCTGATTCTTAGAACGTTGAATTTCCAACATATTGTAAAAACTTGTTGAAACTGCTAAAACACGCAATGAAATTTCAAACAAAACTTTTGAAATATGGAAAGTGATCATTGTCGAAGGTCTATGGAGGTCCCAAGATGAACAAAAACATGAGTTTTGGCTGATTCTGAGAACGTTGAATTTCCAAAATCAAGTAAAAACTTGTTGAAACTGCTAAAACACGCAATGAAATTTCAAACAAAACTTTTGAAATATGGAAAGTGATCATTGTCGATGGTCTATGGAGGTCCCAAGATGAACAAAAACATGAGTTTTGGCTGATTCTGAGAACGTTGAATTTCCAACATCTTGTAAAAACTTGTTGAAACTGCTAAAACACGCAATGAAATTTCAAACAAAACTTTTGAAATATGGAAAGTGATCATTGTCGATGGTCTATGGAGGTCCTAAGATGAACAAAAACATAAGTTTTGGTAGATTCTGAGAATGTGAATTTCCATGATCTTGTAAAAATTGCCAAAACACGCAATGAAATTTCGTACAAAATTTTGAAATAAGCAAGGAGATTATTGTCGTTGGTGTATGCAGGTCCCAAGAAGAACAAAAACATGAGTTTTGGCTGATTCTTAGAACGTTGAATTTCCAACATCTTGTAAAAACTTGTTGAAACTGCTAAAACACGCAATGAAATTTCAAACAAAACTTTTGAAATATGGAAAGTGATCATTGTCGAAGGTCTATGGAGGTCCCAAGATGAACAAAAACATGAGTTTTGGCTGATTCTGAGAACGTTGAATTTCCAACATCTTGTAAAAACTTGTTGAAACTGCTAAAACACGCAATGAAATTTCAAACAAAACTTTTGAAATATGGAAAGTGATCATTGTCGATGGTCTATGGAGGTCCCAAGATGAACAAAAACATGAGTTTTGGCTGATTCTGAGAACGTTGAATTTCCAACATCTTGTAAAAACTTGTTGAAACTGCTAAAACACGCAATGAAATTTCAAACAAAACTTTTGAAATATGGAAAGTGATCATTGTCGATGGTCTATGGAGGTCCTAAGATGAACAAAAACATGAGTTTTGGTAGATTCTGAGAATGTGAATTTCCATGATCTTGTAAAAATTGCCAAAACACGCAATGAAATTTCGTACAAAATTTTGAAATAAGCAAGGAGATTATTGTCGTTGGTGTATGCAGGTCCCAAGAAGAACAAAAACATGAGTTTTGGCTGATTCTTAGAACGTTGAATTTCCAACATCTTGTAAAATCTTGTTGAAACTGCTAAAACACGCAATGAAATTTCAAACAAAACTTTTGAAATATAGAAAGTGATCATTGTCGAAGGTCTATGGAGGTCCCAAGATGAACAAAAACATGTGTTTTGGCTGATTCTGAGAACGTTGAATTTCCAACATCTTGTAAAAACTTGTTGAAACTGCTAAAACACGCAATGAAATTTCAAACAAAACTTTTGAAATATGGAAAGTGATCATTGTCGATGGTCTATGGAGGTCCCAAGAAGAACAAAAACATGAGTTTTGGCTGATTCTGAGAACGTTGAATTTCCAACATCTTGTAAAAACTTGTTGAAACTGCTAAAACACGCAATGAAATTTCAAACAAAACTTTTGAAATATGGAAAGTGATCATTGTCGATGGTCTATGGAGGTCCTAAGATGAACAAAAACATGAGTTTTAGAAGATTCTGAGAAAGTGAATTTCCATGATCTTGTAAAAATTGCCAAAACACGCAATGCAATTTCGTACAAAACTTTTGAAATAAGCAAGGAGATTATTGTCGTTGGTCTATGCAGGTCCCAAGAAGAACAAAAACATGAGTTTTGGCTGATTCTGAGAACGTTGAATTTCCAACATCTTGTAAAAACTTGTTGAAACTGCTAAAACACGCAATGAAATTTCAAACAAAACTTTTGAAATATGGAAAGTGATCATTGTCGATGGTCTATGGAGGTCCTAAGATGAACAAAAACATGAGTTTTAGCAGATTCTGAGAATGTGAATTTCCATGATCTTGTAAAAATTGCCAAAACACGCAATGCAATTTCGTACAAAACTTTTGAAATAAGCAAGGAGATTATTGTCGTTGGTCTATGCAGGTCCCAAGAAGAACAAAAACATGAGTTTTGGCTGATTCTGAGAACGTTGAATTTCCAACATCTTGTAAAAACTTGTTGAAACTGCTAAAACACGCAATGAAATTTCAAACAAAACTTTTGAAATATGGAAAGTGATCATTGTCGATGGTCTATGGAGGTCCTAAGATGAACAAAAATATGAGTTTTGGCAGATTCTGAGAATGTGAATTTCCATGATCTTGTAAAAATTGCCAAAACACGCAATGAAATTTCGTACAAAATTTTTAAATAAGCAAGGAGATTATTGTCGTTGGTGTATGCAGGTCCGAAGAAGAACAAAAACATGAGTTTTGGCTGATTCTTAGAACGTTGAATTTCCAACATATTGTAAAAACTTGTTGAAACTGCTAAAACACGCAATGAAATTTCAAACAAAACTTTTGAAATATGGAAAGTGATCATTGTCGAAGGTCTATGGAGGTCCCAAGATGAACAAAAACATGAGTTTTGGCTGATTCTGAGAACGTTGAATTTCCAACATCTTGTAAAAACTTGTTGAAACTGCTAAAACACGCAATGAAATTTCAAACAAAACTTTTGAAATATGGAAAGTGATCATTGTCGATGGTCTATGGAGGTCCCAAGATGAACAAAAACATGAGTTTTGGCTGATTCTGAGAACGTTGAATTTCCAACATCTTGTAAAAACTTGTTGAAACTGCTAAAACACGCAATGAAATTTCAAACAAAACTTTTGAAATATGGAAAGTGATCATTGTCGATGGTCTATGGAGGTCCTAAGATGAACAAAAACATGAGTTTTGGTAGATTCTGAGAATGTGAATTTCCATGATCTTGTAAAAATTGCCAAAACACGCAATGAAATTTCGTACAAAATTTTGAAATAAGCAAGGAGATTATTGTCGTTGGTGTATGCAGGTCCCAAGAAGAACAAAAACATGAGTTTTGGCTGATTCTTAGAACGTTGAATTTCCAACATCTTGTAAAAACTTGTTGAAACTGCTAAAACACGCAATGAAATTTCAAACAAAACTTTTGAAATATAGAAAGTGATCATTGTCGAAGGTCTATGGAGGTCCCAAGATGAACAAAAACATGTGTTTTGGCTGATTCTGAGAACGTTGAATTTCCAACATCTTGTAAAAACTTGTTGAAACTGCTAAAACACGCAATGAAATTTCAAACAAAACTTTTGAAATATGGAAAGTGATCATTGTCGATGGTCTATGGAGGTCCCAAGAAGAACAAAAACATGAGTTTTGGCTGATTCTGAGAACGTTGAATTTCCAACATCTTGTAAAAACTTGTTGAAACTGCTAAAACACGCAATGAAATTTCAAACAAAACTTTTGAAATATGGAAAGTGATCATTGTCGATGGTCTATGGAGGTCCTAAGATGAACAAAAACATGAGTTTTAGCAGATTCTGAGAATGTGAATTTCCATGATCTTGTAAAAATTGCCAAAACACGCAATGCAATTTCGTACAAAACTTTTGAAATAAGCAAGGAGATTATTGTGGTTGGTCTATGCAGGTCCCAAGAAGAACAAAAACATGAGTTTTTGCTGATTCTGAGAACGTTGAATTTCCAACATCTTGTAAAAACTTGTTGAAACTGCTAAAACACGCAATGAAATTTCAAACAAAACTTTTGAAATATGGAAAGTGATCATTGTCGATGGTCTATGGAGGTCCTAAGATGAACAAAAACATGAGTTTTGGCAGATTCTGAGAATGTGAATTTCCATGATCTTGTAAAAATTGCCAAAACACGCAATGAAATTTCGTACAAAATTTTTAAATAAGCAAGGAGATTATTGTCGTTGGTGTATGCAGGTCCCAAGAAGAACAAAAACATGAGTTTTGGCTGATTCTTAGAACGTTGAATTTCCAACATATTGTAAAAACTTGTTGAAACTGCTAAAACACGCAATGAAATTTCAAACAAAACTTTTGAAATATGGAAAGTGATCATTGTCGAAGGTCTATGGAGGTCCCAAGATGAACAAAAACATGAGTTTTGGCTGATTCTGAGAACGTTGAATTTCCAAAATCAAGTAAAAACTTGTTGAAACTGCTAAAACACGCAATGAAATTTCAAACAAAACTTTTGAAATATGGAAAGTGATCATTGTCGATGGTCTATGGAGGTCCCAAGATGAACAAAAACATGAGTTTTGGCTGATTCTGAGAACGTTGAATTTCCAACATCTTGTAAAAACTTGTTGAAACTGCTAAAACACGCAATGAAATTTCAAACAAAACTTTTGAAATATGGAAAGTGATCATTGTCGATGGTCTATGGAGGTCCTAAGATGAACAAAAACATAAGTTTTGGTAGATTCTGAGAATGTGAATTTCCATGATCTTGTAAAAATTGCCAAAACACGCAATGAAATTTCGTACAAAATTTTGAAATAAGCAAGGAGATTATTGTCGTTGGTGTATGCAGGTCCCAAGAAGAACAAAAACATGAGTTTTGGCTGATTCTTAGAACGTTGAATTTCCAACATCTTGTAAAAACTTGTTGAAACTGCTAAAACACGCAATGAAATTTCAAACAAAACTTTTGAAATATGGAAAGTGATCATTGTCGAAGGTCTATGGAGGTCCCAAGATGAACAAAAACATGAGTTTTGGCTGATTCTGAGAACGTTGAATTTCCAACATCTTGTAAAAACTTGTTGAAACTGCTAAAACACGCAATGAAATTTCAAACAAAACTTTTGAAATATGGAAAGTGATCATTGTCGATGGTCTATGGAGGTCCCAAGATGAACAAAAACATGAGTTTTGGATGATTCTGAGAACGTTGAATTTCCAACATCTTGTAAAAACTTGTTGAAACTGCTAAAACACGCAATGAAATTTCAAACAAAACTTTTGAAATATGGAAAGTGATCATTGTCGATGGTCTATGGAGGTCCTAAGATGAACAAAAACATGAGTTTTAGCAGATTCTGAGAATGTGAATTTCCATGATCTTGTAAAAATTGCCAAAACACGCAATGCAATTTCGTACAAAACTTTTGAAATAAGCAAGGAGATTATTGTCGTTGGTCTATGCAGGTCCCAAGAAGAACAAAAACATGAGTTTTGGCTGATTATGAGAACGTTGAATTTCCAACATCTTGTAAAAACTTGTTGAAACTGCTAAAACACGCAATGAAATTTCAAACAAAACTTTTGAAATATGGAAAGTGATCATTGTCGATGGTCTATGGAGGTCCTAAGATGAACAAAAACATGAGTTTTGGCAGATTCTGAGAATGTGAATTTCCATGATCTTGTAAAAATTGCCAAAACACGCAATGAAATTTCGTACAAAATTTTGAAATAAGCAAGGAGATTATTGTCGTTGGTGTATGCAGGTCCCAAGAAGAACAAAAACATGAGTTTTGGCAGATTCTTAGAACGTTGAATTTCCAACATCTTGTAAAAACTTGTTGAAACTGCTAAAACACGAAATGAAATTTCAAACAAAACTTTTGAAATATGGAAAGTGATCATTGTCGAAGGTCTATGGAGGTCCCAACATGAACAAAAACATGAGTTTTGGCTGATTCTGAGAACGTTGAATTTCCAACATCTTGTAAAAACTTGTTGAAACTGCTAATACACGCAATGAAATTTCGAACAAAATTTTTGAAATATGGAAAGTGATCCTTGTCGATGGTCTATGGAGGTCCCAAGATGAACAAAAACATGAGTTTTGGCTGATTCTGAGAACGTTGAATTTCCAACATCTTGTAAAAACTTGTTGAAACTGCTAAAACACGCAATGAAATTTCAAACAAAACTTTTGAAATATGGAAAGTGATCATTGTCGAAGGTCTATGGAGGTCCCAAGATGAACAAAAACATGAGTTTTGGCTGATTCTGAGAACGTTGAATTTCCAACATCTTGTAAAAACTTGTTGAAACTGCTAAAACACGCAATGAAATTTCAAACAAAATTTTTGAAATATGGAAAGTGATCCTTGTCGATGGTCTATGGAGGTCCCAAGATGAACAAAAACATGAGTTTTGGCTGATTCTGAGAACGTTGAATTTCCAACATCTTGTAAAAACTTGTTGAAACTGCTAAAACACGCAATGAAATTTCAAACAAAACTTTTGAAATATGGAAAGTGATCATTGTCGATGGTCTATGGAGGTCCTAAGATGAACAAAAACATGAGTTTTAGCAGATTCTGAGAATGTGAATTTCCATGATCTTGTAAAAATTGCCCAAACACGCAATGCAATTTCGTACAAAACTTTTGAAATAAGCAAGGAGATTATTGTCGTTGGTCTATGCAGGTCCCAAGAAGAACAAAAACATGAGTTTTGGCTGATTCTGAGAACGTTGAATTTCCAACATCTTGTAAAAACTTGTTGAAACTGCTAAAACACGCAATGAAATTTCAAACAAAACTTTTGAAATATGGAAAGTGATCCTTGTCGATGGTCTATGGAGGTCCCAAGATGAACAAAAACATGAGTTTTTGCTGATTCTGAGAACGTTGAATTTCCAACATCTTGTAAAAACTTGTTGAAACTGCTAAAACACGCAATGAAATTTCAAACAAAACTTTTGAAATATGGAAAGTGATCATTGTCGATGGTCTATGGAGGTCCTAAGATGAACAAAAACATGAGTTTTAGCAGATTCTGAGAATGTGAATTTCCATGATCCTGTAAAAATTGCCAAAACACGCAATGCAATTTCGTACAAAACTTTTGAAATAAGCAAGGAGATTATTGTCGTTGGTCTATGCAGGTCCCAAGAAGAACAAAAACATGAGTTTTGGCTGATTCTGAGAACGTTGAATTTCCAACATCTTGTAAAAACTTGTTGAAACTGCTAAAACACGCAATGAAATTTCAAACAAAACTTTTGAAATATTGAAAGTGATCATTGTCGATGGTCTATGGAGGTCCTAAGATGAACAAAAACATGAGTTTTGGCAGATTCTGAGAATGTGAATTTCCATGATCTTGTAAAAATTGCCAAAACACGCAATGAAATTTCGTACAAAATTTTGAAATAAGCAAGGAGATTATTGTCGTTGGTGTATGCAGGTCCCAAGAAGAACAAAAACATGAGTTTTAGCAGATTCTGAGAATGTGAATTTCCATGATCTTGTAAAAATTGCCCAAACACGCAATGCAATTTCGTACAAAACTTTTGAAATAAGCAAGGAGATTA
Source organism: Comarum palustre (assembly GCA_951800085.1). NCBI lineage: Eukaryota > Viridiplantae > Streptophyta > Magnoliopsida > Rosales > Rosaceae > Comarum > Comarum palustre. The sequence continues at coordinate 7,730,124 of OX637583.1, forward strand.
TTGTCGTTGGTCTATGCAGGTCCCAAGAAGAACAAAAACATGAGTTTTGGCTGATTCTGAGAACGTTGAATTTCCAAAATCAAGTAAAAACTTGTTGAAACTGCTAAAACACGCAATGAAATTTCAAACAAAACTTTTGAAATATGGAAAGTGATCATTGTCGATGGTCTATGGAGGTCCCAAGATGAACAAAAACATGAGTTTTGGCTGATTCTGAGAACGTTGAATTTCCAACATCTTGTAAAAACTTGTTGAAACAGCTAAAACACGCAATGAAATTTCAAACAAAACTTTTGAAATATGGAAAGTGATCATTGTCGATGGTCTATGGAGGTCCTAAGATGAACAAAAACATGAGTTTTGGTAGATTCTGAGAATGTGAATATCCATGATCTTGTAAAAATTGCCAAAACACGCAATGAAATTTCGTACAAAATTTTGAAATAAGCAAGGAGATTATTGTCGTTGGTGTATGCAGGTCCCAAGAAGAACAAAAACATGAGTTTTGGCTGATTCTTAGAACGTTGAATTTCCAACATCTTGTAAAAACTTGTTGAAACTGCTAAAACACGCAATGAAATTTCAAACAAAACTTTTGAAATATGGAAAGTGATCATTGTCGAAGGTCTATGGAGGTCCCAAGATGAACAAAAACATGAGTTTTGGCTGATTCTGAGAACGTTGAATTTCCAACATCTTGTAAAAACTTGTTGAAACTGCTAAAACACGCAATGAAATTTCAAACAAAACTTTTGAAATATGGAAAGTGATCATTGTCGATGGTCTATGGAGGTCCCAAGATGAACAAAAACATGAGTTTTGGATGATTCTGAGAACGTTGAATTTCCAACATCTTGTAAAAACTTGTTGAAACTTCTAAAACACGCAATGAAATTTCAAACAAAACTTTTGAAATATGGAAAGTGATCATTGTCGATGGTCTATGGAGGTCCTAAGATGAACAAAAACATGAGTTTTAGCAGATTCTGAGAATGTGAATTTCCATGATCTTGTAAAAATTGCCAAAACACGCAATGCAATTTCGTACAAAACTTTTGAAATAAGCAAGGAGATTATTGTCGTTGGTCTATGCAGGTCCCAAGAAGAACAAAAACATGAGTTTTGGCTGATTCTGAGAACGTTGAATTTCCAACATCTTGTAAAAACTTGTTGAAACTGCTAAAACACGCAATGAAATTTCAAACAAAACTTTTGAAATATGGAAAGTGATCATTGTCGATGGTCTATGGAGGTCCTAAGATGAACAAAAACATGAGTTTTGGCAGATTCTGAGAATGTGAATTTCCATGATCTTGTAAAAATTGCCAAAAACGCAATGAAATTTCGTACAAAATTTTTAAATAAGCAAGGAGATTATTGTCGTTGGTGTATGCAGGTCCCAAGAAGAACAAAAACATGAGTTTTGGCTGATTCTTAGAACGTTGAATTTCCAACATATTGTAAAAACTTGTTGAAACTGCTAAAACACGCAATGAAATTTCAAACAAAACTTTTGAAATATGGAAAGTGATCATTGTCGAAGGTCTATGGAGGTCCCAAGATGAACAAAAACATGAGTTTTGGCTGATTCTGAGAACGTTGAATTTCCAACATCTTGTAAAAACTTGTTGAAACTGCTAAAACACGCAATGAAATTTCAAACAAAACTTTTGAAATATGGAAAGTGATCATTGTCGATGGTCTATGGAGGTCCCAAGATGAACAAAAACATGAGTTTTGGCTGATTCTGAGAACGTTGAATTTCCAACATCTTGTAAAAACTTGTTGAAACTGCTAAAACACGCAATGAAATTTCAAACAAAACTTTTGAAATATGGAAAGTGATCATTGTCGATGGTCTATGGAGGTCCTAAGATGAACAAAAACATGAGTTTTGGCAGATTCTGAGAATGTGAATTTCCATGATCTTGTAAAAATTGCCAAAACACGCAATGAAATTTCGTACAAAATTTTGAAATAAGCAAGGAGATTATTGTCGTTGGTGTATGCAGGTCCCAAGAAGAACAAAAACATGAGTTTTGGCAGATTCTTAGAACGTTGAATTTCCAACATCTTGTAAAAACTTGTTGAAACTACTAAAACACGCAATGAAATTTCAAACAAAACTTTTGAAATATGGAAAGTGATCATTGTCGAAGGTCTATGGAGGTCCCAAGATGAACAAAAACATGAGTTTTGGCTGATTCTGAGAACGTTGAATTTCCAACATCTTGTAAAAACTTGTTGAAACTGCTAAAACACGCAATGAAATTTCAAACAAAATTTTTGAAATATGGAAAGTGATCCTTGTCGATGGTCTATGGAGGTCCCAAGATGAACAAAAACATGAGTTTTGGCTGATTCTGAGAACGTTGAATTACCAACATCTTGTAAAAACTTGTTGAAACTGCTAAAACACGCAATGAAATTTCAAACAAAACTTTTGAAATATGGAAAGTGATCATTGTCGATGGTCTATGGAGGTCCTAAGATGAACAAAAACATGAGTTTTAGCAGATTCTGAGAATGTGAATTTCCATGATCTTGTAAAAATTGCCAAAACACGCAATGCAATTTCGTACAAAACTTTTGAAATAAGCAAGGAGATTATTGTCGTTGGTCTATGCAAGTCCCAAGAAGAACAAAAACATGAGTTTTGGCTGATTCTTAGAACGTTGAATTTCCAACATCTTGTAAAAACTTGTTGAAACTGCTAAAACACGCAATGAAATTTCAAACAAAACTTTTGAAATATGGAAAGTGATCATTGTCGAAGGTCTATGGAGGTCCCAAGATGAACAAAAACATGTGTTTTGGCTAATTCTGAGAACGTTGAATTTCCAACATCTTGTAAAAACTTGTTGAAACTGCTAAAACACGCAATGAAATTTCAAACAAAACTTTTGAAATATGGAAAGTGATCATTGTCGATGGTCTATGGAGGTCCCAAGAAGAACAAAAACATGAGTTTTGGCTGATTCTGAGAACGTTGAATTTCCAACATCTTGTAAAAACTTGTTGAAACTGCTAAAACACGCAATGAAATTTCAAACAAAACTTTTGAAATATGGAAAGTGATCATTGTCGATGGTCTATGGAGGTCCTAAGATGAACAAAAACATGAGTTTTAGCAGATTCTGAGAATGTGAATTTCCATGATCTTGTAAAAATTGCCAAAACACGCAATGCAATTTCGTACAAAACTTTTGAAATAAGCAAGGAGATTATTGTCGTTGGTCTATGCAGGTCCCAAGAAGAACAAAAACATGAGTTTTGGCTGATTCTGAGAACGTTGAATTTCCAACATCTTGTAAAAACTTGTTGAAACTGCTAAAACACGCAATGAAATTTCAAACAAAACTTTTGAAATATGGAAAGTGATCATTGTCGATGGTCTATGGAGGTCCTAAGATGAACAAAAACATGAGTTTTGGCAGATTCTGAGAATGTGAATTTCCATGATCTTGTAAAAATTGCCAAAACACGCAATGAAATTTCGTACAAAATTTTTAAATAAGCAAGGAGATTATTGTCGTTGGTGTATGCAGGTCCCAAGAAGAACAAAAACATGAGTTTTGGCTGTTTCTTAGAACGTTGAATTTCCAACATATTGTAAAAACTTGTTGAAACTGCTAAAACACGCAATGAAATTTCAAACAAAACTTTTGAAATATGGAAAGTGATCATTGTCGAAGGTCTATGGAGGTCCCAAGATGAACAAAAACATGAGTTTTGGCTGATTCTGAGAACGTTGAATTTCCAACATCTTGTAAAAACTTGTTGAAACTGCTAAAACACGCAATGAAATTTCAAACAAAACTTTTGAAATATGGAAAGTGATCATTGTCGATGGTCTATGGAGGTCCCAAGATGAACAAAAACATGAGTTTTGGCTGATTCTGAGAACGTTGAATTTCCAACATCTTGTAAAAACTTGTTGAAACTGCTAAAACACGCAATGAAATTTCAAACAAAACTTTTGAAATATGGAAAGTGATCATTGTCGATGGTCTATGGAGGTCCTAAGATGAACAAAAACATGAGTTTTGGTAGATTCTGAGAATGTGAATTTCCATGATCTTGTAAAAATTGCCAAAACACGCAATGAAATTTCGTACAAAATTTTGAAATAAGCAAGGAGATTATTGTCGTTGGTGTATGCAGGTCCCAAGAAGAACAAAAACATGAGTTTTGGCTGATTCTTAGAACGTTGAATTTCCAACATCTTGTAAAAACTTGTTGAAACTGCTAAAACACGCAATGAAATTTCAAACAAAACTTTTGAAATATAGAAAGTGATCATTGTCGAAGGTCTATGGAGGTCCCAAGATGAACAAAAACATGTGTTTTGGCTGATTCTGAGAACGTTGAATTTCCAACATCTTGTAAAAACTTGTTGAAACTGCTAAAACACGCAATGAAATTTCAAACAAAACTTTTGAAATATGGAAAGTGATCATTGTCGATGGTCTATGGAGGTCCCAAGAAGAACAAAAACATGAGTTTTGGCTGATTCTGAGAACGTTGAATTTCCAACATCTTGTAAAAACTTGTTGAAACTGCTAAAACACGCAATGAAATTTCAAACAAAACTTTTGAAATATGGAAAGTGATCATTGTCGATGGTCTATGGAGGTCCTAAGATGAACAAAAACATGAGTTTTAGAAGATTCTGAGAATGTGAATTTCCATGATCTTGTAAAAATTGCCAAAACACGCAATGCAATTTCGTACAAAACTTTTGAAATAAGCAAGGAGATTATTGTCGTTGGTCTATGCAGGTCCCAAGAAGAACAAAAACATGAGTTTTGGCTGATTCTGAGAACGTTGAATTTCCAACATCTTGTAAAAACTTGTTGAAACTGCTAAAACACGCAATGAAATTTCAAACAAAACTTTTGAAATATGGAAAGTGATCATTGTCGATGGTCTATGGAGGTTCTAAGATGAACAAAAACATGAGTTTTGGCAGATTCTGAGAATGTGAATTTCCATGATCTTGTAAAAATTGCCAAAACACGCAATGAAATTTCGTACAAAATTTTTAAATAAGCAAGGAGATTATTGTCGTTGGTGTATGCAGGTCCCAAGAAGAACAAAAACATGAGTTTTGGCTGATTCTTAGAACGTTGAATTTCCAACATATTGTAAAAACTTGTTGAAACTGCTAAAACACGCAATGAAATTTCAAACAAAACTTTTGAAATATGGAAAGTGATCATTGTCGAAGGTCTATGGAGGTCCCAAGATGAACAAAAACATGAGTTTTGGCTGATTCTGAGAACGTTGAATTTCCAACATCTTGTAAAAACTTGTTGAAACTGCTAAAACACGCAATGAAATTTCAAACAAAACTTTTGAAATATGGAAAGTGATCATTGTCGATGGTCTATGGAGGTCCTAAGATGAACAAAAACATGAGTTTTGGCAGATTCTGAGAATGTGAATTTCCATGATCTTGTAAAAATTGCCAAAACACGCAATGAAATTTCGTACAAAATTTTTAAATAAGCAAGGAGATTATTGTCGTTGGTGTATGCAGGTCCCAAGAAGAACAAAAACATGAGTTTTGGCTGATTCTTAGAACGTTGAATTTCCAACATATTGTAAAAACTTGTTGAAACTGCTAAAACACGCAATGAAATTTCAAACAAAACTTTTGAAATATGGAAAGTGATCATTGTCGAAGGTCTATGGAGGTCCCAAGATGAACAAAAACATGAGTTTTGGCTGATTCTGAGAACGTTGAATTTCCAACATCTTGTAAAAACTTGTTGAAACTGCTAAAACACGCAATGAAATTTCAAACAAAACTTTTGAAATATGGAAAGTGATCATTGTCGATGGTCTATGGAGGTCCCAAGATGAACAAAAACATGAGTTTTGGCTGATTCTGAGAACGTTGAATTTCCAACATCTTGTAAAAACTTGTTGAAACTGCTAAAACACGCAATGAAATTTCAAACAAAACTTTTGAAATATGGAAAGTGATCATTGTCGATGGTCTATGGAGGTCCTAAGATGAACAAAAACATGAGTTTTAGCAGATTCTGAGAATGTGAATTTCCATGATCTTGTAAAAATTGCCAAAACACGCAATGCAATTTCGTACAAAACTTTTGAAATAAGCAAGGAGATTATTGTGGTTGGTCTATGCAGGTCCCAAGAAGAACAAAAACATGAGTTTTTGCTGATTCTGAGAACGTTGAATTTCCAACATCTTGTAAAAACTTGTTGAAACTGCTAAAACACGCAATGAAATTTCAAACAAAACTTTTGAAATATGGAAAGTGATCATTGTCGATGGTCTATGGAGGTCCTAAGATGAACAAAAACATGAGTTTTGGCAGATTCTGAGAATGTGAATTTCCATGATCTTGTAAAAATTGCCAAAACACGCAATGAAATTTCGTACAAAATTTTGAAATAAGCAAGGAGATTATTGTCGTTGGTGTATGCAGGTCCCAAGAAGAACAAAAACATGAGTTTTGGCAGATTCTTAGAACGTTGAATTTCCAACATCTTGTAAAAACTTGTTGAAACTGCTAAAACACGCAATGAAATTTCAAACAAAACTTTTGAAATATGGAAAGTGATCCTTGTCGATGGTCTATGGAGGTCCCAAGATGAACAAAAACATGAGTTTTTGCTGATTCTGAGAACGTTGAATTTCCAACATCTTGTAAAAACTTGTTGAAACTGCTAAAACACGCAATGAAATTTCAAACAAAACTTTTGAAATATGGAAAGTGATCATTGTCGATGGTCTATGGAGGTCCTAAGATGAACAAAAACATGAGTTTTAGCAGATTCTGAGAATGTGAATTTCCATGATCTTGTAAAAATTGCCCAAACACGCAATGCAATTTCGTACAAAACTTTTGAAATAAGCAAGGAGATTATTGTCGTTGGTCTATGCAGGTCCCAAGAAGAACAAAAACATGAGTTTTGGCTGATTCTGAGAACGTTGAATTTCCAACATCTTGTAAAAACTTGTTGAAACTGCTAAAACACGCAATGAAATTTCAAACAAAACTTTTGAAATATGGAAAGTGATCCTTGTCGATGGTCTATGGAGGTCCCAAGATGAACAAAAACATGAGTTTTTGCTGATTCTGAGAACGTTGAATTTCCAACATCTTGTAAAAACTTGTTGAAACTGCTAAAACACGCAATGAAATTTCAAACAAAACTTTTGAAATATGGAAAGTGATCATTGTCGATGGTCTATGGAGGTCCTAAGATGAACAAAAACATGAGTTTTAGCAGATTCTGAGAATGTGAATTTCCATGATCCTGTAAAAATTGCCAAAACACGCAATGCAATTTCGTACAAAACTTTTGAAATAAGCAAGGAGATTATTGTCGTTGGTCTATGCAGGTCCCAAGAAGAACAAAAACATGAGTTTTGGCTGATTCTGAGAACGTTGAATTTCCAACATCTTGTAAAAACTTGTTGAAACTGCTAAAACACGCAATGAAATTTCAAACAAAACTTTTGAAATATTGAAAGTGATCATTGTCGATGGTCTATGGAGGTCCTAAGATGAACAAAAACATGAGTTTTGGCAGATTCTGAGAATGTGAATTTCCATGATCTTGTAAAAATTGCCAAAACACGCAATGAAATTTCGTACAAAATTTTGAAATAAGCAAGGAGATTATTGTCGTTGGTGTATGCAGGTCCCAAGAAGAACAAAAACATGAGTTTTAGCAGATTCTGAGAATGTGAATTTCCATGATCTTGTAAAAATTGCCCAAACACGCAATGCAATTTCGTACAAAACTTTTGAAATAAGCAAGGAGATTATTGTCGTTGGTCTATGCAGGTCCCAAGAAGAACAAAAACATGAGTTTTGGCTGATTCTGAGAACGTTGAATTTCCAAAATCAAGTAAAAACTTGTTGAAACTGCTAAAACACGCAATGAAATTTCAAACAAAACTTTTGAAATATGGAAAGTGATCATTGTCGATGGTCTATGGAGGTCCCAAGATGAACAAAAACATGAGTTTTGGCTGATTCTGAGAACGTTGAATTTCCAACATCTTGTAAAAACTTGTTGAAACTGCTAAAACACGCAATGAAATTTCAAACAAAACTTTTGAAATATGGAAAGTGATCATTGTCGATGGTCTATGGAGGTCCTAAGATGAACAAAAACATGAGTTTTGGTAGATTCTGAGAATGTGAATTTCCATGATCTTGTAAAAATTGCCAAAACACGCAATGAAATTTCGTACAAAATTTTGAAATAAGCAAGGAGATTATTGTCGTTGGTGTATGCAGGTCCCAAGAAGAACAAAAACATGAGTTTTGGCTGATTCTTAGAACGTTGAATTTCCAACATCTTGTAAAAACTTGTTGAAACTGCTAAAACACGCAATGAAATTTCAAACAAAACTTTTGAAATATGGAAAGTGATCATTGTCGAAGGTCTATGGAGGTCCCAAGATGAACAAAAACATGAGTTTTGGCTGATTCTGAGAACGTTGAATTTCCAACATCTTGTAAAAACTTGTTGAAACTGCTAAAACACGCAATGAAATTTCAAACAAAACTTTTGAAATATGGAAAGTGATCATTGTCGATGGTCTATGGAGGTCCCAAGATGAACAAAAACATGAGTTTTGGATGATTCTGAGAACGTTGAATTTCCAACATCTTGTAAAAACTTGTTGAAACTGCTAAAACACGCAATGAAATTTCAAACAAAACTTTTGAAATATGGAAAGTGATCATTGTCGATGGTCTATGGAGGTCCTAAGATGAACAAAAACATGAGTTTTAGCAGATTCTGAGAATGTGAATTTCCATGATCTTGTAAAAATTGCCAAAACACGCAATGCAATTTCGTACAAAACTTTTGAAATAAGCAAGGAGATTATTGTCGTTGGTCTATGCAGGTCCCAAGAAGAACAAAAACATGAGTTTTGGCTGATTCTGAGAACGTTGAATTTCCAACATCTTGTAAAAACTTGTTGAAACTGCTAAAACACGCAATGAAATTTCAAACAAAACTTTTGAAATATGGAAAGTGATCATTGTCGATGGTCTATGGAGGTCCTAAGATGAACAAAAACATGAGTTTTGGCAGATTCTGAGAATGTGAATTTCCATGATCTTGTAAAAATTGCCAAAACACGCAATGAAATTTCGTACAAAATTTTGAAATAAGCAAGGAGATTATTGTCGTTGGTGTATGCAGGTCCCAAGAAGAACAAAAACATGAGTTTTGGCAGATTCTTAGAACGTTGAATTTCCAACATCTTGTAAAAACTTGTTGAAACTGCTAAAACACGCAATGAAATTTCAAACAAAACTTTTGAAATATGGAAAGTGATCATTGTCGAAGGTCTATGGAGGTCCCAACATGAACAAAAACATGAGTTTTGGCTGATTCTGAGAACGTTGAATTTCCAACATCTTGTAAAAACTTGTTGAAACTGCTAATACACGCAATGAAATTTCAAACAAAATTTTTGAAATATGGAAAGTGATCCTTGTCGATGGTCTATGGAGGTCCAAAGATGAACAAAAACATGAGTTTTGGCTGATTCTGAGAACGTTGAATTTCCAACATCTTGTAAAAACTTGTTGAAACTGCTAAAACACGCAATGAAATTTCAAACAAAACTTTTGAAATATGGAAAGTGATCATTGTCGATGGTCTATGGAGGTCCTAAGATGAACAAAAACATGAGTTTTAGCAGATTCTGAGAATGTGAATTTCCATGATCTTGTAAAAATTGCCAAAACACGCAATGCAATTTCGTACAAAACTTTTGAAATAAGCAAGGAGATTATTGTCGTTGGTCTATGCAAGTCCCAAGAAGAACAAAAACATGAGTTTTGGCTGATTCTTAGAACGTTGAATTTCCAACATCTTGTAAAAACTTGTTGAAACTGCTAAAACACGCAATGAAATTTCAAACAAAACTTTTGAAATATGGAAAGTGATCATTGTCGAAGGTCTATGGAGGTCCCAAGATGAACAAAAACATGTGTTTTGGCTAATTCTGAGAACGTTGAATTTCCAACATCTTGTAAAAACTTGTTGAAACTGCTAAAACACGCAATGAAATTTCAAACAAAACTTTTGAAATATGGAAAGTGATCATTGTCGATGGTCTATGGAGGTCCCAAGAAGAACAAAAACATGAGTTTTGGCTGATTCTGAGAACGTTGAATTTCCAACATCTTGTAAAAACTTGTTGAAACTGCTAAAACACGCAATGAAATTTCAAACAAAACTTTTGAAATATGGAAAGTGATCATTGTCGATGGTCTATGGAGGTCCTAAGATGAACAAAAACATGAGTTTTAGAAGATTCTGAGAAAGTGAATTTCCATGATCTTGTAAAAATTGCCAAAACACGCAATGCAATTTCGTACAAAACTTTTGAAATAAGCAAGGAGATTATTGTCGTTGGTCTATGCAGGTCCCAAGAAGAACAAAAACATGAGTTTTGGCTGATTCTGAGAACGTTGAATTTCCAACATCTTGTAAAAACTTGTTGAAACTGCTAAAACACGCAATGAAATTTCAAACAAAACTTTTGAAATATGGAAAGTGATCATTGTCGATGGTCTATGGAGGTCCTAAGATGAACAAAAACATGAGTTTTAGAAGATTCTGAGAATGTGAATTTCCATGATCTTGTAAAAATTGCCAAAACACGCAATGCAATTTCGTACAAAACTTTTGAAATAAGCAAGGAGATTATTGTCGTTGGTCTATGCAGGTCCCAAGAAGAACAAAAACATGAGTTTTGGCTGATTCTGAGAACGTTGAATTTCCAACATCTTGTAAAAACTTGTTGAAACTGCTAAAACACGCAATGAAATTTCAAACAAAACTTTTGAAATATGGAAAGTGATCATTGTCGATGGTCTATGGAGGTCCTAAGATGAACAAAAACATGAGTTTTGGCAGATTCTGAGAATGTGAATTTCCATGATCTTGTAAAAATTGCCAAAACACGCAATGAAATTTCGTACAAAATTTTTAAATAAGCAAGGAGATTATTGTCGTTGGTGTATGCAGGTTCCAAGAAGAACAAAAACATGAGTTTTGGCTGATTCTTAGAACGTTGAATTTCCAACATATTGTAAAAACTTGTTGAAACTGCTAAAACACGCAATGAAATTTCAAACAAAACTTTTGAAATATGGAAAGTGATCATTGTCGAAGGTCTATGGAGGTCCCAAGATGAACAAAAACATGAGTTTTGGCTGATTCTGAGAACGTTGAATTTCCAACATCTTGTAAAAACTTGTTGAAACTGCTAAAACACGCAATGAAATTTCAAACAAAACTTTTGAAATATGGAAAGTGATCATTGTCGATGGTCTATGGAGGTCCTAAGATGAACAAAAACATGAGTTTTAGAAGATTCTGAGAAAGTGAATTTCCATGATCTTGTAAAAATTGCCAAAACACGCAATGCAATTTCGTACAAAACTTTTGAAATAAGCAAGGAGATTATTGTCGTTGGTCTATGCAGGTCCCAAGAAGAACAAAAACATGAGTTTTGGCTGATTCTGAGAACGTTGAATTTCCAACATCTTGTAAAAACTTGTTGAAACTGCTAAAACACGCAATGAAATTTCAAACAAAACTTTTGAAATATGGAAAGTGATCATTGTCGATGGTCTATGGAGGTCCTAAGATGAACAAAAACATGAGTTTTAGAAGATTCTGAGAATGTGAATTTCCATGATCTTGTAAAAATTGCCAAAACACGCAATGCAATTTCGTACAAAACTTTTGAAATAAGCAAGGAGATTATTGTCGTTGGTCTATGCAGGTCCCAAGAAGAACAAAAACATGAGTTTTGGCTGATTCTGAGAACGTTGAATTTCCAACATCTTGTAAAAACTTGTTGAAACTGCTAAAACACGCAATGAAATTTCAAACAAAACTTTTGAAATATGGAAAGTGATCATTGTCGATGGTCTATGGAGGTCCTAAGATGAACAAAAACATGAGTTTTGGCAGATTCTGAGAATGTGAATTTCCATGATCTTGTAAAAATTGCCAAAACACGCAATGAAATTTCGTACAAAATTTTTAAATAAGCAAGGAGATTATTGTCGTTGGTGTATGCAGGTCCCAAGAAGAACAAAAACATGAGTTTTGGCTGATTCTTAGAACGTTGAATTTCCAACATATTGTAAAAACTTGTTGAAACTGCTAAAACACGCAATGAAATTTCAAACAAAACTTTTGAAATATGGAAAGTGATCATTGTCGAAGGTCTATGGAGGTCCCAAGATGAACAAAAACATGAGTTTTGGCTGATTCTGAGAACGTTGAATTTCCAACATCTTGTAAAAACTTGTTGAAACTGCTAAAACACGCAATGAAATTTCAAACAAAACTTTTGAAATATGGAAAGTGATCATTGTCGATGGTCTATGGAGGTCCCAAGATGAACAAAAACATGAGTTTTGGCTGATTCTGAGAACGTTGAATTTCCAACATCTTGTAAAAACTTGTTGAAACTGCTAAAACACGCAATGAAATTTCAAACAAAACTTTTGAAATATGGAAAGTGATCATTGTCGATGGTCTATGGAGGTCCTAAGATGAACAAAAACATGAGTTTTGGCAGATTCTGAGAATGTGAATTTCCATGATCTTGTAAAAATTGCCAAAACACGCAATGAAATTTCGTACAAAATTTTGAAATAAGCAAGGAGATTATTGTCGTTGGTGTATGCAGGTCCCAAGAAGAACAAAAACATGAGTTTTGGCAGATTCTTAGAACGTTGAATTTCCAACATCTTGTAAAAACTTGTTGAAACTACTAAAACACGCAATGAAATTTCAAACAAAACTTTTGAAATATGGAAAGTGATCATTGTCGAAGGTCTATGGAGGTCCCAAGATGAACAAAAACATGAGTTTTGGCTGATTCTGAGAACGTTGAATTTCCAACATCTTGTAAAAACTTGTTGAAACTGCTAAAACACGCAATGAAATTTCAAACAAAACTTTTGAAATATGGAAAGTGATCATTGTCGATGGTCTATGGAGGTCCCAAGATGAACAAAAACATGAGTTTTGGCTGATTCTGAGAACGTTGAATTTCCAACATCTTGTAAAAACTTGTTGAAACTGCTAAAACACGCAATGAAATTTCAAACAAAACTTTTGAAATATGGAAAGTGATCATTGTCGATGGTCTATGGAGGTCCTAAGATGAACAAAAACATGAGTTTTGGTAGATTCTGAGAATGTGAATTTCCATGATCTTGTAAAAATTGCCAAAACACGCAATGAAATTTCGTACAAAATTTTGAAATAAGCAAGGAGATTATTGTCGTTGGTGTATGCAGGTCCCAAGAAGAAAAAAAACATGAGTTTTGGCTGATTCTTAGAACGTTGAATTTCCAACATCTTGTAAAAACTTGTTGAAACTGCTAAAACACGCAATGAAATTTCAAACAAAACTTTTGAAATATGGAAAGTGATCATTGTCGAAGGTCTATGGAGGTCCCAAGATGAACAAAAACATGAGTTTTGGCTGATTCTGAGAACGTTGAATTTCCAACATCTTGTAAAAACTTGTTGAAACTGCTAAAACACGCAATGAAATTTCAAACAAAACTTTTGAAATATGGAAAGTGATCATTGTCGATGGTCTATGGAGGTCCCAAGATGAACAAAAACATGAGTTTTGGATGATTCTGAGAACGTTGAATTTCCAACATCTTGTAAAAACTTGTTGAAACTGCTAAAACACGCAATGAAATTTCAAACAAAACTTTTGAAATATGGAAAGTGATCATTGTCGATGGTCTATGGAGGTCCTAAGATGAACAAAAACATGAGTTTTAGCAGATTCTGAGAATGTGAATTTCCATGATCTTGTAAAAATTGCCAAAACACGCAATGCAATTTCGTACAAAACTTTTGAAATAAGCAAGGAGATTATTGTCGTTGGTCTATGCAGGTCCCAAGAAGAACAAAAACATGAGTTTTGGCTGATTCTGAGAACGTTGAATTTCCAACATCTTGTAAAAACTTGTTGAAACTGCTAAAACACGCAATGAAATTTCAAACAAAACTTTTGAAATATGGAAAGTGATCATTGTCGATGGTCTATGGAGGTCCTAAGATGAACAAAAACATGAGTTTTGGCAGATTCTGAGAATGTGAATTTCCATGATCTTGTAAAAATTGCCAAAACACGCAATGAAATTTCGTACAAAATTTTGAAATAAGCAAGGAGATTATTGTCGTTGGTGTATGCAGGTCCCAAGAAGAACAAAAACATGAGTTTTGGCAGATTCTTAGAACGTTGAATTTCCAACATCTTGTAAAAACTTGTTGAAACTGCTAAAACACGCAATGAAATTTCAAACAAAACTTTTGAAATATGGAAAGTGATCATTGTCGAAGGTCTATGGAGGTCCCAACATGAACAAAAACATGAGTTTTGGCTGATTCTGAGAACGTTGAATTTCCAACATCTTGTAAAAACTTGTTGAAACTGCTAATACACGCAATGAAATTTCAAACAAAATTTTTGAAATATGGAAAGTGATCCTTGTCGATGGTCTATGGAGGTCCAAAGATGAACAAAAACATGAGTTTTGGCTGATTCTGAGAACGTTGAATTTCCAACATCTTGTAAAAACTTGTTGAAACTGCTAAAACACGCAATGAAATTTCAAACAAAACTTTTGAAATATGGAAAGTGATCATTGTCGATGGTCTATGGAGGTCCTAAGATGAACAAAAACATGAGTTTTAGCAGATTCTGAGAATGTGAATTTCCATGATCTTGTAAAAATTGCCAAAACACGCAATGCAATTTCGTACAAAACTTTTGAAATAAGCAAGGAGATTATTGTCGTTGGTCTATGCAAGTCCCAAGAAGAACAAAAACATGAGTTTTGGCTGATTCTTAGAACGTTGAATTTCCAACATCTTGTAAAAACTTGTTGAAACTGCTAAAACACGCAATGAAATTTCAAACAAAACTTTTGAAATATGGAAAGTGATCATTGTCGAAGGTCTATGGAGGTCCCAAGATGAACAAAAACATGTGTTTTGGCTAATTCTGAGAACGTTGAATTTCCAACATCTTGTAAAAACTTGTTGAAACTGCTAAAACACGCAATGAAATTTCAAACAAAACTTTTGAAATATGGAAAGTGATCATTGTCGATGGTCTATGGAGGTCCCAAGAAGAACAAAAACATGAGTTTTGGCTGATTCTGAGAACGTTGAATTTCCAACATCTTGTAAAAACTTGTTGAAACTGCTAAAACACGCAATGAAATTTCAAACAAAACTTTTGAAATATGGAAAGTGATCATTGTCGATGGTCTATGGAGGTCCTAAGATGAACAAAAACATGAGTTTTAGAAGATTCTGAGAAAGTGAATTTCCATGATCTTGTAAAAATTGCCAAAACACGCAATGCAATTTCGTACAAAACTTTTGAAATAAGCAAGGAGATTATTGTCGTTGGTCTATGCAGGTCCCAAGAAGAACAAAAACATGAGTTTTGGCTGATTCTGAGAACGTTGAATTTCCAACATCTTGTAAAAACTTGTTGAAACTGCTAAAACACGCAATGAAATTTCAAACAAAACTTTTGAAATATGGAAAGTGATCATTGTCGATGGTCTATGGAGGTCCTAAGATGAACAAAAACATGAGTTTTAGAAGATTCTGAGAATGTGAATTTCCATGATCTTGTAAAAATTGCCAAAACACGCAATGCAATTTCGTACAAAACTTTTGAAATAAGCAAGGAGATTATTGTCGTTGGTCTATGCAGGTCCCAAGAAGAACAAAAACATGAGTTTTGGCTGATTCTGAGAACGTTGAATTTCCAACATCTTGTAAAAACTTGTTGAAACTGCTAAAACACGCAATGAAATTTCAAACAAAACTTTTGAAATATGGAAAGTGATCATTGTCGATGGTCTATGGAGGTCCTAAGATGAACAAAAACATGAGTTTTGGCAGATTCTGAGAATGTGAATTTCCATGATCTTGTAAAAATTGCCAAAACACGCAATGAAATTTCGTACAAAATTTTTAAATAAGCAAGGAGATTATTGTCGTTGGTGTATGCAGGTCCCAAGAAGAACAAAAACATGAGTTTTGGCTGATTCTTAGAACGTTGAATTTCCAACATATTGTAAAAACTTGTTGAAACTGCTAAAACACGCAATGAAATTTCAAACAAAACTTTTGAAATATGGAAAGTGATCATTGTCGAAGGTCTATGGAGGTCCCAAGATGAACAAAAACATGAGTTTTGGCTGATTCTGAGAACGTTGAATTTCCAACATCTTGTAAAAACTTGTTGAAACTGCTAAAACACGCAATGAAATTTCAAACAAAACTTTTGAAATATGGAAAGTGATCATTGTCGATGGTCTATGGAGGTCCCAAGATGAACAAAAACATGAGTTTTGGCTGATTCTGAGAACGTTGAATTTCCAACATCTTGTAAAAACTTGTTGAAACTGCTAAAACACGCAATGAAATTTCAAACAAAACTTTTGAAATATGGAAAGTGATCATTGTCGATGGTCTATGGAGGTCCTAAGATGAACAAAAACATGAGTTTTGGCAGATTCTGAGAATGTGAATTTCCATGATCTTGTAAAAATTGCCAAAACACGCAATGAAATTTCGTACAAAATTTTGAAATAAGCAAGGAGATTATTGTCGTTGGTGTATGCAGGTCCCAAGAAGAACAAAAACATGAGTTTTGGCAGATTCTTAGAACGTTGAATTTCCAACATCTTGTAAAAACTTGTTGAAACTACTAAAACACGCAATGAAATTTCAAACAAAACTTTTGAAATATGGAAAGTGATCATTGTCGAAGGTCTATGGAGGTCCCAAGATGAACAAAAACATGAGTTTTGGCTGATTCTGAGAACGTTGAATTTCCAACATCTTGTAAAAACTTGTTGAAACTGCTAAAACACGCAATGAAATTTCAAACAAAATTTTTGAAATATGGAAAGTGATCCTTGTCGATGGTCTATGGAGGTCCCAAGATGAACAAAAACATGAGTTTTGGCTGATTCTGAGAACGTTGAATTTCCAACATCTTGTAAAAACTTGTTGAAACTGCTAAAACACGCAATGAAATTTCAAACAAAACTTTTGAAATATGGAAAGTGATCATTGTCGATGGTCTATGGAGGTCCTAAGATGAACAAAAACATGAGTTTTAGCAGATTCTGAGAATGTGAATTTCCATGATCTTGTAAAAATTGCCAAAACACGCAATGCAATTTCGTACAAAACTTTTGAAATAAGCAAGGAGATTATTGTCGTTGGTCTATGCAGGTCCCAAGAAGAACAAAAACATGAGTTTTGGCTGATTCTGAGAACGTTGAATTTCCAACATCTTGTAAAAACTTGTTGAAACTGCTAAAACACGCAATGAAATTTCAAACAAAACTTTTGAAATATGGAAAGTGATCATTGTCGATGGTCTATGGAGGTCCTAAGATGAACAAAAACATGAGTTTTAGCAGATTCTGAGAATGTGAATTTCCATGATCTTGTAAAAATTGCCAAAACACGCAATGCAATTTCGTACAAAACTTTTGAAATAAGCAAGGAGATTATTGTCGTTGGTCTATGCAAGTCCCAAGAAGAACAAAAACATGAGTTTTGGCTGATTCTTAGAACGTTGAATTTCCAACATCTTGTAAAAACTTGTTGAAACTGCTAAAACACGCAATGAAATTTCAAACAAAACTTTTGAAATATGGAAAGTGATCATTGTCGAAGGTCTATGGAGGTCCCAAGATGAACAAAAACATGTGTTTTGGCTAATTCTGAGAACGTTGAATTTCCAACATCTTGTAAAAACTTGTTGAAACTGCTAAAACACGCAATGAAATTTCAAACAAAACTTTTGAAATATGGAAAGTGATCATTGTCGATGGTCTATGGAGGTCCCAAGAAGAACAAAAACATGAGTTTTGGCTGATTCTGAGAACGTTGAATTTCCAACATCTTGTAAAAACTTGTTGAAACTGCTAAAACACGCAATGAAATTTCAAACAAAACTTTTGAAATATGGAAAGTGATCATTGTCGATGGTCTATGGAGGTCCTAAGATGAACAAAAACATGAGTTTTAGCAGATTCTGAGAATGTGAATTTCCATGATCTTGTAAAAATTGCCAAAACACGCAATGCAATTTCGTACAAAACTTTTGAAATAAGCAAGGAGATTATTGTCGTTGGTCTATGCAGGTCCCAAGAAGAACAAAAACATGAGTTTTGGCTGATTCTGAGAACGTTGAATTTCCAACATCTTGTAAAAACTTGTTGAAACTGCTAAAACACGCAATGAAATTTCAAACAAAACTTTTGAAATATGGAAAGTGATCATTGTCGATGGTCTATGGAGGTCCTAAGATGAACAAAAACATGAGTTTTGGCAGATTCTGAGAATGTGAATTTCCATGATCTTGTAAAAATTGCCAAAACACGCAATGAAATTTCGTACAAAATTTTTAAATAAGCAAGGAGATTATTGTCGTTGGTGTATGCAGGTCCCAAGAAGAACAAAAACATGAGTTTTGGCTGATTCTTAGAACGTTGAATTTCCAACATATTGTAAAAACTTGTTGAAACTGCTAAAACACGCAATGAAATTTCAAACAAAACTTTTGAAATATGGAAAGTGATCATTGTCGAAGGTCTATGGAGGTCCCAAGATGAACAAAAACATGAGTTTTGGCTGATTCTGAGAACGTTGAATTTCCAACATCTTGTAAAAACTTGTTGAAACTGCTAAAACACGCAATGAAATTTCAAACAAAACTTTTGAAATATGGAAAGTGATCATTGTCGATGGTCTATGGAGGTCCCAAGATGAACAAAAACATGAGTTTTGGCTGATTCTGAGAACGTTGAATTTCCAACATCTTGTAAAAACTTGTTGAAACTGCTAAAACACGCAATGAAATTTCAAACAAAACTTTTGAAATATGGAAAGTGATCATTGTCGATGGTCTATGGAGGTCCTAAGATGAACAAAAACATGAGTTTTGGTAGATTCTGAGAATGTGAATTTCCATGATCTTGTAAAAATTGCCAAAACACGCAATGAAATTTCGTACAAAATTTTGAAATAAGCAAGGAGATTATTGTCGTTGGTGTATGCAGGTCCCAAGAAGAACAAAAACATGAGTTTTGGCTGATTCTTAGAACGTTGAATTTCCAACATCTTGTAAAAACTTGTTGAAACTGCTAAAACACGCAATGAAATTTCAAACAAAACTTTTGAAATATAGAAAGTGATCATTGTCGAAGGTCTATGGAGGTCCCAAGATGAACAAAAACATGTGTTTTGGCTGATTCTGAGAACGTTGAATTTCCAACATCTTGTAAAAACTTGTTGAAACTGCTAAAACACGCAATGAAATTTCAAACAAAACTTTTGAAATATGGAAAGTGATCATTGTCGATGGTCTATGGAGGTCCCAAGAAGAACAAAAACATGAGTTTTGGCTGATTCTGAGAACGTTGAATTTCCAACATCTTGTAAAAACTTGTTGAAACTGCTAAAACACGCAATGAAATTTCAAACAAAACTTTTGAAATATGGAAAGTGATCATTGTCGATGGTCTATGGAGGTCCTAAGATGAACAAAAACATGAGTTTTAGCAGATTCTGAGAATGTGAATTTCCATGATCTTGTAAAAATTGCCAAAACACGCAATGCAATTTCGTACAAAACTTTTGAAATAAGCAAGGAGATTATTGTGGTTGGTCTATGCAGGTCCCAAGAAGAACAAAAACATGAGTTTTTGCTGATTCTGAGAACGTTGAATTTCCAACATCTTGTAAAAACTTGTTGAAACTGCTAAAACACGCAATGAAATTTCAAACAAAACTTTTGAAATATGGAAAGTGATCATTGTCGAAGGTCTATGGAGGTCCCAAGATGAACAAAAACATGTGTTTTGGCTAATTCTGAGAACGTTGAATTTCCAACATCTTGTAAAAACTTGTTGAAACTGCTAAAACACGCAATGAAATTTCAAACAAAACTTTTGAAATATGGAAAGTGATCATTGTCGATGGTCTATGGAGGTCCCAAGAAGAACAAAAACATGAGTTTTGGCTGATTCTGAGAACGTTGAATTTCCAACATCTTGTAAAAACTTGTTGAAACTGCTAAAACACGCAATGAAATTTCAAACAAAACTTTTGAAATATGGAAAGTGATCATTGTCGATGGTCTATGGAGGTCCTAAGATGAACAAAAACATGAGTTTTAGAAGATTCTGAGAAAGTGAATTTCCATGATCTTGTAAAAATTGCCAAAACACGCAATGCAATTTCGTACAAAACTTTTGAAATAAGCAAGGAGATTATTGTCGTTGGTCTATGCAGGTCCCAAGAAGAACAAAAACATGTGTTTTGGCTGATTCTGAGAACGTTGAATTTCCAACATCTTGTAAAAACTTGTTGAAACTGCTAAAACACGCAATGAAATTTCAAACAAAACTTTTGAAATATGGAAAGTGATCATTGTCGATGGTCTATGGAGGTCCTAAGATGAACAAAAACATGAGTTTTAGAAGATTCTGAGAATGTGAATTTCCATGATCTTGTAAAAATTGCCAAAACACGCAATGCAATTTCGTACAAAACTTTTGAAATAAGCAAGGAGATTATTGTCGTTGGTCTATGCAGGTCCCAAGAAGAACAAAAACATGAGTTTTGGCTGATTCTGAGAACGTTGAATTTCCAACATCTTGTAAAAACTTGTTGAAACTGCTAAAACACGCAATGAAATTTCAAACAAAACTTTTGAAATATGGAAAGTGATCATTGTCGATGGTCTATGGAGGTCCCAAGATGAACAAAAACATGAGTTTTGGCTGATTCTGAGAACGTTGAATTTCCAACATCTTGTAAAAACTTGTTGAAACTGCTAAAACACGCAATGAAATTTCAAACAAAACTTTTGAAATATGGAAAGTGATCATTGTCGATGGTCTATGGAGGTCCTAAGATGAACAAAAACATGAGTTTTGGTAGATTCTGAGAATGTGAATTTCCATGATCTTGTAAAAATTGCCAAAACACGCAATGAAATTTCGTACAAAATTTTGAAATAAGCAAGGAGATTATTGTCGTTGGTGTATGCAGGTCCCAAGAAGAACAAAAACATGAGTTTTGGCTGATTCTTAGAACGTTGAATTTCCAACATCTTGTAAAAACTTGTTGAAACTGCTAAAACACGCAATGAAATTTCAAACAAAACTTTTGAAATATGGAAAGTGATCATTGTCGAAGGTCTATGGAGGTCCCAAGATGAACAAAAACATGAGTTTTGGCTGATTCTGAGAACGTTGAATTTCCAACATCTTGTAAAAACTTGTTGAAACTGCTAAAACACGCAATGAAATTTCAAACAAAACTTTTGAAATATGGAAAGTGATCATTGTCGATGGTCTATGGAGGTCCCAAGATGAACAAAAACATGAGTTTTGGATGATTCTGAGAACGTTGAATTTCCAACATCTTGTAAAAACTTGTTGAAACTGCTAAAACACGCAATGAAATTTCAAACAAAACTTTTGAAATATGGAAAGTGATCATTGTCGATGGTCTATGGAGGTCCTAAGATGAACAAAAACATGAGTTTTAGCAGATTCTGAGAATGTGAATTTCCATGATCTTGTAAAAATTGCCAAAACACGCAATGCAATTTCGTACAAAACTTTTGAAATAAGCAAGGAGATTATTGTCGTTGGTCTATGCAGGTCCCAAGAAGAACAAAAACATGAGTTTTGGCTGATTCTGAGAACGTTGAATTTCCAACATCTTGTAAAAACTTGTTGAAACTGCTAAAACACGCAATGAAATTTCAAACAAAACTTTTGAAATATGGAAAGTGATCATTGTCGATGGTCTATGGAGGTCCTAAGATGAACAAAAACATGAGTTTTGGCAGATTCTGAGAATGTGAATTTCCATGATCTTGTAAAAATTGCCAAAACACGCAATGAAATTTCGTACAAAATTTTGAAATAAGCAAGGAGATTATTGTCGTTGGTGTATGCAGGTCCCAAGAAGAACAAAAACATGAGTTTTGGCAGATTCTTAGAACGTTGAATTTCCAACATCTTGTAAAAACTTGTTGAAACTGCTAAAACACGCAATGAAATTTCAAACAAAACTTTTGAAATATGGAAAGTGATCATTGTCGAAGGTCTATGGAGGTCCCAACATGAACAAAAACATGAGTTTTGGCTGATTCTGAGAACGTTGAATTTCCAACATCTTGTAAAAACTTGTTGAAACTGCTAATACACGCAATGAAATTTCAAACAAAATTTTTGAAATATGGAAAGTGATCCTTGTCGATGGTCTATGGAGGTCCAAAGATGAACAAAAACATGAGTTTTGGCTGATTCTGAGAACGTTGAATTTCCAACATCTTGTAAAAACTTGTTGAAACTGCTAAAACACGCAATGAAATTTCAAACAAAACTTTTGAAATATGGAAAGTGATCATTGTCGATGGTCTATGGAGGTCCTAAGATGAACAAAAACATGAGTTTTAGCAGATTCTGAGAATGTGAATTTCCATGATCTTGTAAAAATTGCCAAAACACGCAATGCAATTTCGTACAAAACTTTTGAAATAAGCAAGGAGATTATTGTCGTTGGTCTATGCAGGTCCCAAGAAGAACAAAAACATGAGTTTTGGCTGATTCTGAGAACGTTGAATTTCCAACATCTTGTAAAAACTTGTTGAAACTGCTAAAACACGCAATGAAATTTCAAACAAAACTTTTGAAATATGGAAAGTGATCATTGTCGATGGTCTATGGAGGTCCTAAGATGAACAAAAACATGAGTTTTGGCAGATTCTGAGAATGTGAATTTCCATGATCTTGTAAAAATTGCCAAAACACGCAATGAAATTTCGTACAAAATTTTGAAATAAGCAAGGAGATTATTGTCGTTGGTGTATGCAGGTCCCAAGAAGAACAAAAACATGAGTTTTGGCAGATTCTTAGAACGTTGAATTTCCAACATCTTGTAAAAACTTGTTGAAACTGCTAAAACACGCAATGAAATTTCAAACAAAACTTTTGAAATATGGAAAGTGATCATTGTCGAAGGTCTATGGAGGTCCCAACATGAACAAAAACATGAGTTTTGGCTGATTCTGAGAACGTTGAATTTCCAACATCTTGTAAAAACTTGTTGAAACTGCTAATACACGCAATGAAATTTCAAACAAAATTTTTGAAATATGGAAAGTGATCCTTGTCGATGGTCTATGGAGGTCCAAAGATGAACAAAAACATGAGTTTTGGCTGATTCTGAGAACGTTGAATTTCCAACATCTTGTAAAAACTTGTTGAAACTGCTAAAACACGCAATGAAATTTCAAACAAAACTTTTGAAATATGGAAAGTGATCATTGTCGATGGTCTATGGAGGTCCTAAGATGAACAAAAACATGAGTTTTAGCAGATTCTGAAAATGTGAATTTCCATGATCTTGTAAAAATTGCCAAAACACGCAGTGCAATTTCGTACAAAACTTTTGAAATAAGCAAGGAGATTATTGTCGTTGGTCTATGCAAGTCCCAAGAAGAACAAAAACATGAGTTTTGGCTGATTCTTAGAACGTTGAATTTCCAACATCTTGTAAAAACTTGTTGAAACTGCTAAAACACGCAATGAAATTTCAAACAAAACTTTTGAAATATGGAAAGTGATCATTGTCGAAGGTCTATGGAGGTCCCAAGATGAACAAAAACATGTGTTTTGGCTAATTCTGAGAACGTTGAATTTCCAACATCTTGTAAAAACTTGTTGAAACTGCTAAAACACGCAATGAAATTTCAAACAAAACTTTTGAAATATGGAAAGTGATCATTGTCGATGGTCTATGGAGGTCCCAAGAAGAACAAAAACATGAGTTTTGGCTGATTCTGAGAACGTTGAATTTCCAACATCTTGTAAAAACTTGTTGAAACTGCTAAAACACGCAATGAAATTTCAAACAAAACTTTTGAAATATGGAAAGTGATCATTGTCGATGGTCTATGGAGGTCCTAAGATGAACAAAAACATGAGTTTTAGAAGATTCTGAGAAAGTGAATTTCCATGATCTTGTAAAAATTGCCAAAACACGCAATGCAATTTCGTACAAAACTTTTGAAATAAGCAAGGAGATTATTGTCGTTGGTCTATGCAGGTCCCAAGAAGAACAAAAACATGAGTTTTGGCTGATTCTGAGAACGTTGAATTTCCAACATCTTGTAAAAACTTGTTGAAACTGCTAAAACACGCAATGAAATTTCAAACAAAACTTTTGAAATATGGAAAGTGATCATTGTCGATGGTCTATGGAGGTCCTAAGATGAACAAAAACATGAGTTTTAGAAGATTCTGAGAATGTGAATTTCCATGATCTTGTAAAAATTGCCAAAACACGCAATGCAATTTCGTACAAAACTTTTGAAATAAGCAAGGAGATTATTGTCGTTGGTCTATGCAGGTCCCAAGAAGAACAAAAACATGAGTTTTGGCTGATTCTGAGAACGTTGAATTTCCAACATCTTGTAAAAACTTGTTGAAACTGCTAAAACACGCAATGAAATTTCAAACAAAACTTTTGAAATATGGAAAGTGATCATTGTCGATGGTCTATGGAGGTCCCAAGATGAACAAAAACATGAGTTTTGGCTGATTCTGAGAACGTTGAATTTCCAACATCTTGTAAAAACTTGTTGAAACTGCTAAAACACGCAATGAAATTTCAAACAAAACTTTTGAAATATGGAAAGTGATCATTGTCGATGGTCTATGGAGGTCCTAAGATGAACAAAAACATGAGTTTTGGTAGATTCTGAGAATGTGAATTTCCATGATCTTGTAAAAATTGCCAAAACACGCAATGAAATTTCGTACAAAATTTTGAAATAAGCAAGGAGATTATTGTCGTTGGTGTATGCAGGTCCCAAGAAGAACAAAAACATGAGTTTTGGCTGATTCTTAGAACGTTGAATTTCCAACATCTTGTAAAAACTTGTTGAAACTGCTAAAACACGCAATGAAATTTCAAACAAAACTTTTGAAATATGGAAAGTGATCATTGTCGAAGGTCTATGGAGGTCCCAAGATGAACAAAAACATGAGTTTTGGCTGATTCTGAGAACGTTGAATTTCCAACATCTTGTAAAAACTTGTTGAAACTGCTAAAACACGCAATGAAATTTCAAACAAAACTTTTGAAATATGGAAAGTGATCATTGTCGATGGTCTATGGAGGTCCCAAGATGAACAAAAACATGAGTTTTGGATGATTCTGAGAACGTTGAATTTCCAACATCTTGTAAAAACTTGTTGAAACTGCTAAAACACGCAATGAAATTTCAAACAAAACTTTTGAAATATGGAAAGTGATCATTGTCGATGGTCTATGGAGGTCCTAAGATGAACAAAAACATGAGTTTTAGCAGATTCTGAGAATGTGAATTTCCATGATCTTGTAAAAATTGCCAAAACACGCAATGCAATTTCGTACAAAACTTTTGAAATAAGCAAGGAGATTATTGTCGTTGGTCTATGCAGGTCCCAAGAAGAACAAAAACATGAGTTTTGGCTGATTCTGAGAACGTTGAATTTCCAACATCTTGTAAAAACTTGTTGAAACTGCTAAAACACGCAATGAAATTTCAAACAAAACTTTTGAAATATGGAAAGTGATCATTGTCGATGGTCTATGGAGGTCCTAAGATGAACAAAAACATGAGTTTTGGCAGATTCTGAGAATGTGAATTTCCATGATCTTGTAAAAATTGCCAAAACACGCAATGAAATTTCGTACAAAATTTTGAAATAAGCAAGGAGATTATTGTCGTTGGTGTATGCAGGTCCCAAGAAGAACAAAAACATGAGTTTTGGCAGATTCTTAGAACGTTGAATTTCCAACATCTTGTAAAAACTTGTTGAAACTGCTAAAACACGCAATGAAATTTCAAACAAAACTTTTGAAATATGGAAAGTGATCATTGTCGAAGGTCTATGGAGGTCCCAACATGAACAAAAACATGAGTTTTGGCTGATTCTGAGAACGTTGAATTTCCAACATCTTGTAAAAACTTGTTGAAACTGCTAATACACGCAATGAAATTTCAAACAAAATTTTTGAAATATGGAAAGTGATCCTTGTCGATGGTCTATGGAGGTCCAAAGATGAACAAAAACATGAGTTTTGGCTGATTCTGAGAACGTTGAATTTCCAACATCTTGTAAAAACTTGTTGAAACTGCTAAAACACGCAATGAAATTTCAAACAAAACTTTTGAAATATGGAAAGTGATCATTGTCGATGGTCTATGGAGGTCCTAAGATGAACAAAAACATGAGTTTTAGCAGATTCTGAGAATGTGAATTTCCATGATCTTGTAAAAATTGCCAAAACACGCAATGCAATTTCGTACAAAACTTTTGAAATAAGCAAGGAGATTATTGTCGTTGGTCTATGCAAGTCCCAAGAAGAACAAAAACATGAGTTTTGGCTGATTCTTAGAACGTTGAATTTCCAACATCTTGTAAAAACTTGTTGAAACTGCTAAAACACGCAATGAAATTTCAAACAAAACTTTTGAAATATGGAAAGTGATCATTGTCGAAGGTCTATGGAGGTCCCAAGATGAACAAAAACATGTGTTTTGGCTAATTCTGAGAACGTTGAATTTCCAACATCTTGTAAAAACTTGTTGAAACTGCTAAAACACGCAATGAAATTTCAAACAAAACTTTTGAAATATGGAAAGTGATCATTGTCGATGGTCTATGGAGGTCCCAAGAAGAACAAAAACATGAGTTTTGGCTGATTCTGAGAACGTTGAATTTCCAACATCTTGTAAAAACTTGTTGAAACTGCTAAAACACGCAATGAAATTTCAAACAAAACTTTTGAAATATGGAAAGTGATCATTGTCGATGGTCTATGGAGGTCCTAAGATGAACAAAAACATGAGTTTTAGAAGATTCTGAGAAAGTGAATTTCCATGATCTTGTAAAAATTGCCAAAACACGCAATGCAATTTCGTACAAAACTTTTGAAATAAGCAAGGAGATTATTGTCGTTGGTCTATGCAGGTCCCAAGAAGAACAAAAACATGAGTTTTGGCTGATTCTGAGAACGTTGAATTTCCAACATCTTGTAAAAACTTGTTGAAACTGCTAAAACACGCAATGAAATTTCAAACAAAACTTTTGAAATATGGAAAGTGATCATTGTCGATGGTCTATGGAGGTCCTAAGATGAACAAAAACATGAGTTTTAGAAGATTCTGAGAATGTGAATTTCCATGATCTTGTAAAAATTGCCAAAACACGCAATGCAATTTCGTACAAAACTTTTGAAATAAGCAAGGAGATTATTGTCGTTGGTCTATGCAGGTCCCAAGAAGAACAAAAACATGAGTTTTGGCTGATTCTGAGAACGTTGAATTTCCAACATCTTGTAAAAACTTGTTGAAACTGCTAAAACACGCAATGAAATTTCAAACAAAACTTTTGAAATATGGAAAGTGATCATTGTCGATGGTCTATGGAGGTCCTAAGATGAACAAAAACATGAGTTTTGGCAGATTCTGAGAATGTGAATTTCCATGATCTTGTAAAAATTGCCAAAACACGCAATGAAATTTCGTACAAAATTTTTAAATAAGCAAGGAGATTATTGTCGTTGGTGTATGCAGGTCCCAAGAAGAACAAAAACATGAGTTTTGGCTGATTCTTAGAACGTTGAATTTCCAACATATTGTAAAAACTTGTTGAAACTGCTAAAACACGCAATGAAATTTCAAACAAAACTTTTGAAATATGGAAAGTGATCATTGTCGAAGGTCTATGGAGGTCCCAAGATGAACAAAAACATGAGTTTTGGCTGATTCTGAGAACGTTGAATTTCCAACATCTTGTAAAAACTTGTTGAAACTGCTAAAACACGCAATGAAATTTCAAACAAAACTTTTGAAATATGGAAAGTGATCATTGTCGATGGTCTATGGAGGTCCCAAGATGAACAAAAACATGAGTTTTGGCTGATTCTGAGAACGTTGAATTTCCAACATCTTGTAAAAACTTGTTGAAACTGCTAAAACACGCAATGAAATTTCAAACAAAACTTTTGAAATATGGAAAGTGATCATTGTCGATGGTCTATGGAGGTCCTAAGATGAACAAAAACATGAGTTTTGGCAGATTCTGAGAATGTGAATTTCCATGATCTTGTAAAAATTGCCAAAACACGCAATGAAATTTCGTACAAAATTTTGAAATAAGCAAGGAGATTATTGTCGTTGGTGTATGCAGGTCCCAAGAAGAACAAAAACATGAGTTTTGGCAGATTCTTAGAACGTTGAATTTCCAACATCTTGTAAAAACTTGTTGAAACTACTAAAACACGCAATGAAATTTCAAACAAAACTTTTGAAATATGGAAAGTGATCATTGTCGAAGGTCTATGGAGGTCCCAAGATGAACAAAAACATGAGTTTTGGCTGATTCTGAGAACGTTGAATTTCCAACATCTTGTAAAAACTTGTTGAAACTGCTAAAACACGCAATGAAATTTCAAACAAAATTTTTGAAATATGGAAAGTGATCCTTGTCGATGGTCTATGGAGGTCCCAAGATGAACAAAAACATGAGTTTTGGCTGATTCTGAGAACGTTGAATTTCCAACATCTTGTAAAAACTTGTTGAAACTGCTAAAACACGCAATGAAATTTCAAACAAAACTTTTGAAATATGGAAAGTGATCATTGTCGATGGTCTATGGAGGTCCTAAGATGAACAAAAACATGAGTTTTAGCAGATTCTGAGAATGTGAATTTCCATGATCTTGTAAAAATTGCCAAAACACGCAATGCAATTTCGTACAAAACTTTTGAAATAAGCAAGGAGATTATTGTCGTTGGTCTATGCAAGTCCCAAGAAGAACAAAAACATGAGTTTTGGCTGATTCTTAGAACGTTGAATTTCCAACATCTTGTAAAAACTTGTTGAAACTGCTAAAACACGCAATGAAATTTCAAACAAAACTTTTGAAATATGGAAAGTGATCATTGTCGATGGTCTATGGAGGTCCTAAGATGAACAAAAACATGAGTTTTAGAAGATTCTGAGAATGTGAATTTCCATGATCTTGTAAAAATTGCCAAAACACGCAATGCAATTTCGTACAAAACTTTTGAAATAAGCAAGGAGATTATTGTCGTTGGTCTATGCAGGTCCCAAGAAGAACAAAAACATGAGTTTTGGCTGATTCTGAGAACGTTGAATTTCCAACATCTTGTAAAAACTTGTTGAAACTGCTAAAACACGCAATGAAATTTCAAACAAAACTTTTGAAATATGGAAAGTGATCATTGTCGATGGTCTATGGAGGTCCTAAGATGAACAAAAACATGAGTTTTGGCAGATTCTGAGAATGTGAATTTCCATGATCTTGTAAAAATTGCCAAAACACGCAATGAAATTTCGTACAAAATTTTTAAATAAGCAAGGAGATTATTGTCGTTGGTGTATGCAGGTCCCAAGAAGAACAAAAACATGAGTTTTGGCAGATTCTTAGAACGTTGAATTTCCAACATATTGTAAAAACTTGTTGAAACTGCTAAAACACGCAATGAAATTTCAAACAAAACTTTTGAAATATGGAAAGTGATCATTGTCGAAGGTCTATGGAGGTCCCAAGATGAACAAAAACATGAGTTTTGGCTGATTCTGAGAACGTTGAATTTCCAACATCTTGTAAAAACTTGTTGAAACTGCTAAAACACGCAATGAAATTTCAAACAAAACTTTTGAAATATGGAAAGTGATCATTGTCGATGGTCTATGGAGGTCCCAAGATGAACAAAAACATGAGTTTTGGCTGATTCTGAGAACGTTGAATTTCCAACATCTTGTAAAAACTTGTTGAAACTGCTAAAACACGCAATGAAATTTCAAACAAAACTTTTGAAATATGGAAAGTGATCATTGTCGATGGTCTATGGAGGTCCTAAGATGAACAAAAACATGAGTTTTGGCAGATTCTGAGAATGTGAATTTCCATGATCTTGTAAAAATTGCCAAAACACGCAATGAAATTTCGTACAAAATTTTGAAATAAGCAAGGAGATTATTGTCGTTGGTGTATGCAGGTCCCAAGAAGAACAAAAACATGAGTTTTGGAAGATTCTTAGAACGTTGAATTTCCAACATCTTGTAAAAACTTGTTGAAACTACTAAAACACGCAATGAAATTTCAAACAAAACTTTTGAAATATGGAAAGTGATCATTGTCGAAGGTCTATGGAGGTCCCAAGATGAACAAAAACATGAGTTTTGGCTGATTCTGAGAACGTTGAATTTCCAACATCTTGTAAAAACTTGTTGAAACTGCTAAAACACGCAATGAAATTTCAAACAAAATTTTTGAAATATGGAAAGTGATCCTTGTCGATGGTCTATGGAGGTCCCAAGATGAACAAAAACATGAGTTTTTGCTGATTCTGAGAACGTTGAATTTCCAACATCTTGTAAAAACTTGTTGAAACTGCTAAAACACGCAATGAAATTTCAAACAAAACTTTTGAAATATGGAAAGTGATCATTGTCGATGGTCTATGGAGGTCCTAAGATGAACAAAAACATGAGTTTTAGCAGATTCTGAGAATGTGAATTTCCATGATCTTGTAAAAATTGCCAAAACACGCAATGCAATTTCGTACAAAACTTTTGAAATAAGCAAGGAGATTATTGTCGTTGGTCTATGCAAGTCCCAAGAAGAACAAAAACATGAGTTTTGGCTGATTCTTAGAACGTTGAATTTCCAACATCTTGTAAAAACTTGTTGAAACTGCTAAAACACGCAATGAAATTTCAAACAAAACTTTTGAAATATGGAAAGTGATCATTGTCGAAGGTCTATGGAGGTCCCAAGATGAACAAAAACATGTGTTTTGGCTAATTCTGAGAACGTTGAATTTCCAACATCTTGTAAAAACTTGTTGAAACTGCTAAAACACGCAATGAAATT
The DNA here is from genome assembly GCA_951800085.1 of Comarum palustre. NCBI lineage: Eukaryota > Viridiplantae > Streptophyta > Magnoliopsida > Rosales > Rosaceae > Comarum > Comarum palustre. The sequence goes on from OX637583.1 coordinate 7,761,216, forward strand.
TCAAACAAAACTTTTGAAATATGGAAAGTGATCATTGTCGATGGTCTATGGAGGTCCCAAGAAGAACAAAAACATGAGTTTTGGCTGATTCTGAGAACGTTGAATTTCCAACATCTTGTAAAAACTTGTTGAAACTGCTAAAACACGCAATGAAATTTCAAACAAAACTTTTGAAATATGGAAAGTGATCATTGTCGATGGTCTATGGAGGTCCTAAGATGAACAAAAACATGAGTTTTAGAAGATTCTGAGAAAGTGAATTTCCATGATCTTGTAAAAATTGCCAAAACACGCAATGCAATTTCGTACAAAACTTTTGAAATAAGCAAGGAGATTATTGTCGTTGGTCTATGCAGGTCCCAAGAAGAACAAAAACATGAGTTTTGGCTGATTCTGAGAACGTTGAATTTCCAACATCTTGTAAAAACTTGTTGAAACTGCTAAAACTCGCAATGAAATTTCAAACAAAACTTTTGAAATATGGAAAGTGATCATTGTCGATGGTCTATGGAGGTCCTAAGATGAACAAAAACATGAGTTTTAGCAGATTCTGAGAATGTGAATTTCCATGATCTTGTAAAAATTGCCAAAACACGCAATGCAATTTCGTACAAAACTTTTGAAATAAGCAAGGAGATTATTGTCGTTGGTCTATGCAGGTCCCAAGAAGAACAAAAACATGAGTTTTGGCTGATTCTTAGAACGTTGAATTTCCATCATCTTGTAAAAACTTGTTGAAACTGCTAAAACACGCAATGAAATTTCAAACAAAACTTTTGAAATATGGAAAGTTATCATTGTCGATGGTCTATGGAGGTCCTAAGATGAACAAAAACATGAGTTTTGGCAGATTCTGAGAATGTGAATTTCCATGATCTTGTAAAAATTGCCAAAACACGCAATGAAATTTCGTACAAAATTTTTAAATAAGCAAGGAGATTATTGTCGTTGGTGTATGCAGGTCCCAAGAAGAACAAAAACATGAGTTTTGGCTGATTCTTAGAACGTTGAATTTCCAACATATTGTAAAAACTTGTTGAAACTGCTAAAACACGCAATGAAATTTCAAACAAAACTTTTGAAATATGGAAAGTGATCATTGTCGAAGGTCTATGGAGGTCCCAAGATGAACAAAAACATGAGTTTTGGCTGATTCTGAGAACGTTGAATTTCCAACATCTTGTAAAAACTTGTTGAAACTGCTAAAACACGCAATGAAATTTCAAACAAAACTTTTGAAATATGGAAAGTGATCATTGTCGATGGTCTATGGAGGTCCCAAGATGAACAAAAACATGAGTTTTGGCTGATTCTGAGAACGTTGAATTTCCAACATCTTGTAAAAACTTGTTGAAACTGCTAAAACACGCAATGAAATTTCAAACAAAACTTTTGAAATATGGAAAGTGATCATTGTCGATGGTCTATGGAGGTCCTAAGATGAACAAAAACATGAGTTTTGGTAGATTCTGAGAATGTGAATTTCCATGATCTTGTAAAAATTGCCAAAACACGCAATGAAATTTCGTACAAAATTTTGAAATAAGCAAGGAGATTATTGTCGTTGGTGTATGCAGGTCCCAAGAAGAACAAAAACATGAGTTTTGGCTGATTCTTAGAACGTTGAATTTCCAACATCTTGTAAAAACTTGTTGAAACTGCTAAAACACGCAATGAAATTTCAAACAAAACTTTTGAAATATGGAAAGTGATCATTGTCGAAGGTCTATGGAGGTCCCAAGATGAACAAAAACATGAGTTTTGGCTGATTCTGAGAACGTTGAATTTCCAACATCTTGTAAAAACTTGTTGAAACTGCTAAAACACGCAATGAAATTTCAAACAAAACTTTTGAAATATGGAAAGTGATCATTGTCGATGGTCTATGGAGGTCCCAAGATGAACAAAAACATGAGTTTTGGCTGATTCTGAGAACGTTGAATTTCCAACATCTTGTAAAAACTTGTTGAAACTGCTAAAACACGCAATGAAATTTCAAACAAAACTTTTGAAATATGGAAAGTGATCATTGTCGATGGTCTATGGAGGTCCTAAGATGAACAAAAACATGAGTTTTAGCAGATTCTGAGAATGTGAATTTCCATGATCTTGTAAAAATTGCCAAAACACGCAATGCAATTTCGTACAAAACTTTTGAAATAAGCAAGGAGATTATTGTCGTTGGTCTATGCAGGTCCCAAGAAGAACAAAAACATGAGTTTTGGCTGATTCTGAGAACGTTGAATTTCCAACATCTTGTAAAAACTTGTTGAAACTGCTAAAACACGCAATGAAATTTCAAACAAAACTTTTGAAATATGGAAAGTGATCATTGTCGATGGTCTATGGAGGTCCTAAGATGAACAAAAACATGAGTTTTGGCAGATTCTGAGAATGTGAATTTCCATGATCTTGTAAAAATTGCCAAAACACGCAATGAAATTTCGTACAAAATTTTGAAATAAGCAAGGAGATTATTGTCGTTGGTGTATGCAGGTCCCAAGAAGAACAAAAACATGAGTTTTGGCTGATTCTTAGAACGTTGAATTTCCAACATCTTGTAAAAACTTGTTGAAACTGCTAAAACACGCAATGAAATTTCAAACAAAACTTTTGAAATATGGAAAGTGATCATTGTCGAAGGTCTATGGAGGTCCCAAGATGAACAAAAACATGAGTTTTGGCTGATTCTGAGAACGTTGAATTTCCAACATCTTGTAAAAACTTGTTGAAACTGCTAAAACACGCAATGAAATTTCAAACAAAATTTTTGAAATATGGAAAGTGATCCTTGTCGATGGTCTATGGAGGTCCCAAGAAGAACAAAAACATGAGTTTTGGCTGATTCTGAGAACGTTGAATTTCCAACATCTTGTAAAAACTTGTTGAAACTGCTAAAACACGCAATGAAATTTCAAACAAAACTTTTGAAATATGGAAAGTGATCATTGTCGATGGTCTATGGAGGTCCTAAGATGAACAAAAACATGAGTTTTAGAAGATTCTGAGAAAGTGAATTTCCATGATCTTGTAAAAATTGCCAAAACACGCAATGCAATTTCGTACAAAACTTTTGAAATAAGCAAGGAGATTATTGTCGTTGGTCTATGCAGGTCCCAAGAAGAACAAAAACATGAGTTTTGGCTGATTCTGAGAACGTTGAATTTCCAACATCTTGTAAAAACTTGTTGAAACTGCTAAAACACGCAATGAAATTTCAAACAAAACTTTTGAAATATGGAAAGTGATCATTGTCGATGGTCTATGGAGGTCCTAAGATGAACAAAAACATGAGTTTTAGAAGATTCTGAGAATGTGAATTTCCATGATCTTGTAAAAATTGCCAAAACACGCAATGCAATTTCGTACAAAACTTTTGAAATAAGCAAGGAGATTATTGTCGTTGGTCTATGCAGGTCCCAAGAAGAACAAAAACATGAGTTTTGGCTGATTCTGAGAACGTTGAATTTCCAACATCTTGTAAAAACTTGTTGAAACTGCTAAAACACGCAATGAAATTTCAAACAAAACTTTTGAAATATGGAAAGTGATCATTGTCGATGGTCTATGGAGGTCCTAAGATGAACAAAAACATGAGTTTTGGCAGATTCTGAGAATGTGAATTTCCATGATCTTGTAAAAATTGCCAAAACACGCAATGAAATTTCGTACAAAATTTTTAAATAAGCAAGGAGATTATTGTCGTTGGTGTATGCAGGTCCCAAGAAGAACAAAAACATGAGTTTTGGCTGATTCTTAGAACGTTGAATTTCCAACATATTGTAAAAACTTGTTGAAACTGCTAAAACACGCAATGAAATTTCAAACAAAACTTTTGAAATATGGAAAGTGATCATTGTCGAAGGTCTATGGAGGTCCCAAGATGAACAAAAACATGAGTTTTGGCTGATTCTGAGAACGTTGAATTTCCAACATCTTGTAAAAACTTGTTGAAACTGCTAAAACACGCAATGAAATTTCAAACAAAACTTTTGAAATATGGAAAGTGATCATTGTCGATGGTCTATGGAGGTCCCAAGATGAACAAAAACATGAGTTTTGGCTGATTCTGAGAACGTTGAATTTCCAACATCTTGTAAAAACTTGTTGAAACTGCTAAAACACGCAATGAAATTTCAAACAAAACTTTTGAAATATGGAAAGTGATCATTGTCGATGGTCTATGGAGGTCCTAAGATGAACAAAAACATGAGTTTTGGCAGATTCTGAGAATGTGAATTTCCATGATCTTGTAAAAATTGCCAAAACACGCAATGAAATTTCGTACAAAATTTTGAAATAAGCAAGGAGATTATTGTCGTTGGTGTATGCAGGTCCCAAGAAGAACAAAAACATGAGTTTTGGCAGATTCTTAGAACGTTGAATTTCCAACATCTTGTAAAAACTTGTTGAAACTACTAAAACACGCAATGAAATTTCAAACAAAACTTTTGAAATATGGAAAGTGATCATTGTCGAAGGTCTATGGAGGTCCCAAGATGAACAAAAACATGAGTTTTGGCTGATTCTGAGAACGTTGAATTTCCAACATCTTGTAAAAACTTGTTGAAACTGCTAAAACACGCAATGAAATTTCAAACAAAATTTTTGAAATATGGAAAGTGATCCTTGTCGATGGTCTATGGAGGTCCCAAGATGAACAAAAACATGAGTTTTGGCTGATTCTGAGAACGTTGAATTTCCAACATCTTGTAAAAACTTGTTGAAACTGCTAAAACACGCAATGAAATTTCAAACAAAACTTTTGAAATATGGAAAGTGATCATTGTCGATGGTCTATGGAGGTCCTAAGATGAACAAAAACATGAGTTTTAGCAGATTCTGAGAATGTGAATTTCCATGATCTTGTAAAAATTGCCAAAACACGCAATGCAATTTCGTACAAAACTTTTGAAATAAGCAAGGAGATTATTGTCGTTGGTCTATGCAAGTCCCAAGAAGAACAAAAACATGAGTTTTGGCTGATTCTTAGAACGTTGAATTTCCAACATCTTGTAAAAACTTGTTGAAACTGCTAAAACACGCAATGAAATTTCAAACAAAACTTTTGAAATATGGAAAGTGATCATTGTCGATGGTCTATGGAGGTCCTAAGATGAACAAAAACATGAGTTTTAGAAGATTCTGAGAATGTGAATTTCCATGATCTTGTAAAAATTGCCAAAACACGCAATGCAATTTCGTACAAAACTTTTGAAATAAGCAAGGAGATTATTGTCGTTGGTCTATGCAGGTCCCAAGAAGAACAAAAACATGAGTTTTGGCTGATTCTGAGAACGTTGAATTTCCAACATCTTGTAAAAACTTGTTGAAACTGCTAAAACACGCAATGAAATTTCAAACAAAACTTTTGAAATATGGAAAGTGATCATTGTCGATGGTCTATGGAGGTCCTAAGATGAACAAAAACATGAGTTTTGGCAGATTCTGAGAATGTGAATTTCCATGATCTTGTAAAAATTGCCAAAACACGCAATGAAATTTCGTACAAAATTTTTAAATAAGCAAGGAGATTATTGTCGTTGGTGTATGCAGGTCCCAAGAAGAACAAAAACATGAGTTTTGGCTGATTCTTAGAACGTTGAATTTCCAACATATTGTAAAAACTTGTTGAAACTGCTAAAACACGCAATGAAATTTCAAACAAAACTTTTGAAATATGGAAAGTGATCATTGTCGAAGGTCTATGGAGGTCCCAAGATGAACAAAAACATGAGTTTTGGCTGATTCTGAGAACGTTGAATTTCCAACATCTTGTAAAAACTTGTTGAAACTGCTAAAACACGCAATGAAATTTCAAACAAAACTTTTGAAATATGGAAAGTGATCATTGTCGATGGTCTATGGAGGTCCCAAGATGAACAAAAACATGAGTTTTGGCTGATTCTGAGAACGTTGAATTTCCAACATCTTGTAAAAACTTGTTGAAACTGCTAAAACACGCAATGAAATTTCAAACAAAACTTTTGAAATATGGAAAGTGATCATTGTCGATGGTCTATGGAGGTCCTAAGATGAACAAAAACATGAGTTTTGGCAGATTCTGAGAATGTGAATTTCCATGATCTTGTAAAAATTGCCAAAACACGCAATGAAATTTCGTACAAAATTTTGAAATAAGCAAGGAGATTATTGTCGTTGGTGTATGCAGGTCCCAAGAAGAACAAAAACATGAGTTTTGGCAGATTCTTAGAACGTTGAATTTCCAACATCTTGTAAAAACTTGTTGAAACTACTAAAACACGCAATGAAATTTCAAACAAAACTTTTGAAATATGGAAAGTGATCATTGTCGAAGGTCTATGGAGGTCCCAAGATGAACAAAAACATGAGTTTTGGCTGATTCTGAGAACGTTGAATTTCCAACATCTTGTAAAAACTTGTTGAAACTGCTAAAACACGCAATGAAATTTCAAACAAAATTTTTGAAATATGGAAAGTGATCCTTGTCGATGGTCTATGGAGGTCCCAAGATGAACAAAAACATGAGTTTTTGCTGATTCTGAGAACGTTGAATTTCCAACATCTTGTAAAAACTTGTTGAAACTGCTAAAACACGCAATGAAATTTCAAACAAAACTTTTGAAATATGGAAAGTGATCATTGTCGATGGTCTATGGAGGTCCTAAGATGAACAAAAACATGAGTTTTAGCAGATTCTGAGAATGTGAATTTCCATGATCTTGTAAAAATTGCCAAAACACGCAATGCAATTTCGTACAAAACTTTTGAAATAAGCAAGGAGATTATTGTCGTTGGTCTATGCAAGTCCCAAGAAGAACAAAAACATGAGTTTTGGCTGATTCTTAGAACGTTGAATTTCCAACATCTTGTAAAAACTTGTTGAAACTGCTAAAACACGCAATGAAATTTCAAACAAAACTTTTGAAATATGGAAAGTGATCATTGTCGAAGGTCTATGGAGGTCCCAAGATGAACAAAAACATGTGTTTTGGCTAATTCTGAGAACGTTGAATTTCCAACATCTTGTAAAAACTTGTTGAAACTGCTAAAACACGCAATGAAATTTCAAACAAAACTTTTGAAATATGGAAAGTGATCATTGTCGATGGTCTATGGAGGTCCCAAGAAGAACAAAAACATGAGTTTTGGCTGATTCTGAGAACGTTGAATTTCCAACATCTTGTAAAAACTTGTTGAAACTGCTAAAACACGCAATGAAATTTCAAACAAAACTTTTGAAATATGGAAAGTGATCATTGTCGATGGTCTATGGAGGTCCTAAGATGAACAAAAACATGAGTTTTAGAAGATTCTGAGAAAGTGAATTTCCATGATCTTGTAAAAATTGCCAAAACACGCAATGCAATTTCGTACAAAACTTTTGAAATAAGCAAGGAGATTATTGTCGTTGGTCTATGCAGGTCCCAAGAAGAACAAAAACATGAGTTTTGGCTGATTCTGAGAACGTTGAATTTCCAACATCTTGTAAAAACTTGTTGAAACTGCTAAAACACGCAATGAAATTTCAAACAAAACTTTTGAAATATGGAAAGTGATCATTGTCGATGGTCTATGGAGGTCCTAAGATGAACAAAAACATGAGTTTTAGCAGATTCTGAGAATGTGAATTTCCATGATCTTGTAAAAATTGCCAAAACACGCAATGCAATTTCGTACAAAACTTTTGAAATAAGCAAGGAGATTATTGTCATTGGTCTATGCAGGTCCCAAGAAGAACAAAAACATGAGTTTTGGCTGATTCTGAGAACGTTGAATTTCCAACATCTTGTAAAAACTTGTTGAAACTGCTAAAACACGCAATGAAATTTCAAACAAAACTTTTGAAATATGGAAAGTGATCATTGTCGATGGTCTATGGAGGTCCCAAGATGAACAAAAACATGAGTTTTGGCTGATTCTGAGAACGTTGAATTTCCAACATCTTGTAAAAACTTGTTGAAACTGCTAAAACACGCAATGAAATTTCAAACAAAACTTTTGAAATATGGAAAGTGATCATTGTCGATGGTCTATGGAGGTCCTAAGATGAACAAAAACATGAGTTTTGGTAGATTCTGAGAATGTGAATTTCCATGATCTTGTAAAAATTGCCAAAACACGCAATGAAATTTCGTACAAAATTTTGAAATAAGCAAGGAGATTATTGTCGTTGGTGTATGCAGGTCCCAAGAAGAACAAAAACATGAGTTTTGGCTGATTCTTAGAACGTTGAATTTCCAACATCTTGTAAAAACTTGTTGAAACTGCTAAAACACGCAATGAAATTTCAAACAAAACTTTTGAAATATGGAAAGTGATCATTGTCGATGGTCTATGGAGGTCCTAAGATGAACAAAAACATGAGTTTTGGCAGATTCTGAGAATGTGAATTTCCATGATCTTGTAAAAATTGCCAAAACACGCAATGAAATTTCGTACAAAATTTTGAAATAAGCAAGGAGATTATTGTCGTTGGTGTATGCAGGTCCCAAGAAGAACAAAAACATGAGTTTTGGCAGATTCTTAGAACGTTGAATTTCCAACATCTTGTAAAAACTTGTTGAAACTACTAAAACACGCAATGAAATTTCAAACAAAACTTTTGAAATATGGAAAGTGATCATTGTCGAAGGTCTATGGAGGTCCCAAGATGAACAAAAACATGAGTTTTGGCTGATTCTGAGAACGTTGAATTTCCAACATCTTGTAAAAACTTGTTGAAACTGCTAAAACACGCAATGAAATTTCAAACAAAACTTTTGAAATATGGAAAGTGATCATTGTCGATGGTCTATGGAGGTCCCAAGATGAACAAAAACATGAGTTTTGGCTGATTCTGAGAACGTTGAATTTCCAACATCTTGTAAAAACTTGTTGAAACTGCTAAAACACGCAATGAAATTTCAAACAAAACTTTTGAAATATGGAAAGTGATCATTGTCGATGGTCTATGGAGGTCCTAAGATGAACAAAAACATGAGTTTTGGTAGATTCTGAGAATGTGAATTTCCATGATCTTGTAAAAATTGCCAAAACACGCAATGAAATTTCGTACAAAATTTTGAAATAAGCAAGGAGATTATTGTCGTTGGTGTATGCAGGTCCCAAGAAGAACAAAAACATGAGTTTTGGCTGATTCTTAGAACGTTGAATTTCCAACATCTTGTAAAAACTTGTTGAAACTGCTAAAACACGCAATGAAATTTCAAACAAAACTTTTGAAATATGGAAAGTGATCATTGTCGAAGGTCTATGGAGGTCCCAAGATGAACAAAAACATGTGTTTTGGCTGATTCTGAGAACGTTGAATTTCCAACATCTTGTAAAAACTTGTTGAAACTGCTAAAACACGCAATGAAATTTCAAACAAAACTTTTGAAATATGGAAAGTGATCATTGTCGATGGTCTATGGAGGTCCCAAGAAGAACAAAAACATGAGTTTTGGCTGATTCTGAGAACGTTGAATTTCCAACATCTTGTAAAAACTTGTTGAAACTGCTAAAACACGCAATGAAATTTCAAACAAAACTTTTGAAATATGGAAAGTGATCATTGTCGATGGTCTATGGAGGTCCTAAGATGAACAAAAACATGAGTTTTAGAAGATTCTGAGAAAGTGAATTTCCATGATCTTGTAAAAATTGCCAAAACACGCAATGCAATTTCGTACAAAACTTTTGAAATAAGCAAGGAGATTATTGCCGTTGGTCTATGCAGGTCCCAAGAAGAACAAAAACATGAGTTTTGGCTGATTCTGAGAACGTTGAATTTCCAACATCTTGTAAAAACTTGTTGAAACTGCTAAAACTCGCAATGAAATTTCAAACAAAACTTTTGAAATATGGAAAGTGATCATTGTCGATGGTCTATGGAGGTCCTAAGATGAACAAAAACATGAGTTTTAGCAGATTCTGAGAATGTGAATTTCCATGATCTTGTAAAAATTGCCAAAACACGCAATGCAATTTCGTACAAAACTTTTGAAATAAGCAAGGAGATTATTGTCGTTGGTCTATGCAGGTCCCAAGAAGAACAAAAACATGAGTTTTGGCTGATTCTTAGAACGTTGAATTTCCATCATCTTGTAAAAACTTGTTGAAACTGCTAAAACACGCAATGAAATTTCAAACAAAACTTTTGAAATATGGAAAGTTATCATTGTCGATGGTCTATGGAGGTCCTAAGATGAACAAAAACATGAGTTTTGGCAGATTCTGAGAATGTGAATTTCCATGATCTTGTAAAAATTGCCAAAACACGCAATGAAATTTCGTACAAAATTTTTAAATAAGCAAGGAGATTATTGTCGTTGGTGTATGCAGGTCCCAAGAAGAACAAAAACATGAGTTTTGGCTGATTCTTAGAACGTTGAATTTCCAACATATTGTAAAAACTTGTTGAAACTGCTAAAACACGCAATGAAATTTCAAACAAAACTTTTGAAATATGGAAAGTGATCATTGTCGAAGGTCTATGGAGGTCCCAAGATGAACAAAAACATGAGTTTTGGCTGATTCTGAGAACGTTGAATTTCCAACATCTTGTAAAAACTTGTTGAAACTGCTAAAACACGCAATGAAATTTCAAACAAAACTTTTGAAATATGGAAAGTGATCATTGTCGATGGTCTATGGAGGTCCCAAGATGAACAAAAACATGAGTTTTGGCTGATTCTGAGAACGTTGAATTTCCAACATCTTGTAAAAACTTGTTGAAACTGCTAAAACACGCAATGAAATTTCAAACAAAACTTTTGAAATATGGAAAGTGATCATTGTCGATGGTCTATGGAGGTCCTAAGATGAACAAAAACATGAGTTTTGGTAGATTCTGAGAATGTGAATTTCCATGATCTTGTAAAAATTGCCAAAACACGCAATGAAATTTCGTACAAAATTTTGAAATAAGCAAGGAGATTATTGTCGTTGGTGTATGCAGGTCCCAAGAAGAACAAAAACATGAGTTTTGGCTGATTCTTAGAACGTTGAATTTCCAACATCTTGTAAAAACTTGTTGAAACTGCTAAAACACGCAATGAAATTTCAAACAAAACTTTTGAAATATGGAAAGTGATCATTGTCGAAGGTCTATGGAGGTCCCAAGATGAACAAAAACATGAGTTTTGGCTGATTCTGAGAACGTTGAATTTCCAACATCTTGTAAAAACTTGTTGAAACTGCTAAAACACGCAATGAAATTTCAAACAAAACTTTTGAAATATGGAAAGTGATCATTGTCGATGGTCTATGGAGGTCCCAAGATGAACAAAAACATGAGTTTTGGCTGATTCTGAGAACGTTGAATTTCCAACATCTTGTAAAAACTTGTTGAAACTGCTAAAACACGCAATGAAATTTCAAACAAAACTTTTGAAATATGGAAAGTGATCATTGTCGATGGTCTATGGAGGTCCTAAGATGAACAAAAACATGAGTTTTAGCAGATTCTGAGAATGTGAATTTCCATGATCTTGTAAAAATTGCCAAAACACGCAATGCAATTTCGTACAAAACTTTTGAAATAAGCAAGGAGATTATTGTCGTTGGTCTATGCAGGTCCCAAGAAGAACAAAAACATGAGTTTTGGCTGATTCTGAGAACGTTGAATTTCCAACATCTTGTAAAAACTTGTTGAAACTGCTAAAACACGCAATGAAATTTCAAACAAAACTTTTGAAATATGGAAAGTGATCATTGTCGATGGTCTATGGAGGTCCTAAGATGAACAAAAACATGAGTTTTGGCAGATTCTGAGAATGTGAATTTCCATGATCTTGTAAAAATTGCCAAAACACGCAATGAAATTTCGTACAAAATTTTGAAATAAGCAAGGAGATTATTGTCGTTGGTGTATGCAGGTCCCAAGAAGAACAAAAACATGAGTTTTGGCTGATTCTTAGAACGTTGAATTTCCAACATCTTGTAAAAACTTGTTGAAACTGCTAAAACACGCAATGAAATTTCAAACAAAACTTTTGAAATATGGAAAGTGATCATTGTCGAAGGTCTATGGAGGTCCCAAGATGAACAAAAACATGAGTTTTGGCTGATTCTGAGAACGTTGAATTTCCAACATCTTGTAAAAACTTGTTGAAACTGCTAAAACACGCAATGAAATTTCAAACAAAATTTTTGAAATATGGAAAGTGATCCTTGTCGATGGTCTATGGAGGTCCCAAGATGAACAAAAACATGAGTTTTGGCTGATTCTGAGAACGTTGAATTTCCAACATCTTGTAAAAACTTGTTGAAACTGCTAAAACACGCAATGAAATTTCAAACAAAACTTTTGAAATATGGAAAGTGATCATTGTCGATGGTCTATGGAGGTCCTAAGATGAACAAAAACATGAGTTTTAGCAGATTCTGAGAATGTGAATTTCCATGATCTTGTAAAAATTGCCAAAACACGCAATGCAATTTCGTACAAAACTTTTGAAATAAGCAAGGAGATTATTGTCGTTGGTCTATGCAAGTCCCAAGAAGAACAAAAACATGAGTTTTGGCTGATTCTTAGAACGTTGAATTTCCAACATCTTGTAAAAACTTGTTGAAACTGCTAAAACACGCAATGAAATTTCAAACAAAACTTTTGAAATATGGAAAGTGAACATTGTCGAAGGTCTATGGAGGTCCCAAGATGAACAAAAACATGTGTTTTGGCTAATTCTGAGAACGTTGAATTTCCAACATCTTGTAAAAACTTGTTGAAACTGCTAAAACACGCAATGAAATTTCAAACAAAATTTTTGAAATATGGAAAGTGATCCTTGTCGATGGTCTATGGAGGTCCCAAGAAGAACAAAAACATGAGTTTTGGCTGATTCTTAGAACGTTGAATTTCCAACATCTTGTAAAAACTTGTTGAAACTGCTAAAACACGCAATGAAATTTCAAACAAAACTTTTGAAATATGGAAAGTGATCATTGTCGATGGTCTATGGAGGTCCTAAGATGAACAAAAACATGAGTTTTAGCAGATTCTGAGAATGTGAATTTCCATGATCTTGTAAAAATTGCCAAAACACGCAATGCAATTTCGTACAAAACTTTTGAAATAAGCAAGGAGATTATTGTCGTTGGTCTATGCAAGTCCCAAGAAGAACAAAAACATGAGTTTTGGCTGATTCTTAGAACGTTGAATTTCCAACATCTTGTAAAAACTTGTTGAAACTGCTAAAACACGCAATGAAATTTCAAACAAAACTTTTGAAATATGGAAAGTGATCATTGTCGAAGGTCTATGGAGGTCCCAAGATGAACAAAAACATGTGTTTTGGCTAATTCTGAGAACGTTGAATTTCCAACATCTTGTAAAAACTTGTTGAAACTGCTAAAACACGCAATGAAATTTCAAACAAAACTTTTGAAATATGGAAAGTGATCATTGTTGATGGTCTATGGAGGTCCCAAGATGAACAAAAACATGAGTTTTGGCTGATTCTGAGAACGTTGAATTTCCAACATCTTGTAAAAACTTGTTGAAACTGCTAAAACACGCAATGAAATTTCAAACAAAACTTTTGAAATATGGAAAGTGATCATTGTCGATGGTCTATGGAGGTCCTAAGATGAATAAAAACATGAGTTTTAGCAGATTCTGAGAATGTGAATTTCCATGATCTTGTAAAAATTGCCAAAACACGCAATGCAATTTCGTACAAAACTTTTGAAATAAGCAAGGAGATTATTGTCGTTGGTCTATGCAGGTCCCAAGAAGAACAAAAACATGAGTTTTGGCTGATTCTGAGAACGTTGAATTTCCAACATCTTGTAAAAACTTGTTGAAACTGCTAAAACACGCAATGAAATTTCAAACAAAACTTTTGAAATATGGAAAGTGATCATTGTCGATGGTCTATGGAGGTCCTAAGATGAACAAAAACATGAGTTTTGGCAGATTCTGAGAATGTGAATTTCCATGATCTTGTAAAAATTGCCAAAACACGCAATGAAATTTCGTACAAAATTTTGAAATAAGCAAGGAGATTATTGTCGTTGGTGTATGCAGGTCCCAAGAAGAACAAAAACATGAGTTTTGGCTGATTCTTAGAACGTTGAATTTCCAACATCTTGTAAAAACTTGTTGAAACTGCTAAAACACGCAATGAAATTTCAAACAAAACTTTTGAAATACGGAAAGTGATCATTGTCGAAGGTCTATGGAGGTCCCAAGATGAACAAAAACATGAGTTTTGGCTGATTCTGAGAACGTTGAATTTCCAACATCTTGTAAAAACTTGTTGAAACTGCTAAAACACGCAATGAAATTTCAAACAAAATTTTTGAAATATGGAAAGTGATCCTTGTCGATGGTCTATGGAGGTCCCAAGATGAACAAAAACATGAGTTTTGGCGGATTCTGAGAACGTTGAATTTCCAACATCTTGTAAAAACTTGTTGAAACTGCTAAAACACGCAATGAAATTTCAAACAAAACTTTTGAAATATGGAAAGTGATCATTGTCGATGGTCTATGGAGGTCCTAAGATGAACAAAAACATGAGTTTTAGCAGATTATGAGAATGTGAATTTCCATGATCTTGTAAAAATTGCCAAAACACGCAATGCAATTTCGTACAAAACTTTTGAAATAAGCAAGGAGATTATTGTCGTTGGTCTATGCAAGTCCCAAGAAGAACAAAAACATGAGTTTTGGCTGATTCTTAGAACGTTGAATTTCCAACATCTTGTAAAAACTTGTTGAAACTGCTAAAACACGCAATGAAATTTCAAACAAAACTTTTGAAATATGGAAAGTGATCATTGTCGAAGGTCTATGGAGGTCCCAAGATGAACAAAAACATGTGTTTTGGCTAATTCTGAGAACGTTGAATTTCCAACATCTTGTAAAAACTTGTTGAAACTGCTAAAACACGCAATGAAATTTCAGACAAAACTTTTGAAATATGGAAAGTGATCATTGTCGATGGTCTATAGAGGTCCCAAGATGAACAAAAACATGAGTTTTGGCTGATTCTGAGAACGTTCAATTTCCAACATCTTGTAAAAACTTGTTGAAAGTGCTAAAACACGCAATGAAATTTCAAACAAAACTTTTGAAATATGGAAAGTGATCATTGTCGATGGTCTATGGAGGTCCTAAGATGAACAAAAACATGAGTTTTAGCAGATTCTGAGAATGTGAATTTCCATGATCTTGTAAAAATTGCCAAAACACGCAATGCAATTTCGTAAAAACTTTTGAAATAAGAAAGGAGATTATTGTCGTTGGTCTATGCTGGTCCCAAGAAGAACAAAAACATGAGTTTTGGCTGATTCTTAGAATGTTGAATTTCCAACATCTTGTAAAAACTTGTTGAAACTGCTAAAACACGCAATGAAATTTCAAACAAAACTTTTGAAATATGGAAAGTGATCATTGTCGATGGTCTATAGAGGTCCCAAGATGAACAAAAACATGAGTTTTGGCTGATTCTGAGAACGTTGAATTTCCAACATCTTGTAAAAACTTGTTGAAACTGCTAAAACACGCAATGAAATTTCAAACAAAACTTTTGAAATATGGAAAGTGATCATTGTCGATGGTCTATGGAGGTCCTAAGATGAATAAAAACATGAGTTTTAGCAGATTCTGAGAATGTGAATTTCCATGATCTTGTAAAAATTGCCAAAACACGCAATGCAATTTCGTACAAAACTTTTGAAATAAGCAAGGAGATTATTGTCGTTGGTCTATGCAGGTCCCAAGAAGAACAAAAACATGAGTTTTGGCTGATTCTGAGAACGTTGAATTTCCAACATCTTGTAAAAACTTGTTGAAACTGCTAAAACACGCAATGAAATTTCAAACAAAACTTTTGAAATATGGAAAGTGATCATTGTCGATGGTCTATGGAGGTCCTAAGATGAACAAAAACATGAGTTTTGGCAGATTCTGAGAATGTGAATTTCCATGATCTTGTAAAAATTGCCAAAACACGCAATGAAATTTCGTACAAAATTTTGAAATAAGCAAGGAGATTATTGTCGTTGGTGTATGCAGGTCCCAAGAAGAACAAAAACATGAGTTTTGGCTGATTCTTAGAACGTTGAATTTCCAACATCTTGTAAAAACTTGTTGAAACTGCTAAAACACGCAATGAAATTTCAAACAAAACTTTTGAAATATGGAAAGTGATCATTGTCGAAGGTCTATGGAGGTCCCAAGATGAACAAAAACATGAGTTTTGGCTGATTCTGAGAACGTTGAATTTCCAACATCTTGTAAAAACTTGTTGAAACTGCTAAAACACGCAATGAAATTTCAAACAAAATTTTTGAAATATGGAAAGTGATCCTTGTCGATGGTCTATGGAGGTCCCAAGATGAACAAAAACATGAGTTTTGGCTGATTCTGAGAACGTTGAATTTCCAACATCTTGTAAAAACTTGTTGAAACTGCTAAAACACGCAATGAAATTTCAAACAAAACTTTTGAAATATGGAAAGTGATCATTGTCGATGGTCTATGGAGGTCCTAAGATGAACAAAAACATGAGTTTTAGCAGATTCTGAGAATGTGAATTTCCATGATCTTGTAAAAATTGCCAAAACACGCAATGCAATTTCGTACAAAACTTTTGAAATAAGCAAGGAGATTATTGTCGTTGGTCTATGCAAGTCCCAAGAAGAACAAAAACATGAGTTTTGGCTGATTCTTAGAACGTTGAATTTCCAACATCTTGTAAAAACTTGTTGAAACTGCTAAAACACGCAATGAAATTTCAAACAAAACTTTTGAAATATGGAAAGTGATCATTGTCGAAGGTCTATGGAGGTCCCAAGATGAACAAAAACATGTGTTTTGGCTAATTCTGAGAACGTTGAATTTCCAACATCTTGTAAAAACTTGTTGAAACTGCTAAAACACGCAATGAAATTTCAAACAAAATTTTTGAAATATGGAAAGTGATCCTTGTCGATGGTCTATGGAGGTCCCAAGAAGAACAAAAACATGAGTTTTGGCTGATTCTTAGAACGTTGAATTTCCAACATCTTGTAAAAACTTGTTGAAACTGCTAAAACACGCAATGAAATTTCAAACAAAACTTTTGAAATATGGAAAGTGATCATTGTCGATGGTCTATGGAGGTCCTAAGATGAACAAAAACATGAGTTTTAGCAGATTCTGAGAATGTGAATTTCCATGATCTTGTAAAAATTGCCAAAACACGCAATGCAATTTCGTACAAAACTTTTGAAATAAGCAAGGAGATTATTGTCGTTGGTCTATGCAAGTCCCAAGAAGAACAAAAACATGAGTTTTGGCTGATTCTTAGAACGTTGAATTTCCAACATCTTGTAAAAACTTGTTGAAACTGCTAAAACACGCAATGAAATTTCAAACAAAACTTTTGAAATATGGAAAGTGATCATTGTCGAAGGTCTATGGAGGTCCCAAGATGAACAAAAACATGTGTTTTGGCTAATTCTGAGAACGTTGAATTTCCAACATCTTGTAAAAACTTGTTGAAACTGCTAAAACACGCAATGAAATTTCAAACAAAACTTTTGAAATATGGAAAGTGATCATTGTTGATGGTCTATGGAGGTCCCAAGATGAACAAAAACATGAGTTTTGGCTGATTCTGAGAACGTTGAATTTCCAACATCTTGTAAAAACTTGTTGAAACTGCTAAAACACGCAATGAAATTTCAAACAAAACTTTTGAAATATGGAAAGTGATCATTGTCGATGGTCTATGGAGGTCCTAAGATGAATAAAAACATGAGTTTTAGCAGATTCTGAGAATGTGAATTTCCATGATCTTGTAAAAATTGCCAAAACACGCAATGCAATTTCGTACAAAACTTTTGAAATAAGCAAGGAGATTATTGTCGTTGGTCTATGCAGGTCCCAAGAAGAACAAAAACATGAGTTTTGGCTGATTCTGAGAACGTTGAATTTCCAACATCTTGTAAAAACTTGTTGAAACTGCTAAAACACGCAATGAAATTTCAAACAAAACTTTTGAAATATGGAAAGTGATCATTGTCGATGGTCTATGGAGGTCCTAAGATGAACAAAAACATGAGTTTTGGCAGATTCTGAGAATGTGAATTTCCATGATCTTGTAAAAATTGCCAAAACACGCAATGAAATTTCGTACAAAATTTTGAAATAAGCAAGGAGATTATTGTCGTTGGTGTATGCAGGTCCCAAGAAGAACAAAAACATGAGTTTTGGCTGATTCTTAGAACGTTGAATTTCCAACATCTTGTAAAAACTTGTTGAAACTGCTAAAACACGCAATGAAATTTCAAACAAAACTTTTGAAATATGGAAAGTGATCATTGTCGAAGGTCTATGGAGGTCCCAAGATGAACAAAAACATGAGTTTTGGCTGATTCTGAGAACGTTGAATTTCCAACATCTTGTAAAAACTTGTTGAAACTGCTAAAACACGCAATGAAATTTCAAACAAAATTTTTGAAATATGGAAAGTGATCCTTGTCGATGGTCTATGGAGGTCCCAAGATGAACAAAAACATGAGTTTTGGCGGATTCTGAGAACGTTGAATTTCCAACATCTTGTAAAAACTTGTTGAAACTGCTAAAACACGCAATGAAATTTCAAACAAAACTTTTGAAATATGGAAAGTGATCATTGTCGATGGTCTATGGAGGTCCTAAGATGAACAAAAACATGAGTTTTAGCAGATTATGAGAATGTGAATTTCCATGA
This sequence comes from Comarum palustre, assembly GCA_951800085.1. Classification (NCBI taxonomy): domain Eukaryota; kingdom Viridiplantae; phylum Streptophyta; class Magnoliopsida; order Rosales; family Rosaceae; genus Comarum; species Comarum palustre. The sequence continues at coordinate 7,779,890 of OX637583.1, forward strand.
TCTTGTAAAAATTGCCAAAACACGCAATGCAATTTCGTACAAAACTTTTGAAATAAGCAAGGAGATTATTGTCGTTGGTCTATGCAAGTCCCAAGAAGAACAAAAACATGAGTTTTGGCTGATTCTTAGAACGTTGAATTTCCAACATCTTGTAAAAACTTGTTGAAACTGCTAAAACACGCAATGAAATTTCAAACAAAACTTTTGAAATATGGAAAGTGATCATTGTCGAAGGTCTATGGAGGTCCCAAGATGAACAAAAACATGTGTTTTGGCTAATTCTGAGAACGTTGAATTTCCAACATCTTGTAAAAACTTGTTGAAACTGCTAAAACACGCAATGAAATTTCAGACAAAACTTTTGAAATATGGAAAGTGATCATTGTCGATGGTCTATAGAGGTCCCAAGATGAACAAAAACATGAGTTTTGGCTGATTCTGAGAACGTTCAATTTCCAACATCTTGTAAAAACTTGTTGAAAGTGCTAAAACACGCAATGAAATTTCAAACAAAACTTTTGAAATATGGAAAGTGATCATTGTCGATGGTCTATGGAGGTCCTAAGATGAACAAAAACATGAGTTTTAGCAGATTCTGAGAATGTGAATTTCCATGATCTTGTAAAAATTGCCAAAACACGCAATGCAATTTCGTAAAAACTTTTGAAATAAGAAAGGAGATTATTGTCGTTGGTCTATGCTGGTCCCAAGAAGAACAAAAACATGAGTTTTGGCTGATTCTTAGAATGTTGAATTTCCAACATCTTGTAAAAACTTGTTGAAACTGCTAAAACACGCAATGAAATTTCAAACAAAACTTTTGAAATATGGAAAGTGATCATTGTCGAAGGTCTATGGAGGTCCCAAGATGAACAAAAACATGTGTTTTGGCTAATTCTGAGAACGTTGAATTTCCAACATCTTGTAAAAACTTGTTGAAACTGCTAAAACACGCAATGAAATTTCAAACAAAATTTTTGAAATATGGAAAGTGATCCTTGTCGATGGTCTATGGAGGTCCCAAGAAGAACAAAAACATGAGTTTTGGCTGATTCTTAGAACGTTGAATTTCCAACATCTTGTAAAAACTTGTTGAAACTGCTAAAACACGCAATGAAATTTCAAACAAAACTTTTGAAATATGGAAAGTGATCATTGTCGATGGTCTATGGAGGTCCTAAGATGAACAAAAACATGAGTTTTAGCAGATTCTGAGAATGTGAATTTCCATGATCTTGTAAAAATTGCCAAAACACGCAATGCAATTTCGTACAAAACTTTTGAAATAAGCAAGGAGATTATTGTCGTTGGTCTATGCAAGTCCCAAGAAGAACAAAAACATGAGTTTTGGCTGATTCTTAGAACGTTGAATTTCCAACATCTTGTAAAAACTTGTTGAAACTGCTAAAACACGCAATGAAATTTCAAACAAAACTTTTGAAATATGGAAAGTGATCATTGTCGAAGGTCTATGGAGGTCCCAAGATGAACAAAAACATGTGTTTTGGCTAATTCTGAGAACGTTGAATTTCCAACATCTTGTAAAAACTTGTTGAAACTGCTAAAACACGCAATGAAATTTCAAACAAAACTTTTGAAATATGGAAAGTGATCATTGTTGATGGTCTATGGAGGTCCCAAGATGAACAAAAACATGAGTTTTGGCTGATTCTGAGAACGTTGAATTTCCAACATCTTGTAAAAACTTGTTGAAACTGCTAAAACACGCAATGAAATTTCAAACAAAACTTTTGAAATATGGAAAGTGATCATTGTCGATGGTCTATGGAGGTCCTAAGATGAATAAAAACATGAGTTTTAGCAGATTCTGAGAATGTGAATTTCCATGATCTTGTAAAAATTGCCAAAACACGCAATGCAATTTCGTACAAAACTTTTGAAATAAGCAAGGAGATTATTGTCGTTGGTCTATGCAGGTCCCAAGAAGAACAAAAACATGAGTTTTGGCTGATTCTGAGAACGTTGAATTTCCAACATCTTGTAAAAACTTGTTGAAACTGCTAAAACACGCAATGAAATTTCAAACAAAACTTTTGAAATATGGAAAGTGATCATTGTCGATGGTCTATGGAGGTCCTAAGATGAACAAAAACATGAGTTTTGGCAGATTCTGAGAATGTGAATTTCCATGATCTTGTAAAAATTGCCAAAACACGCAATGAAATTTCGTACAAAATTTTGAAATAAGCAAGGAGATTATTGTCGTTGGTGTATGCAGGTCCCAAGAAGAACAAAAACATGAGTTTTGGCTGATTCTTAGAACGTTGAATTTCCAACATCTTGTAAAAACTTGTTGAAACTGCTAAAACACGCAATGAAATTTCAAACAAAACTTTTGAAATATGGAAAGTGATCATTGTCGAAGGTCTATGGAGGTCCCAAGATGAACAAAAACATGAGTTTTGGCTGATTCTGAGAACGTTGAATTTCCAACATCTTGTAAAAACTTGTTGAAACTGCTAAAACACGCAATGAAATTTCAAACAAAATTTTTGAAATATGGAAAGTGATCCTTGTCGATGGTCTATGGAGGTCCCAAGATGAACAAAAACATGAGTTTTGGCGGATTCTGAGAACGTTGAATTTCCAACATCTTGTAAAAACTTGTTGAAACTGCTAAAACACGCAATGAAATTTCAAACAAAACTTTTGAAATATGGAAAGTGATCATTGTCGATGGTCTATGGAGGTCCTAAGATGAACAAAAACATGAGTTTTAGCAGATTATGAGAATGTGAATTTCCATGATCTTGTAAAAATTGCCAAAACACGCAATGCAATTTCGTACAAAACTTTTGAAATAAGCAAGGAGATTATTGTCGTTGGTCTATGCAAGTCCCAAGAAGAACAAAAACATGAGTTTTGGCTGATTCTTAGAACGTTGAATTTCCAACATCTTGTAAAAACTTGTTGAAACTGCTAAAACACGCAATGAAATTTCAAACAAAACTTTTGAAATATGGAAAGTGATCATTGTCGAAGGTCTATGGAGGTCCCAAGATGAACAAAAACATGTGTTTTGGCTAATTCTGAGAACGTTGAATTTCCAACATCTTGTAAAAACTTGTTGAAACTGCTAAAACACGCAATGAAATTTCAGACAAAACTTTTGAAATATGGAAAGTGATCATTGTCGATGGTCTATAGAGGTCCCAAGATGAACAAAAACATGAGTTTTGGCTGATTCTGAGAACGTTCAATTTCCAACATCTTGTAAAAACTTGTTGAAAGTGCTAAAACACGCAATGAAATTTCAAACAAAACTTTTGAAATATGGAAAGTGATCATTGTCGATGGTCTATGGAGGTCCTAAGATGAACAAAAACATGAGTTTTAGCAGATTCTGAGAATGTGAATTTCCATGATCTTGTAAAAATTGCCAAAACACGCAATGCAATTTCGTAAAAACTTTTGAAATAAGAAAGGAGATTATTGTCGTTGGTCTATGCTGGTCCCAAGAAGAACAAAAACATGAGTTTTGGCTGATTCTTAGAATGTTGAATTTCCAACATCTTGTAAAAACTTGTTGAAACTGCTAAAACACGCAATGAAATTTCAAACAAAACTTTTGAAATATGGAAAGTGATCATTGTCGATGGTCTATAGAGGTCCCAAGATGAACAAAAACATGAGTTTTGGCTGATTCTGAGAACGTTGAATTTCCAACATCTTGTAAAAACTTGTTGAAACTGCTAAAACACGCAATGAAATTTCAAACAAAACTTTTGAAATATGGAAAGTGATCATTGTCGATGGTCTATGGAGGTCCTAAGATGAATAAAAACATGAGTTTTAGCAGATTCTGAGAATGTGAATTTCCATGATCTTGTAAAAATTGCCAAAACACGCAATGCAATTTCGTACAAAACTTTTGAAATAAGCAAGGAGATTATTGTCGTTGGTCTATGCAGGTCCCAAGAAGAACAAAAACATGAGTTTTGGCTGATTCTGAGAACGTTGAATTTCCAACATCTTGTAAAAACTTGTTGAAACTGCTAAAACACGCAATGAAATTTCAAACAAAACTTTTGAAATATGGAAAGTGATCATTGTCGATGGTCTATGGAGGTCCTAAGATGAACAAAAACATGAGTTTTGGCAGATTCTGAGAATGTGAATTTCCATGATCTTGTAAAAATTGCCAAAACACGCAATGAAATTTCGTACAAAATTTTGAAATAAGCAAGGAGATTATTGTCGTTGGTGTATGCAGGTCCCAAGAAGAACAAAAACATGAGTTTTGGCTGATTCTTAGAACGTTGAATTTCCAACATCTTGTAAAAACTTGTTGAAACTGCTAAAACACGCAATGAAATTTCAAACAAAACTTTTGAAATATGGAAAGTGATCATTGTCGAAGGTCTATGGAGGTCCCAAGATGAACAAAAACATGAGTTTTGGCTGATTCTGAGAACGTTGAATTTCCAACATCTTGTAAAAACTTGTTGAAACTGCTAAAACACGCAATGAAATTTCAAACAAAATTTTTGAAATATGGAAAGTGATCCTTGTCGATGGTCTATGGAGGTCCCAAGATGAACAAAAACATGAGTTTTGGCTGATTCTGAGAACGTTGAATTTCCAACATCTTGTAAAAACTTGTTGAAACTGCTAAAACACGCAATGAAATTTCAAACAAAACTTTTGAAATATGGAAAGTGATCATTGTCGATGGTCTATGGAGGTCCTAAGATGAACAAAAACATGAGTTTTAGCAGATTCTGAGAATGTGAATTTCCATGATGTTGTAAAAATTGCCAAAACACGCAATGCAATTTCGTACAAAACTTTTGAAATAAGCAAGGAGATTATTGTCGTTGGTCTATGCAAGTCCCAAGAAGAACAAAAACATGAGTTTTGGCTGATTCTTAGAACGTTGAATTTCCAACATCTTGTAAAAACTTGTTGAAACTGCTAAAACACGCAATGAAATTTCAAACAAAACTTTTGAAATATGGAAAGTGATCATTGTCGAAGGTCTATGGAGGTCCCAAGATGAACAAAAACATGTGTTTTGGCTAATTCTGAGAACGTTGAATTTCCAACATCTTGTAAAAACTTGTTGAAACTGCTAAAACACGCAATGAAATTTCAAACAAAACTTTTGAAATATGGAAAGTGATCATTGTTGATGGTCTATGGAGGTCCCAAGATGAACAAAAACATGAGTTTTGGCTGATTCTGAGAACGTTGAATTTCCAACATCTTGTAAAAACTTGTTGAAACTGCTAAAACACGCAATGAAATTTCAAACAAAACTTTTGAAATATGGAAAGTGATCATTGTCGATGGTCTATGGAGGTCCTAAGATGAATAAAAACATGAGTTTTAGCAGATTCTGAGAATGTGAATTTCCATGATCTTGTAAAAATTGCCAAAACACGCAATGCAATTTCGTACAAAACTTTTGAAATAAGCAAGGAGATTATTGTCGTTGGTCTATGCAGGTCCCAAGAAGAACAAAAACATGAGTTTTGGCTGATTCTGAGAACGTTGAATTTCCAACATCTTGTAAAAACTTGTTGAAACTGCTAAAACACGCAATGAAATTTCAAACAAAATTTTTGAAATATGGAAAGTGATCCTTGTCGATGGTCTATGGAGGTCCCAAGATGAACAAAAACATGAGTTTTGGCGGATTCTGAGAACGTTGAATTTCCAACATCTTGTAAAAACTTGTTGAAACTGCTAAAACACGCAATGAAATTTCAAACAAAACTTTTGAAATATGGAAAGTGATCATTGTCGATGGTCTATGGAGGTCCTAAGATGAACAAAAACATGAGTTTTAGCAGATTATGAGAATGTGAATTTCCATGATCTTGTAAAAATTGCCAAAACACGCAATGCAATTTCGTACAAAACTTTTGAAATAAGCAAGGAGATTATTGTCGTTGGTCTATGCAAGTCCCAAGAAGAACAAAAACATGAGTTTTGGCTGATTCTTAGAACGTTGAATTTCCAACATCTTGTAAAAACTTGTTGAAACTGCTAAAACACGCAATGAAATTTCAAACAAAACTTTTGAAATATGGAAAGTGATCATTGTCGAAGGTCTATGGAGGTCCCAAGATGAACAAAAACATGTGTTTTGGCTAATTCTGAGAACGTTGAATTTCCAACATCTTGTAAAAACTTGTTGAAACTGCTAAAACACGCAATGAAATTTCAGACAAAACTTTTGAAATATGGAAAGTGATCATTGTCGATGGTCTATAGAGGTCCCAAGATGAACAAAAACATGAGTTTTGGCTGATTCTGAGAACGTTCAATTTCCAACATCTTGTAAAAACTTGTTGAAAGTGCTAAAACACGCAATGAAATTTCAAACAAAACTTTTGAAATATGGAAAGTGATCATTGTCGATGGTCTATGGAGGTCCTAAGATGAACAAAAACATGAGTTTTAGCAGATTCTGAGAATGTGAATTTCCATGATCTTGTAAAAATTGCCAAAACACGCAATGCAATTTCGTAAAAACTTTTGAAATAAGAAAGGAGATTATTGTCGTTGGTCTATGCTGGTCCCAAGAAGAACAAAAACATGAGTTTTGGCTGATTCTTAGAATGTTGAATTTCCAACATCTTGTAAAAACTTGTTGAAACTGCTAAAACACGCAATGAAATTTCAAACAAAACTTTTGAAATATGGAAAGTGATCATTGTCGATGGTCTATAGAGGTCCCAAGATGAACAAAAACATGAGTTTTGGCTGATTCTGAGAACGTTGAATTTCCAACATCTTGTAAAAACTTGTTGAAACTGCTAAAACACGCAATGAAATTTCAAACAAAACTTTTGAAATATGGAAAGTGATCATTGTCGATGGTCTATGGAGGTCCTAAGATGAATAAAAACATGAGTTTTAGCAGATTCTGAGAATGTGAATTTCCATGATCTTGTAAAAATTGCCAAAACACGCAATGCAATTTCGTACAAAACTTTTGAAATAAGCAAGGAGATTATTGTCGTTGGTCTATGCAGGTCCCAAGAAGAACAAAAACATGAGTTTTGGCTGATTCTGAGAACGTTGAATTTCCAACATCTTGTAAAAACTTGTTGAAACTGCTAAAACACGCAATGAAATTTCAAACAAAACTTTTGAAATATGGAAAGTGATCATTGTCGATGGTCTATGGAGGTCCTAAGATGAACAAAAACATGAGTTTTGGCAGATTCTGAGAATGTGAATTTCCATGATCTTGTAAAAATTGCCAAAACACGCAATGAAATTTCGTACAAAATTTTGAAATAAGCAAGGAGATTATTGTCGTTGGTGTATGCAGGTCCCAAGAAGAACAAAAACATGAGTTTTGGCTGATTCTTAGAACGTTGAATTTCCAACATCTTGTAAAAACTTGTTGAAACTGCTAAAACACGCAATGAAATTTCAAACAAAACTTTTGAAATATGGAAAGTGATCATTGTCGAAGGTCTATGGAGGTCCCAAGATGAACAAAAACATGAGTTTTGGCTGATTCTGAGAACGTTGAATTTCCAACATCTTGTAAAAACTTGTTGAAACTGCTAAAACACGCAATGAAATTTCAAACAAAATTTTTGAAATATGGAAAGTGATCCTTGTCGATGGTCTATGGAGGTCCCAAGATGAACAAAAACATGAGTTTTGGCTGATTCTGAGAACGTTGAATTTCCAACATCTTGTAAAAACTTGTTGAAACTGCTAAAACACGCAATGAAATTTCAAACAAAACTTTTGAAATATGGAAAGTGATCATTGTCGATGGTCTATGGAGGTCCTAAGATGAACAAAAACATGAGTTTTAGCAGATTCTGAGAATGTGAATTTCCATGATCTTGTAAAAATTGCCAAAACACGCAATGCAATTTCGTACAAAACTTTTGAAATAAGCAAGGAGATTATTGTCGTTGGTCTATGCAAGTCCCAAGAAGAACAAAAACATGAGTTTTGGCTGATTCTTAGAACGTTGAATTTCCAACATCTTGTAAAAACTTGTTGAAACTGCTAAAACACGCAATGAAATTTCAAACAAAACTTTTGAAATATGGAAAGTGATCATTGTCGAAGGTCTATGGAGGTCCCAAGATGAACAAAAACATGTGTTTTGGCTAATTCTGAGAACGTTGAATTTCCAACATCTTGTAAAAACTTGTTGAAACTGCTAAAACACGCAATGAAATTTCAAACAAAACTTTTGAAATATGGAAAGTGATCATTGTTGATGGTCTATGGAGGTCCCAAGATGAACAAAAACATGAGTTTTGGCTGATTCTGAGAACGTTGAATTTCCAACATCTTGTAAAAACTTGTTGAAACTGCTAAAACACGCAATGAAATTTCAAACAAAACTTTTGAAATATGGAAAGTGATCATTGTCGATGGTCTATGGAGGTCCTAAGATGAATAAAAACATGAGTTTTAGCAGATTCTGAGAATGTGAATTTCCATGATCTTGTAAAAATTGCCAAAACACGCAATGCAATTTCGTACAAAACTTTTGAAATAAGCAAGGAGATTATTGTCGTTGGTCTATGCAGGTCCCAAGAAGAACAAAAACATGAGTTTTGGCTGATTCTGAGAACGTTGAATTTCCAACATCTTGTAAAAACTTGTTGAAACTGCTAAAACACGCAATGAAATTTCAAACAAAATTTTTGAAATATGGAAAGTGATCCTTGTCGATGGTCTATGGAGGTCCCAAGATGAACAAAAACATGAGTTTTGGCGGATTCTGAGAACGTTGAATTTCCAACATCTTGTAAAAACTTGTTGAAACTGCTAAAACACGCAATGAAATTTCAAACAAAACTTTTGAAATATGGAAAGTGATCATTGTCGATGGTCTATGGAGGTCCTAAGATGAACAAAAACATGAGTTTTAGCAGATTATGAGAATGTGAATTTCCATGATCTTGTAAAAATTGCCAAAACACGCAATGCAATTTCGTACAAAACTTTTGAAATAAGCAAGGAGATTATTGTCGTTGGTCTATGCAAGTCCCAAGAAGAACAAAAACATGAGTTTTGGCTGATTCTTAGAACGTTGAATTTCCAACATCTTGTAAAAACTTGTTGAAACTGCTAAAACACGCAATGAAATTTCAAACAAAACTTTTGAAATATGGAAAGTGATCATTGTCGAAGGTCTATGGAGGTCCCAAGATGAACAAAAACATGTGTTTTGGCTAATTCTGAGAACGTTGAATTTCCAACATCTTGTAAAAACTTGTTGAAACTGCTAAAACACGCAATGAAATTTCAGACAAAACTTTTGAAATATGGAAAGTGATCATTGTCGATGGTCTATAGAGGTCCCAAGATGAACAAAAACATGAGTTTTGGCTGATTCTGAGAACGTTCAATTTCCAACATCTTGTAAAAACTTGTTGAAAGTGCTAAAACACGCAATGAAATTTCAAACAAAACTTTTGAAATATGGAAAGTGATCATTGTCGATGGTCTATGGAGGTCCTAAGATGAACAAAAACATGAGTTTTAGCAGATTCTGAGAATGTGAATTTCCATGATCTTGTAAAAATTGCCAAAACACGCAATGCAATTTCGTAAAAACTTTTGAAATAAGAAAGGAGATTATTGTCGTTGGTCTATGCTGGTCCCAAGAAGAACAAAAACATGAGTTTTGGCTGATTCTTAGAATGTTGAATTTCCAACATCTTGTAAAAACTTGTTGAAACTGCTAAAACACGCAATGAAATTTCAAACAAAACTTTTGAAATATGGAAAGTGATCATTGTCGATGGTCTATAGAGGTCCCAAGATGAACAAAAACATGAGTTTTGGCTGATTCTGAGAACGTTGAATTTCCAACATCTTGTAAAAACTTGTTGAAACTGCTAAAACACGCAATGAAATTTCAAACAAAACTTTTGAAATATGGAAAGTGATCATTGTCGATGGTCTATGGAGGTCCTAAGATGAATAAAAACATGAGTTTTAGCAGATTCTGAGAATGTGAATTTCCATGATCTTGTAAAAATTGCCAAAACACGCAATGCAATTTCGTACAAAACTTTTGAAATAAGCAAGGAGATTATTGTCGTTGGTCTATGCAGGTCCCAAGAAGAACAAAAACATGAGTTTTGGCTGATTCTGAGAACGTTGAATTTCCAACATCTTGTAAAAACTTGTTGAAACTGCTAAAACACGCAATGAAATTTCAAACAAAACTTTTGAAATATGGAAAGTGATCATTGTCGATGGTCTATGGAGGTCCTAAGATGAACAAAAACATGAGTTTTGGCAGATTCTGAGAATGTGAATTTCCATGATCTTGTAAAAATTGCCAAAACACGCAATGAAATTTCGTACAAAATTTTGAAATAAGCAAGGAGATTATTGTCGTTGGTGTATGCAGGTCCCAAGAAGAACAAAAACATGAGTTTTGGCTGATTCTTAGAACGTTGAATTTCCAACATCTTGTAAAAACTTGTTGAAACTGCTAAAACACGCAATGAAATTTCAAACAAAACTTTTGAAATATGGAAAGTGATCATTGTCGAAGGTCTATGGAGGTCCCAAGATGAACAAAAACATGAGTTTTGGCTGATTCTGAGAACGTTGAATTTCCAACATCTTGTAAAAACTTGTTGAAACTGCTAAAACACGCAATGAAATTTCAAACAAAATTTTTGAAATATGGAAAGTGATCCTTGTCGATGGTCTATGGAGGTCCCAAGATGAACAAAAACATGAGTTTTGGCTGATTCTGAGAACGTTGAATTTCCAACATCTTGTAAAAACTTGTTGAAACTGCTAAAACACGCAATGAAATTTCAAACAAAACTTTTGAAATATGGAAAGTGATCATTGTCGATGGTCTATGGAGGTCCTAAGATGAACAAAAACATGAGTTTTAGCAGATTCTGAGAATGTGAATTTCCATGATCTTGTAAAAATTGCCAAAACACGCAATGCAATTTCGTACAAAACTTTTGAAATAAGCAAGGAGATTATTGTCGTTGGTCTATGCAAGTCCCAAGAAGAACAAAAACATGAGTTTTGGCTGATTCTTAGAACGTTGAATTTCCAACATCTTGTAAAAACTTGTTGAAACTGCTAAAACACGCAATGAAATTTCAAACAAAACTTTTGAAATATGGAAAGTGATCATTGTCGAAGGTCTATGGAGGTCCCAAGATGAACAAAAACATGTGTTTTGGCTAATTCTGAGAACGTTGAATTTCCAACATCTTGTAAAAACTTGTTGAAACTGCTAAAACACGCAATGAAATTTCAAACAAAACTTTTGAAATATGGAAAGTGATCATTGTTGATGGTCTATGGAGGTCCCAAGATGAACAAAAACATGAGTTTTGGCTGATTCTGAGAACGTTGAATTTCCAACATCTTGTAAAAACTTGTTGAAACTGCTAAAACACGCAATGAAATTTCAAACAAAACTTTTGAAATATGGAAAGTGATCATTGTCGATGGTCTATGGAGGTCCTAAGATGAATAAAAACATGAGTTTTAGCTGATTCTGAGAATGTGAATTTCCATGATCTTGTAAAAATTGCCAAAACACGCAATGCAATTTCGTACAAAACTTTTGAAATAAGCAAGGAGATTATTGTCGTTGGTCTATGCAGGTCCCAAGAAGAACAAAAACATGAGTTTTGGCTGATTCTGAGAACGTTGAATTTCCAACATCTTGTAAAAACTTGTTGAAACTGCTAAAACACGCAATGAAATTTCAAACAAAATTTTTGAAATATGGAAAGTGATCCTTGTCGATGGTCTATGGAGGTCCCAAGATGAACAAAAACATGAGTTTTGGCGGATTCTGAGAACGTTGAATTTCCAACATCTTGTAAAAACTTGTTGAAACTGCTAAAACACGCAATGAAATTTCAAACAAAACTTTTGAAATATGGAAAGTGATCATTGTCGATGGTCTATGGAGGTCCTAAGATGAACAAAAACATGAGTTTTAGCAGATTATGAGAATGTGAATTTCCATGATCTTGTAAAAATTGCCAAAACACGCAATGCAATTTCGTACAAAACTTTTGAAATAAGCAAGGAGATTATTGTCGTTGGTCTATGCAAGTCCCAAGAAGAACAAAAACATGAGTTTTGGCTGATTCTTAGAACGTTGAATTTCCAACATCTTGTAAAAACTTGTTGAAACTGCTAAAACACGCAATGAAATTTCAAACAAAACTTTTGAAATATGGAAAGTGATCATTGTCGAAGGTCTATGGAGGTCCCAAGATGAACAAAAACATGTGTTTTGGCTAATTCTGAGAACGTTGAATTTCCAACATCTTGTAAAAACTTGTTGAAACTGCTAAAACACGCAATGAAATTTCAGACAAAACTTTTGAAATATGGAAAGTGATCATTGTCGATGGTCTATAGAGGTCCCAAGATGAACAAAAACATGAGTTTTGGCTGATTCTGAGAACGTTCAATTTCCAACATCTTGTAAAAACTTGTTGAAAGTGCTAAAACACGCAATGAAATTTCAAACAAAACTTTTGAAATATGGAAAGTGATCATTGTCGATGGTCTATGGAGGTCCTAAGATGAACAAAAACATGAGTTTTAGCAGATTCTGAGAATGTGAATTTCCATGATCTTGTAAAAATTGCCAAAACACGCAATGCAATTTCGTAAAAACTTTTGAAATAAGAAAGGAGATTATTGTCGTTGGTCTATGCTGGTCCCAAGAAGAACAAAAACATGAGTTTTGGCTGATTCTTAGAATGTTGAATTTCCAACATCTTGTAAAAACTTGTTGAAACTGCTAAAACACGCAATGAAATTTCAAACAAAACTTTTGAAATATGGAAAGTGATCATTGTCGATGGTCTATAGAGGTCCCAAGATGAACAAAAACATGAGTTTTGGCTGATTCTGAGAACGTTGAATTTCCAACATCTTGTAAAAACTTGTTGAAACTGCTAAAACACGCAATGAAATTTCAAACAAAACTTTTGAAATATGGAAAGTGATCATTGTCGATGGTCTATGGAGGTCCTAAGATGAATAAAAACATGAGTTTTAGCAGATTCTGAGAATGTGAATTTCCATGATCTTGTAAAAATTGCCAAAACACGCAATGCAATTTCGTACAAAACTTTTGAAATAAGCAAGGAGATTATTGTCGTTGGTCTATGCAGGTCCCAAGAAGAACAAAAACATGAGTTTTGGCTGATTCTGAGAACGTTGAATTTCCAACATCTTGTAAAAACTTGTTGAAACTGCTAAAACACGCAATGAAATTTCAAACAAAACTTTTGAAATATGGAAAGTGATCATTGTCGATGGTCTATGGAGGTCCTAAGATGAACAAAAACATGAGTTTTGGCAGATTCTGAGAATGTGAATTTCCATGATCTTGTAAAAATTGCCAAAACACGCAATGAAATTTCGTACAAAATTTTGAAATAAGCAAGGAGATTATTGTCGTTGGTGTATGCAGGTCCCAAGAAGAACAAAAACATGAGTTTTGGCTGATTCTTAGAACGTTGAATTTCCAACATCTTGTAAAAACTTGTTGAAACTGCTAAAACACGCAATGAAATTTCAAACAAAACTTTTGAAATATGGAAAGTGATCATTGTCGAAGGTCTATGGAGGTCCCAAGATGAACAAAAACATGAGTTTTGGCTGATTCTGAGAACGTTGAATTTCCAACATCTTGTAAAAACTTGTTGAAACTGCTAAAACACGCAATGAAATTTCAAACAAAATTTTTGAAATATGGAAAGTGATCCTTGTCGATGGTCTATGGAGGTCCCAAGATGAACAAAAACATGAGTTTTGGCTGATTCTGAGAACGTTGAATTTCCAACATCTTGTAAAAACTTGTTGAAACTGCTAAAACACGCAATGAAATTTCAAACAAAACTTTTGAAATATGGAAAGTGATCATTGTCGATGGTCTATGGAGGTCCTAAGATGAACAAAAACATGAGTTTTAGCAGATTCTGAGAATGTGAATTTCCATGATCTTGTAAAAATTGCCAAAACACGCAATGCAATTTCGTACAAAACTTTTGAAATAAGCAAGGAGATTATTGTCGTTGGTCTATGCAAGTCCCAAGAAGAACAAAAACATGAGTTTTGGCTGATTCTTAGAACGTTGAATTTCCAACATCTTGTAAAAACTTGTTGAAACTGCTAAAACACGCAATGAAATTTCAAACAAAACTTTTGAAATATGGAAAGTGATCATTGTCGAAGGTCTATGGAGGTCCCAAGATGAACAAAAACATGTGTTTTGGCTAATTCTGAGAACGTTGAATTTCCAACATCTTGTAAAAACTTGTTGAAACTGCTAAAACACGCAATGAAATTTCAAACAAAACTTTTGAAATATGGAAAGTGATCATTGTTGATGGTCTATGGAGGTCCCAAGATGAACAAAAACATGAGTTTTGGCTGATTCTGAGAACGTTGAATTTCCAACATCTTGTAAAAACTTGTTGAAACTGCTAAAACACGCAATGAAATTTCAAACAAAACTTTTGAAATATGGAAAGTGATCATTGTCGATGGTCTATGGAGGTCCTAAGATGAATAAAAACATGAGTTTTAGCAGATTCTGAGAATGTGAATTTCCATGATCTTGTAAAAATTGCCAAAACACGCAATGCAATTTCGTACAAAACTTTTGAAATAAGCAAGGAGATTATTGTCGTTGGTCTATGCAGGTCCCAAGAAGAACAAAAACATGAGTTTTGGCTGATTCTGAGAACGTTGAATTTCCAACATCTTGTAAAAACTTGTTGAAACTGCTAAAACACGCAATGAAATTTCAAACAAAACTTTTGAAATATGGAAAGTGATCATTGTCGATGGTCTATGGAGGTCCTAAGATGAACAAAAACATGAGTTTTGGCAGATTCTGAGAATGTGAATTTCCATGATCTTGTAAAAATTGCCAAAACACGCAATGAAATTTCGTACAAAATTTTGAAATAAGCAAGGAGATTATTGTCGTTGGTGTATGCAGGTCCCAAGAAGAACAAAAACATGAGTTTTGGCTGATTCTTAGAACGTTGAATTTCCAACATCTTGTAAAAACTTGTTGAAACTGCTAAAACACGCAATGAAATTTCAAACAAAACTTTTGAAATATGGAAAGTGATCATTGTCGAAGGTCTATGGAGGTCCCAAGATGAACAAAAACATGAGTTTTGGCTGATTCTGAGAACGTTGAATTTCCAACATCTTGTAAAAACTTGTTGAAACTGCTAAAACACGCAATGAAATTTCAAACAAAATTTTTGAAATATGGAAAGTGATCCTTGTCGATGGTCTATGGAGGTCCCAAGATGAACAAAAACATGAGTTTTGGCGGATTCTGAGAACGTTGAATTTCCAACATCTTGTAAAAACTTGTTGAAACTGCTAAAACACGCAATGAAATTTCAAACAAAACTTTTGAAATATGGAAAGTGATCATTGTCGATGGTCTATGGAGGTCCTAAGATGAACAAAAACATGAGTTTTGGCAGATTCTGAGAATGTGAATTTCCATGATCTTGTAAAAATTGCCAAAACACGCAATGAAATTTCGTACAAAATTTTGAAATAAGCAAGGAGATTATTGTCGTTGGTGTATGCAGGTCCCAAGAAGAACAAAAACATGAGTTTTGGCTGATTCTTAGAACGTTGAATTTCCAACATCTTGTAAAAACTTGTTGAAACTGCTAAAACACGCAATGAAATTTCAAACAAAACTTTTGAAATATGGAAAGTGATCATTGTCGAAGGTCTATGGAGGTCCCAAGATGAACAAAAACATGAGTTTTGGCTGATTCTGAGAACGTTGAATTTCCAACATCTTGTAAAAACTTGTTGAAACTGCTAAAACACGCAATGAAATTTCAAACAAAATTTTTGAAATATGGAAAGTGATCCTTGTCGATGGTCTATGGAGGTCCCAAGATGAACAAAAACATGAGTTTTGGCGGATTCTGAGAACGTTGAATTTCCAACATCTTGTAAAAACTTGTTGAAACTGCTAAAACACGCAATGAAATTTCAAACAAAACTTTTGAAATATGGAAAGTGATCATTGTCGATGGTCTATGGAGGTCCTAAGATGAACAAAAACATGAGTTTTAGCAGATTATGAGAATGTGAATTTCCATGATCTTGTAAAAATTGCCAAAACACGCAATGCAATTTCGTACAAAACTTTTGAAATAAGCAAGGAGATTATTGTCGTTGGTCTATGCAAGTCCCAAGAAGAACAAAAACATGAGTTTTGGCTGATTCTTAGAACGTTGAATTTCCAACATCTTGTAAAAACTTGTTGAAACTGCTAAAACACGCAATGAAATTTGAAACAAAACTTTTGAAATATGGAAAGTGATCATTGTCGAAGGTCTATGGAGGTCCCAAGATGAACAAAAACATGTGTTTTGGCTAATTCTGAGAACGTTGAATTTCCAACATCTTGTAAAAACTTGTTGAAACTGCTAAAACACGCAATGAAATTTCAGACAAAACTTTTGAAATATGGAAAGTGATCATTGTCGATGGTCTATAGAGGTCCCAAGATGAACAAAAACATGAGTTTTGGCTGATTCTGAGAACGTTGAATTTCCAACATCTTGTAAAAACTTGTTGAAAGTGCTAAAACACGCAATGAAATTTCAAACAAAACTTTTGAAATATGGAAAGTGATCATTGTCGATGGTCTATGGAGGTCCTAAGATGAACAAAAACATGAGTTTTAGCAGATTCTGAGAATGTGAATTTCCATGATCTTGTAAAAATTGCCAATACACGCAATGCAATTTCGTAAAAACTTTTGAAATAAGAAAGGAGATTATTGT
The DNA here is from genome assembly GCA_951800085.1 of Comarum palustre. NCBI lineage: Eukaryota > Viridiplantae > Streptophyta > Magnoliopsida > Rosales > Rosaceae > Comarum > Comarum palustre. Next base: position 7,796,710 of record OX637583.1, read on the forward strand.
CGTTGGTCTATGCTGGTCCCAAGAAGAACAAAAACATGAGTTTTGGCTGATTCTTAGAATGTTGAATTTCCAACATCTTGTAAAAACTTGTTGAAACTGCTAAAACACGCAATGAAATTTCAAACAAAACTTTTGAAATATGGAAAGTGATCATTGTCGATGGTCTATAGAGGTCCCAAGATGAACAAAAACATGAGTTTTGGCTGATTCTGAGAACGTTGAATTTCCAACATCTTGTAAAAACTTGTTGAAAGTGCTAAAACACGCAATGAAATTTCAAATAAAACTTTTGAAATATGGAAAGTGATCATTGTCGATGGTCTATGGAGGTCCTAAGATGAACAAAAACATGAGTTTTAGCAGATTCTGAGAATGTGAATTTCCATGATCTTGTAAAAATTGCCAAAACACGCAATGCAATTTCGTACAAAACTTTTGAAATAAGCAAGAAGATTATTGTCGTTGGTCTATGCAGGTCCCAAGAAGAACAAAAACATGAGTTTTGGCTGATTCTGAGAACGTTGAATTTCCAACATCTTGTAAAAGCTTGTTGAAACTGCTAAAACACGCAATGAAATTTCAAACAAAACTTTTGAAATATGGAAAGTGATCATTGTCGATGGTCTATGGAGGTCCTAAGATGAACAAAAACATGACTTTTAGCAGATTCTGAGAAAGTGAATTTCCATGATCTTGTAAAAATTGCCAAAACACGCAATGCAATTTCGTACAAAACTTTTGAAATAAGCAAGAAGATTATTGTCGTTGGTCTATGCAGGTCCCAAGAAGAACAAAAACATGAGTTTTGGCTGATTCTGAGAACGTTGAATTTCCAACATCTTGTAAAAACTTGTTGAAACTGCTAAAACACGCAATGAAATTTCAAACAAAACTTTTGAAATATGGAAAGTGATCATTGTCGATGGTCTATGGAGGTCCTAAGATGAACAAAAACATGAGTTTTGGCAGATTCTGAGAATGTGAATTTCCATGATCTTGTAAAAATTGCCAAAACACGCAATGAAATTTCAAACAAAACTTTTGAAATATGGAAAGTGATCATTGTCGATGGTCTATGGAGGTCCCAAGATGAACAAAAACATGAGTTTTGGCTGATTCTGAGAACGTTGAATTTCCAACATCTTGTAAAAACTTGTTGAAACTGCTAAAACACGCAATGAAATTTCAAACAAAATTTTTGAAATATGGAAAGTGATCCTTGTCGATGGTCTATGGAGGTCCCAAGATGAACAAAAACATGAGTTTTGGCTGATTCTGAGAACGTTGAATTTCCAACATCTTGTAAAAACTTGTTGAAACTGCTAAAACACGCAATGAAATTTCAAACAAAACTTTTGAAATATGGAAAGTGATCATTGTCGATGGTCTATGGAGGTCCTAAGATGAACAAAAACATGAGTTTTAGCAGATTCTGAGAATGTGAATTTCCATGATCTTGTAAAAATTGCCAAAACACGCAATGCAATTTCGTACAAAACTTTTGAAATAAGCAAGGAGATTATTGTCGTTGGTCTATGCAAGTCCCAAGAAGAACAAAAACATGAGTTTTGGCTGATTCTTAGAACGTTGAATTTCCAACATCTTGTAAAAACTTGTTGAAACTGCTAAAACACGCAATGAAATTTCAAACAAAACTTTTGAAATATGGAAAGTGATCATTGTCGAAGGTCTATGGAGGTCCCAAGATGAACAAAAACATGTGTTTTGGCTAATTCTGAGAACGTTGAATTTCCAACATCTTGTAAAAACTTGTTGAAACTGCTAAAACACGCAATGAAATTTCAAACAAAACTTTTGAAATATGGAAAGTGATCATTGTTGATGGTCTATGGAGGTCCCAAGATGAACAAAAACATGAGTTTTGGCTGATTCTGAGAACGTTGAATTTCCAACATCTTGTAAAAACTTGTTGAAACTGCTAAAACACGCAATGAAATTTCAAACAAAACTTTTGAAATATGGAAAGTGATCATTGTCGATGGTCTATGGAGGTCCTAAGATGAATAAAAACATGAGTTTTAGCAGATTCTGAGAATGTGAATTTCCATGATCTTGTAAAAATTGCCAAAACACGCAATGCAATTTCGTACAAAACTTTTGAAATAAGCAAGGAGATTATTGTCGTTGGTCTATGCAGGTCCCAAGAAGAACAAAAACATGAGTTTTGGCTGATTCTGAGAACGTTGAATTTCCAACATCTTGTAAAAACTTGTTGAAACTGCTAAAACACGCAATGAAATTTCAAACAAAACTTTTGAAATATGGAAAGTGATCATTGTCGATGGTCTATGGAGGTCCTAAGATGAACAAAAACATGAGTTTTGGCAGATTCTGAGAATGTGAATTTCCATGATCTTGTAAAAATTGCCAAAACACGCAATGAAATTTCGTACAAAATTTTGAAATAAGCAAGGAGATTATTGTCGTTGGTGTATGCAGGTCCCAAGAAGAACAAAAACATGAGTTTTGGCTGATTCTTAGAACGTTGAATTTCCAACATCTTGTAAAAACTTGTTGAAACTGCTAAAACACGCAATGAAATTTCAAACAAAACTTTTGAAATATGGAAAGTGATCATTGTCGAAGGTCTATGGAGGTCCCAAGATGAACAAAAACATGAGTTTTGGCTGATTCTGAGAACGTTGAATTTCCAACATCTTGTAAAAACTTGTTGAAACTGCTAAAACACGCAATGAAATTTCAAACAAAATTTTTGAAATATGGAAAGTGATCCTTGTCGATGGTCTATGGAGGTCCCAAGATGAACAAAAACATGAGTTTTGGCGGATTCTGAGAACGTTGAATTTCCAACATCTTGTAAAAACTTGTTGAAACTGCTAAAACACGCAATGAAATTTCAAACAAAACTTTTGAAATATGGAAAGTGATCATTGTCGATGGTCTATGGAGGTCCTAAGATGAACAAAAACATGAGTTTTGGCAGATTCTGAGAATGTGAATTTCCATGATCTTGTAAAAATTGCCAAAACACGCAATGAAATTTCGTACAAAATTTTGAAATAAGCAAGGAGATTATTGTCGTTGGTGTATGCAGGTCCCAAGAAGAACAAAAACATGAGTTTTGGCTGATTCTTAGAACGTTGAATTTCCAACATCTTGTAAAAACTTGTTGAAACTGCTAAAACACGCAATGAAATTTCAAACAAAACTTTTGAAATATGGAAAGTGATCATTGTCGAAGGTCTATGGAGGTCCCAAGATGAACAAAAACATGAGTTTTGGCTGATTCTGAGAACGTTGAATTTCCAACATCTTGTAAAAACTTGTTGAAACTGCTAAAACACGCAATGAAATTTCAAACAAAATTTTTGAAATATGGAAAGTGATCCTTGTCGATGGTCTATGGAGGTCCCAAGATGAACAAAAACATGAGTTTTGGCGGATTCTGAGAACGTTGAATTTCCAACATCTTGTAAAAACTTGTTGAAACTGCTAAAACACGCAATGAAATTTCAAACAAAACTTTTGAAATATGGAAAGTGATCATTGTCGATGGTCTATGGAGGTCCTAAGATGAACAAAAACATGAGTTTTAGCAGATTATGAGAATGTGAATTTCCATGATCTTGTAAAAATTGCCAAAACACGCAATGCAATTTCGTACAAAACTTTTGAAATAAGCAAGGAGATTATTGTCGTTGGTCTATGCAAGTCCCAAGAAGAACAAAAACATGAGTTTTGGCTGATTCTTAGAACGTTGAATTTCCAACATCTTGTAAAAACTTGTTGAAACTGCTAAAACACGCAATGAAATTTCAAACAAAACTTTTGAAATATGGAAAGTGATCATTGTCGAAGGTCTATGGAGGTCCCAAGATGAACAAAAACATGTGTTTTGGCTAATTCTGAGAACGTTGAATTTCCAACATCTTGTAAAAACTTGTTGAAACTGCTAAAACACGCAATGAAATTTCAGACAAAACTTTTGAAATATGGAAAGTGATCATTGTCGATGGTCTATAGAGGTCCCAAGATGAACAAAAACATGAGTTTTGGCTGATTCTGAGAACGTTGAATTTCCAACATCTTGTAAAAACTTGTTGAAAGTGCTAAAACACGCAATGAAATTTCAAACAAAACTTTTGAAATATGGAAAGTGATCATTGTCGATGGTCTATGGAGGTCCTAAGATGAACAAAAACATGAGTTTTAGCAGATTCTGAGAATGTGAATTTCCATGATCTTGTAAAAATTGCCAATACACGCAATGCAATTTCGTAAAAACTTTTGAAATAAGAAAGGAGATTATTGTCGTTGGTCTATGCTGGTCCCAAGAAGAACAAAAACATGAGTTTTGGCTGATTCTTAGAATGTTGAATTTCCAACATCTTGTAAAAACTTGTTGAAACTGCTAAAACACGCAATGAAATTTCAAACAAAACTTTTGAAATATGGAAAGTGATCATTGTCGATGGTCTATAGAGGTCCCAAGATGAACAAAAACATGAGTTTTGGCTGATTCTGAGAACGTTGAATTTCCAACATCTTGTAAAAACTTGTTGAAAGTGCTAAAACACGCAATGAAATTTCAAATAAAACTTTTGAAATATGGAAAGTGATCATTGTCGATGGTCTATGGAGGTCCTAAGATGAACAAAAACATGAGTTTTAGCAGATTCTGAGAATGTGAATTTCCATGATCTTGTAAAAATTGCCAAAACACGCAATGCAATTTCGTACAAAACTTTTGAAATAAGCAAGAAGATTATTGTCGTTGGTCTATGCAGGTCCCAAGAAGAACAAAAACATGAGTTTTGGCTGATTCTGAGAACGTTGAATTTCCAACATCTTGTAAAAGCTTGTTGAAACTGCTAAAACACGCAATGAAATTTCAAACAAAACTTTTGAAATATGGAAAGTGATCATTGTCGATGGTCTATGGAGGTCCTAAGATGAACAAAAACATGAGTTTTAGCAGATTCTGAGAAAGTGAATTTCCATGATCTTGTAAAAATTGCCAAAACACGCAATGCAATTTCGTACAAAACTTTTGAAATAAGCAAGAAGATTATTGTCGTTGGTCTATGCAGGTCCCAAGAAGAACAAAAACATGAGTTTTGGCTGATTCTGAGAACGTTGAATTTCCAACATCTTGTAAAAACTTGTTGAAACTGCTAAAACACGCAATGAAATTTCAAACAAAACTTTTGAAATATGGAAAGTGATCATTGTCGATGGTCTATGGAGGTCCTAAGATGAACAAAAACATGAGTTTTGGCAGATTCTGAGAATGTGAATTTCCATGATCTTGTAAAAATTGCCAAAACACGCAATGAAATTTCAAACAAAACTTTTGAAATATGGAAAGTGATCATTGTCGATGGTCTATGGAGGTCCCAAGATGAACAAAAACATGAGTTTTGGCTGATTCTGAGAACGTTGAATTTCCAACATCTTGTAAAAACTTGTTGAAACTGCCAAAACACGCAATGAAATTTCAAACAAAACTTTTGAAATATGGAAAGTGATCATTGTCGATGGTCTATGGAGGTCCCAAGATGAACAAAAACATGAGTTTTGGCTGATTCTGAGAACGTTGAATTTCCAACATCTTGTAAAAACTTGTTGAAACTGCTAAAAGACGCAATGAAATTTCAAACAAAATTTTTGAAATATTGAAAGTGATCCTTGTCGATGGTTTATGGAGGTCCCAAGATGAACAAAAACATGAGTTTTGGCTGATTCTGAGAACGTTGAATTTCCAACATCTTGTAAAAGCTTGTTGAAACTGCTAAAACACGCAATGAAATTTCAAACAAAATTTTTGAAATATGGAAAGTGATCCTTGTCGATGGTTTATGGAGGTCCCAAGATGAACAAAAACATGAGTTTTGGCAAAATTAATCTAAGGCAAGACTCATTTGTGGGTTACCACGGAGAGCGAACTCCCTATCGATCCCTTCACCGAGAAGGGTTATCAGTCTGTGGACCTCTGAGATCTAGTTGCACAAACCTTAGACAAGTGTTGGTTATACACGCACCAATGTGCCCCTTATTCAGTTGAGAACAAGCATATGTGTTAGACAGTTCTTCAAGTGTTAATAAGAGCCGCCCTCAACTTCATGCGATTACATGAAGGGTTTAGGCTGATATTAACAAAAGAGACTTTACCTATTCCGTTTGCTTTAGAAAACACAAATAAGCGCTACACAAATAAATCTTTAACTTCCTAACAATTTAAACTAAGTTACAACATGCATTATAAACACAAAGAAACCTGAACAGAAACTTTACAACTTATACAAAACAGAAACTTTACAATTCACAAATCTACAAAGTTAACACTTCAATAAACGATGTTTCTCAACATCCCCGGCAACGGCGCCAGAAATTGATGAGCGTTTTTCGCGTCACACATGTAAACACGTGATCAAATCAAACCTCACAACTTTATAACCCTGCAAAATGTCATCGTTAGTATGAATAAGTAGGGATCGTTCAGTCCGGGGATATTGAAGGGTAATCGAAAACAGAAAATGTTAACATAATCAAATAAACATATGGGGGATGTAAATGTTTAACATCTAAAGAAACTAAAACTTAACTTAAAACTAATTATTTACAATTGATCAACCATTCTACACATAACACATAACTCTTTAAACATGTAACAACTCAAATAAAGGAAGAGGGCAGCAGGTTTACAAACCGATTTCATAATCCAATTTAGTTCCAATTTAATTAGAGCCTTCGCGGTTATTCTAATTATTCAAGACTTCACAATTATTCAGAATTAACTTCGCGTATAATCCTAAACATAGTATTAATCGGTTTAAAGACACTTCGCGTAGAAATTAAACACAAAAAGCACATAAGCACAATAAGTCGAATTGGAGACATGTTAGCAAGTATGGCGTCACCTCATCTCACATCGACATGTAAATTTACAGAATTATTCTAGCTCTTATAAAGAACACAAATTGAACCAACTTCGCGTATGATTCAACTTATATTCAATAAGCATATGAAATCTATACACAAGGAACAACCATTGCCAAGGCTGCCCTTGTACATATGATTTGTTGTGTGCACAAACTCTGCAAATAAACCAAACTAAATCATAAATTCAATTAGTAACTACTGCCCTTAAGTCTTAAATTCGAATTTTCACATGCATATATAAAGAAGTCAACCAAACAACAATCAAACACATAAGGAAATCCAAAGAATTCATCAAATCACATAAGAACATTGATAGTTTGTTACAAAATTCAGAAATAACATGGAATATAACAACTGAATTTGAAACAAATTTAAAGACAACCATGAATCTTGGACTGACTTAGGAGTGGAGATCGATGCTTGGTTGAGCAGCGGCTGAATTGGTGGTGGAGAGGGCGGCGGCTGCCTTGTGGATGATGTGTAAGGAGGCGGAGCTGCTGTGTGGAGATGAAGGCGGCTGTGTGTTGGTGGTGGAGAGGGCGGCGGAGCTGCTGTATAGGAGGAGAGATGGAGGGGCGGAGCTTGTGGAGAGGGAGAGAGATATGGCTGCTCTAGTGTTTGTATATAGGATGGTCGACCTCTTTTCTTATGTAGAGAGCCTCCTTATATAGTGGTCATGTCTCCTCCATGAGTCCCTCATTACCATTGATTTAAATCTGATCCAATGGCCACAAATAATAGCACAATTTAATCAAATAATATTCCATATATGTCTTGTGCATTAAGTCTTAGAATTTGGCTTGAAATGTGACCGGATACATTGCTTGTTCCTCAAATGGAATCGGCTGAATATCCTTGATTGTTGCTGATTTTATGATGATAATTCCTTCCTTGTTTCTTGCCAATTTGTTGATGTTAATTCCCACATATATGCTCCAATTAATGTTCCTGAAAAGGAAGAAAGAAATCAGATTTAATCTCTAGAAATATTAGGAATTGATATGGAGAAATAAAAGAAAGGAATTTCCCTAAATTTGCTTGATTACAAATCAGCAATTATCTTTGATTTGAGGAAGATTCCTATCGAAATTTGCTGCCATAATCTCCATATAAATTCGGCCAAATCCCTTGGAAATTTCTGATTTCCATATGTGCATCATCGTCTTCATTTAATGCTCATCCATTCTTTGCCAATTTTCTGAATTTAAGAATAGAGGTTTCTCAAAATGGATTAGGAAAGTTTCACAAGTAGTAAGTTTCCTAAATTAAAATAAGAAAGTTTCTTAAAATGAAATAGACAACTTTCCCAATTAGAAACATGAAAGTTTCCTAAACAACTTATCCTTCTTAATTTGCAAGTTTTAGCTTCCTTTTAAGCACGTTTTCACTTGTTCTCCACCAAACATTCATGGTTTAGTCTAATGATTCAAATCTGCAAAATTAAGAGTTAAACAAAGTATAAATAGGGATAGAAACACATTAAAAACGTAGCATTTTATGCTCTTATCAAGATTATTGTCTTTGGTCTATGGAGGTCCCAAGATGAACAAAAACATGAGTTTTGGCTGATTCTAAGAACGTTGAATTTCCAACATCTTGTAAAAACTTGTTGAAACTGCTAAAACACGCAATGAAATTTCAAACAAAACTTTTGAAATATGGAAAGTGATCATTGTCGATGGTCTATAGAGGTCCCAAGATGAACAAAAACATGAGTTTTGGCTGATTCTGAGAACGTTGAATTTCCAACATCTTGTAAAAACTTGTTGAAACTGCTAAAACACGCAATGAAATTTCAAACAAAACTTTTGAAATATGGAAAGTGATCATTGTCGAAGGTCTATGGAGGTCCCAAGATGAACAAAAACATGAGTTTTGGCTTTTTCTGAGAACGTTGAATTTCCAACATCTTGTAAAAACTTGTTGAAACTGCTAAAACACGCAATGAAATTTCAAACAAAACTTTTGAAATATGGAAAGTGATCAATATCGATGGTCTATGGAGGTCCCATGATGAACAAAAACATGAGTTTTGGCTGATTCTGAGAACGTTGAATTTCCAACATCTTGTAAAAACTTGTTGAAACTGCTAAAACACGCAATGAAATTTCAAACAAAATTTTTGAAATATGGAAAGTGATCCTTGTCGATGGTCTATGGAGGTCCCAAGATGAACAAAAACATGAGTTTTGGCTGATTCTGAGAACGTTGAATTTCCAACATCTTGTAAAAACTTGTTGAAACTGCTAAAACACGCAATGAAATTTCAAACAAAACTTTTGAAATATGGAAAGTGATCATTGTCGAAGGTCTATGGAGGTCCCAAGATGAACAAAAACATGAGTTTTGGCTGATTCTGAGAACGTTGAATTTCCAACATCTTGTAAAAACTTGTTGAAACTGCTAAAACACGCAATGAAATTTCAAACAAAACTTTTGAAATATGGAAAGTGATCATTGTCGAAGGTCTATGGAGGTCCCAAGATGAACAAAAACATGAGTTTTGGCTGATTCTGAGAACGTTGAATTTCCAACGTCTTGTAAAAACTTGTTGAAACTGCTAAAACACGCAATGAAATTTCAAACAAAACTTTTGTAATATGGAAAGTGATCATTGTCGATGGTCTATAGAGGTCCCAAGATGAACAAAAACATGAGTTTTGGCTGATTCTGAGAACGTTGAATTTCCAACATCTTGTAAAAACTTGTTGAAACTGCTAAAACACGCAATGAAATTTCAAACAAAACTTTTGAAATATGGAAAGTGATCATTGTCGATGGTCTATGGAGGTCCTATGATGAACAAAATCATGAGTTTTGGCAGATTCTGAGAATGTGAATTTACATGATCTTGTAAAAATTGCCAAAACACGCAATGCAATTTCGTACAAAACTTTTGAAATAAGCAAGGAGATTATTGTCGTTGGTCTATGCAGGTCCGAAGAAGAACAAAAACATGAGTTTTGGCTGATTCTGAGAACGTTGAATATCCAACATCTTGTAAAAACTTGTTGAAACTGCTAAAAACACGCAATGAAATGTCAAACAAAACTTTAGAAATATGGAAAGTGATCATTGTCGATGGTCTATGGAGGTCCCAAGATGAACAAAAACATGAGTTTTGGCAGATTCTGAGAATGTGAATTTCCATGATCTTGTAAAAATTGCCAAAACACGCAATGAAATTTCGTACAAAATTTTGAAATAAGCAAGGAGATTATTGTCGTTGGTCTATGGACCTCCCAAGATGAACAAAAACATGAGTTTTGGCTGATTCTTAGAACGTTGAATTTCCAACATCTTGTAAAAACTTGTTGAAACTGCTAAAACACGCAATGAAATTTCAAACAAAACTTTTGAAATATGGAAAGTGATCATTGTCGAAGGTCTATGGAGGTCCCAAGATGAACAAAAACATGAGTTTTGGCTTTTTCTGAGAACGTTGAATTTCCAACATCTTGTAAAAACTTGTTGAAACTGCTAAAACACGCAATGAAATTTCAAACAAAACTTTTGAAATATGGAAAGTGATCATTATCGATGGTCTATGGAGGTCCCATGATGAACAAAAACATGAGTTTTGGCTGATTCTGAGAACGTTGAATTTCCAACATCTTGTAAAAACTTGTTGAAACTGCTAAAACACGCAATGAAATTTCAAACAAAACTTTTGAAATATGGAAAGTGATCATTGTCGATGGTCTATGGAGGTCCTAAGATGAACAAAAACATGAGTTTTAGCAGATTCTGAGAATGTGAATTTCCATGATCTTGTAAAAATTGCCAAAACAAGCAATGCAATTTCGTACAAAACTTTTGAAATAAGCAAGGAGATTATTGTCGTTGGTCTATGCAGGTCCCAAGAAGAACAAAAACATGAGTTTTGGCTGATTCTGAGAACGTTGAATTTCCCACATCTTGTAAAAACTTGTTGAAACTTCTAAAACACGCAATGAAATTTCAAACAAAACTTTTGAAATATGGAAAGTGATCATTGTCGATGGTCTATGGAGGTCCTAAGATGAACAAAAACATGAGTTTTGGCAGATTCTGAGAATGTGAATTTCCATGATCTTGTAAAAATTGCCAAAACACGCAATGAAATTTCGTACAAAATTTTGAAATAAGCAAGGAGATTATTGTCGATGGTCTATGCAGGTCCGAAGAAGAACAAAAACATGAGTTTTGGCTGATTCTGAGAACGTTGAATTTCCAACATCTTGTAAAAACTTGTTGAAACTGCTAAAACACGCAATGAAATTTCAAACAAAACTTTTGAAATATGGAAAGTGATCATTGTCGACGGTCTATGGAGGTCCTAAGATGAACAAAAACATGAGTTTTAGCAGATTCTGAGAATGTGAATTTCCATGATCTTGTAAAAATTGCCAAAACAAGCAATGCAATTTCGTACAAAACTTTTGAAATAAGCAAGGAGATTATTGTCGTTGGTCTATGCAGGTCCCAAGAAGAACAAAAACATGAGTTTTGGCTGATTCTTAGAACGTTGAATTTCCAACATCTTGTAAAAACTTGTTGAAACTGCTAAAAGACGCAATGAAATTTCAAACAAAACTTTTGAAATATGGAAAGTGATCATTGTCGATGGTCTATGGAGGTCCCAAGAAGAACAAAAACATGAGTTTTGGCTGATTCTGAGAACGTTGAATTTCCAACATCTTCTAAAAACTTGTTGAAACTGCTAAAACACGCAATGAAATTTCAAACAAAACTTTTGAAATATGGAAAGTGATCATTGTCGATGGTCTATGGAGGTCCTATGATGAACAAAATCATGAGTTTTGGCAAATTCTGAGAATGTGAATTTACATGATCTTGTAAAAATTGCCAAAACACGCAATCAAATTTCGTACAAAACTTTTGAAATAAGCACGGAGATTATTGTCGTTGGTCTATGCAGGTCCGAAGAAGAACAAAAACATGAGTTTTGGCTGATTCTGAGAACGTTGAATATCCAACATCTTGTAAAAACTTGTTGAAACTGCTAAAAACACGCAATGAAATGTCAAACAAAACTTTAGAAATATGGAAAGTGATCATTGTCGATGGTCTATGGAGGTCCCAAGATGAACAAAAACATGAGTTTTGGCAGATTCTGAGAATGTGAATTTCCATGATCTTGTAAAAATTGCCAAAACACGCAATGAAATTTCGTACAAAATTTTGAAATAAGCAAGGAGATTATTGTCGTTGGTCTATGGACCTCCCAAGATGAACAAAAACATGAGTTTTGGCTGATTCTTAGAACGTTGAATTTCCAACATCTTGTAAAAACTTGTTGAAACTGCTAAAACACGCAATGAAATTTCAAACAAAACTTTTGAAATATGGAAAGTGATCATTGTCGAAGGTCTATGGAGGTCCCAAGATGAACAAAAACATGAGTTTTGGCTTTTTCTGAGAACGTTGAATTTCCAACATCTTGTAAAAACTTGTTGAAACTGCTAAAACACGCAATGAAATTTCAAACAAAACTTTTGAAATATGGAAAGTGATCATTATCGATGGTCTATGGAGGTCCCATGATGAACAAAAACATGAGTTTTGGCTGATTCTGAGAACGTTGAATTTCCAACATCTTGTAAAAACTTGTTGAAACTGCTAAAACACGCAATGAAATTTCAAACAAAACTTTTGAAATATGGAAAGTGATCATTGTCGATGGTCTATGGAGGTCCTAAGATGAACAAAAACATGAGTTTTAGCAGATTCTGAGAATGTGAATTTCCATGATCTTGTAAAAATTGCCAAAACAAGCAATGCAATTTCGTACAAAACTTTTGAAATAAGCAAGGAGATTATTGTCGTTGGTCTATGCAGGTCCCAAGAAGAACAAAAACATGAGTTTTGGCTGATTCTGAGAACGTTGAATTTCCCACATCTTGTAAAAACTTGTTGAAACTGCTAAAACACGCAATGAAATTTCAAACAAAACTTTTGAAATATGGAAAGTGATCATTGTCGATGGTCTATGGAGGTCCTAAGATGAACAAAAACATGAGTTTTGGCAGATTCTGAGAATGTGAATTTCCATGATCTTGTAAAAATTGCCAAAACACGCAATGAAATTTCGTACAAAATTTTGAAATAAGCAAGGAGATTATTGTCGATGGTCTATGCAGGTCCGAAGAAGAACAAAAACATGAGTTTTGGCTGATTCTGAGAACGTAGAATTTCCAACATCTTGTAAAAACTTGTTGAAACTGCTAAAACACGCAATGAAATTTCAAACAAAACTTTTGAAATATGGAAAGTGATCATTGTCGATGGTCTATGGAGGTCCTAAGATGAACAAAAACATGAGTTTTGGCAGATTCTGAGAATGTGAATTTCCATGATCTTGTAAAAATTGCCAAAACACGCAATCAAATTTCGTACAAAATTTTGAAATAAGCAAGGAGATTATTGTCGTTGGTGTATGCAAGTCCCAAAAAGAACAAAAACATGAGTTTTGGCTGATTCTGAGAACGTTGAATTTCCAACATCTTGTAAAAACTTGTTGAAACTGCTAAAACACGCAATGAAATTTCAAACAAAACTTTTGAAATATGGAAAGTGATCAATGTCGAAGGTCTATGGAGGTCCCAAGATGAACAAAAACATGAGTTTTGGCTGATTCTGAGAACGTTGAATTTCCAACATCTTGTAAAAGCTTGTTGAAACTGCTAAAACACGCAATGAAATTTCAAACAAAACTTTTGAAATATGGAAAGTGATCATTGTCGATGGTCTATGGAGGTCCTAAGATGAACAAAAACATGAGTTTTGGCAGATTCTGAGAATGTGAATTTCCATGATCTTGTAAAAATTGCCAAAACACGCAATGAAATTTCGTACAAAATTTTGAAATAAGCAAGGAGATTATTGTCGTTGGTGTATGCAGGTCCCAAGAAGAACAAAAACATGAGTTTTGGCTGATTCTTAGAACGTTGAATTTCCATCATCTTGTAAAAACTTGTTGAAACTGCTAAAACACGCAATGAAATTTCAAACAAAACTTTTGAAATATGGAAAGTGATCATTGTCGATGGTCTATGGAGGTCCCAAGATGAACAAAAACATGAGTTTTGGCTGATTCTGAGAATGTGAATTTCCATGATCTTGTAAAAATTGCCAAAACACGCAATGAAATTTCGTACAAAATTTTGAAATAAGCAAGGAGATTATTGTCGTTGGTCTATGCAGGTCCGAAGAAGAACAAAAACATGAGTTTTGGCTGATTCTTAGAACGTTGAATTTCCAACATCTTGTAAAAACTTGTTGAAACTGCTAAAACACGCAATGAAATTTCAAACAAAACTTTTGAAATATGGAAAGTGATCATTGTCGATGGTCTATGGAGGTCCCAAGATGAACAAAAACATGAGTTTTGGCAGATTCTGAGAATGTGAATTTCCATGATCTTGTAAAAATTGCCAAAACACGCAATGAAATTTCGTACAAAATTTTGAAATAAGCAAGGAGATTATTGTCGATGGTCTATGCAGGTCTGAAGAAGAACAAAAACATGAGTTTTGGCTGATTCTTAGAACGTTGAATTTCCAACATCTTGTAAAAACTTCTTGAAACTGCTAAAACACGCAATGAAATTTCAAACAAAACTTTTGAAATATGGAAAGTGATCATTGTCGATGGTCTATGGAGGTCCCAAGATGAACAAAAACATGAGTTTTGGCTGATTCTGAGAACGTTGAATTTCCAACATCTTGTAAAAACTTGTTGAAACTGCTAAAACACGCAATGAAATTTCAAACAAAACTTTTGAAATATGGAAAGTGATCATTGTCGATGGTCTATGGAGGTCCTAAGATGAACAAAAACAAGAGTTTTAGCAGATTCTGAGAATGTGAATTTTCCATGATCTTGTAAAAATTGCCAAAACAAGCAATGCAATTTCGTACAAAACTTTTGAAATAAGCAAGGAGATTATTGTCGTTGGTCTATGCAGGTCCCAAGAAGAACAAAAACATGAGTTTTGGCTGATTCTGAGAACGTTGAATTTCACACATCTTGTAAAAACTTGTTGAAACTGCTAAAAGACGCAATGAAATTTCAAACAAAACTTTTGAAATATGGAAAGTGATCATTGTCGATGGTCTATGGAGGTCCCAAGATGAACAAAAACATGAGTTTTGGCTGATTCTGAGAATGTGAATTTCCATGATCTTGTAAAAATTGCCAAAACACGCAATGAAATTTCGTACAAAATTTTGAAATAAGCAAGGAGATTATTGTCGTTGGTCTATGCAGGTCTGAAGAAGAACAAAAACATGAGTTTTGGCTGATTCTTAGAACGTTGAATTTCCAACATCTTGTAAAAACTTGTTGAAACTGCTAAAAGACGCAATGAAATTTCAAACAAAACTTTTGAAATATGGAAAGTGATCATTGTCGATGGTCTATGGAGGTCCCAAGAAGAACAAAAACATGAGTTTTGGCTGATTCTGAGAACGTTGAATTTCCAACATCTTGTAAAAACTTGTTGAAACTGCTAAAACACGCAATGAAATTTCAAACAAAACTTTTGAAATATGGAAAGTGATCATTGTCGATGGTCTATGGAGGTCCTATGATGAACAAAATCATGAGTTTTGGCAGATTCTGAGAATGTGAATTTACATGATCTTGTAAAAATTGCCAAAACACGCAATGAAATTTCGTACAAAATTTTGAAATAAGCAAGGAGATTATTGTCGTTGGTCTATGCAGGTCCGAAGAAGAACAAAAACATGAGTTTTGGCTGATTCTTAGAACGTTGAATTTCCAACATCTTGTAAAAACTTGTTGAAACTGCTAAAACACGCAATGAAATTTCAAACAAAACTTTTGAAATATGGAAAGTGATCATTGTCGATGGTCTATGGAGGTCCCAAGATGAACAAAAACATGAGTTTTGGCAGATTCTGAGAATGTGAATTTCCATGATCTTGTAAAAATTGCCAAAACACGCAATGAAATTTCGTACAAAATTTTGAAATAAGCAAGGAGATTATTGTCGATGGTCTATGCAGGTCTGAAGAAGAACAAAAACATGAGTTTTGGCTGATTCTTAGAACGTTGAATTTCCAACATCTTGTAAAAACTTCTTGAAACTGCTAAAACACGCAATGAAATTTCAAACAAAACTTTTGAAATATGGAAAGTGATCATTGTCGATGGTCTATGGAGGTCCCAAGATGAACAAAAACATGAGTTTTGGCTGATTCTGAGAACGTTGAATTTCCAACATCTTGTAAAAGCTTGTTGAAACTGCTAAAACACGCAATGAAATTTCAAACAAAACTTTTGAAATATGGAAAGTGATCATTGTCGATGGTCTATGGAGGTCCTAAGATGAACAAAAACATGAGTTTTGGCAGATTCTGAGAATGTGAATTTCCATGATCTTGTAAAAATTGCCAAAACACGCAATGAAATTTCGTACAAAATTTTGAAATAAGCAAGGAGATTATTGTCGTTGGTGTATGCAGGTCCCAAGAAGAACAAAAACATGAGTTTTGGCTGATTCTTAGAACGTTGAATTTCCATCATCTTGTAAAAACTTGTTGAAACTGCTAAAACACGCAATGAAATTTCAAACAAAACTTTTGAAATATGGAAAGTGATCATTGTCGATGGTCTATGGAGGTCCCAAGATGAACAAAAACATGAGTTTTGGCTGATTCTGAGAATGTGAATTTCCATGATCTTGTAAAAATTGCCAAAACACGCAATGAAATTTCGTACAAAATTTTGAAATAAGCAAGGAGATTATTGTCGTTGGTCTATGCAGGTCCGAAGAAGAACAAAAACATGAGTTTTGGCTGATTCTTAGAACGTTGAATTTCCAACATCTTGTAAAAACTTGTTGAAACTGCTAAAACACGCAATGAAATTTCAAACAAAACTTTTGAAATATGGAAAGTGATCATTGTCGATGGTCTATGGAGGTCCCAAGATGAACAAAAACATGAGTTTTGGCAGATTCTGAGAATGTGAATTTCCATGATCTTGTAAAAATTGCCAAAACACGCAATGAAATTTCGTACAAAATTTTGAAATAAGCAAGGAGATTATTGTCGATGGTCTATGCAGGTCTGAAGAAGAACAAAAACATGAGTTTTGGCTGATTCTTAGAACGTTGAATTTCCAACATCTTGTAAAAACTTCTTGAAACTGCTAAAACACGCAATGAAATTTCAAACAAAACTTTTGAAATATGGAAAGTGATCATTGTCGATGGTCTATGGAGGTCCCAAGATGAACAAAAACATGAGTTTTGGCTGATTCTGAGAACGTTGAATTTCCAACATCTTGTAAAAGCTTGTTGAAACTGCTAAAACACGCAATGAAATTTCAAACAAAACTTTTGAAATATGGAAAGTGATCATTGTCGATGGTCTATGGAGGTCCTAAGATGAACAAAAACATGAGTTTTGGCAGATTCTGAGAATGTGAATTTCCATGATCTTGTAAAAATTGCCAAAACACGCAATGAAATTTCGTACAAAATTTTGAAATAAGCAAGGAGATTATTGTCGTTGGTGTATGCAGGTCCCAAGAAGAACAAAAACATGAGTTTTGGCTGATTCTTAGAACGTTGAATTTCCATCATCTTGTAAAAACTTGTTGAAACTGCTAAAACACGCAATGAAATTTCAAACAAAACTTTTGAAATATGGAAAGTGATCATTGTCGATGGTCTATGGAGGTCCCAAGATGAACAAAAACATGAGTTTTGGCTGATTCTGAGAATGTGAATTTCCATGATCTTGTAAAAATTGCCAAAACACGCAATGAAATTTCGTACAAAATTTTGAAATAAGC
This sequence comes from Comarum palustre, assembly GCA_951800085.1. Lineage (NCBI taxonomy): Eukaryota > Viridiplantae > Streptophyta > Magnoliopsida > Rosales > Rosaceae > Comarum > Comarum palustre. Next base: position 7,814,461 of record OX637583.1, read on the forward strand.
AAGGAGATTATTGTCGTTGGTCTATGCAGGTCCGAAGAAGAACAAAAACATGAGTTTTGGCTGATTCTTAGAACGTTGAATTTCCAACATCTTGTAAAAACTTGTTGAAACTGCTAAAACACGCAATGAAATTTCAAACAAAACTTTTGAAATATGGAAAGTGATCATTGTCGATGGTCTATGGAGGTCCCAAGATGAACAAAAACATGAGTTTTGGCAGATTCTGAGAATGTGAATTTCCATGATCTTGTAAAAATTGCCAAAACACGCAATGAAATTTCGTACAAAATTTTGAAATAAGCAAGGAGATTATTGTCGATGGTCTATGCAGGTCTGAAGAAGAACAAAAACATGAGTTTTGGCTGATTCTTAGAACGTTGAATTTCCAACATCTTGTAAAAACTTCTTGAAACTGCTAAAACACGCAATGAAATTTCAAACAAAACTTTTGAAATATGGAAAGTGATCATTGTCGATGGTCTATGGAGGTCCCAAGATGAACAAAAACATGAGTTTTGGCTGATTCTGAGAACGTTGAATTTCCAACATCTTGTAAAAACTTGTTGAAACTGCTAAAACACGCAATGAAATTTCAAACAAAACTTTTGAAATATGGAAAGTGATCATTGTCGATGGTCTATGGAGGTCCTAAGATGAACAAAAACATGAGTTTTGGCAGATTCTGAGAATGTGAATTTCCATGATCTTGTAAAAATTGCCAAAACACGCAATGAAATTTCGTACAAAATTTTGAAATAAGCAAGGAGATTATTGTCGTTGGTCTATGCAGGTCCGAAGAAGAACGAAAACTTGAGTTTTGGCTGATTCTTAGAACGTTGAATTTCCAACATCTTGTAAAAACTTGTTGAAACTGCTAAAAGACGCAATGAAATTTCAAACAAAACTTTTGAAATATGGAAAGTGATCATTGTCGATGGTCTATGGAGGTCCCAAGATGAACAAAAACATGAGTTTTGGCTGATTCTGAGAACGTTGAATTTCCAACATCTTGTAAAAACTTGTTGAAACTGCTAAAACACGCAATGAAATTTCAAACAAAACTTTTGAAATATGGAAAGTGATCATTGTCGATGGTCTATGGAGGTCCTAAGGTTAACAAAAACAAGAGTTTTAGCAGATTCTGAGAATGTGAATTTTCCATGATCTTGTAAAAATTGCCAAAACACGCAATGCAATTCGTACAAAAATTTTGAAATAAGAAAGGAGATTATTGTCGTTGGTCTATGCAGGACCCAAGAAGAACAAAAACATGAGTTTTGGCTGATTCTGAGAACGTTGAATATCCAACATCTTGTAAAAACTTGTTGAAACTGCTAAAAACACGCAATGAAATGTCAAACAAAACTTTTGAAATATGGAAAGTGATCATTGTCGATGGTCTATGGAGGTCCCAAGATGAACAAAAACATGAGTTTTGGCAGATTCTGAGAATGTGAATTTCCATGATCTTGTAAAAATTGCCAAAACACGCAATGAAATTTCGTACAAAATTTTGAAATAAGCAAGGAGATTATTGTCGTTGGTGTATGCAGGTCCCAAGAAGAACAAAAACATGAGTTTTGGCTGATTCTTAGAAGTTGAATTTCCATCATCTTGTAAAAACTTGTTGAAACTGCTAAAACACGCAATGAAATTTCAAACAAAACTTTTGAAATATGGAAAGTGATCATTGTCGATGGTCTATGGAGGTCCCAAGATGAACAAAAACATGAGTTTTGGCAGATTCTGAGAACGTTGAATTTCCAACATCTTGTAAAAACTTGTTGAAACTGCTAAAACACGCAATGAAATTTCAAACAAAACTTTTGAAATATGGAAAGTGATCATTGTCGATGGTCTATGGAGGTCTTAAGATGAACAAAAACAAGAGTTTTAGCAGATTCTGAGAATGTGAATTTCCATGATCTTGTAAAAATTGCCAAAACACGCAATGAAATTTCGTAAAAAACTTTTGAAATAAGCAAGGAGATTATTGTCGTTGGTGTATGCAGGTCCCAAGAAGAACAAAAACATGAGTTTTGGCTGATTCTGAGAACGTTGAATTTCCAACATCTTGTAAAAACTTGTTGAAACTGCTAAAACACGCAATGAAATTTCAAACAAAACTTTTGAAATATGGAAAGTGATCATTGTCGATGGTCTATGGAGGTCCCAAGATGAACAAAAACATGAGTTTTGGCTGATTCTGATAACGTTGAATTTCCAACATCTTGTAAAAACTTGTTGAAACAGCTAAAACACGCAATGAAATTTCAAACAAAACTTTTGAAATATGGAAAGTGATCATTGTCGATGGTCTATGGAGGTCTTAAGATGAACAAAAACAAGAGTTTTAGCAGATTCTGAGAATGTGAATTTCCATGATCTTGTAAAAATTGCCAAAACACGCAATGAAATTTCGTACAAAATTTTGAAATAAGCAAGGAGATTATTGTCGTTGGTGTATGCAGGTCCCAAGAAGAACAAAAACATGAGTTTTGGCTGATTCTTAGAACGTTGAATTTCCATCATCTTGTAAAAACTTGTTGAAACTGCTAAAACACGCAATGAAATTTCAAACAAAACTTTTGAAATATGGAAAGTGATCATTGTCGATGGTCTATGGAGGTCCCAAGATGAACAAAAACATGAGTTTTGGCAGATTCTGAGAACGTTGAATTTCCAACATCTTGTAAAAACTTGTTGAAACTGCTAAAACACGCAATGAAATTTCAAACAAAACTTTTGAAATATGGAAAGTGATCATTGTCGATGGTCTATGGAGGTCTTAAGATGAACAAAAACAAGAGTTTTAGCAGATTCTGAGAATGTGAATTTCCATGATCTTGTAAAAATTGCCAAAACACGCAATGAAATTTCGTAAAAAACTTTTGAAATAAGCAAGGAGATTATTGTCGTTGGTGTATGCAGGTCCCAAGAAGAACAAAAACATGAGTTTTGGCTGATTCTGAGAACGTTGAATTTCCAACATCTTGTAAAAACTTGTTGAAACTGCTAAAACACGCAATGAAATTTCAAACAAAACTTTTGAAATATGGAAAGTGATCATTGTCGATGGTCTATGGAGGTCCCAAGATGAACAAAAACATGAGTTTTGGCTGATTCTGATAACGTTGAATTTCCAACATCTTGTAAAAACTTGTTGAAACTGCCAAAACACGCAATGCAATTTCGTACAAAAATTTTGAAATAAGCAAGGAGATTATTGTCGTTGGTCTATGCAGGACCCAAGAAGAACAAAAACATGAGTTTTGGCTGATTCTGAGAACGTTGAATATCCAACATCTTGTAAAAACTTGTTGAAACTGCTAAAAACACGCAATGAAATGTCAAACAAAACTTTTGAAATATGGAAAGTGATCATTGTCGATGGTCTATGGAGGTCCCAAGATGAACAAAAACATGAGTTTTGGCAGATTCTGAGAATGTGAATTTCCATGATCTTGTAAAAATTGCCAAAACACGCAATGAAATTTCGTACAAAATTTTGAAATAAGCAAGGAGATTATTGTCGTTGGTGTATGCAGGTCCCAAGAAGAACAAAAACATGAGTTTTGGCTGATTCTTAGAACGTTGAATTTCCATCATCTTGTAAAAACTTGTTGAAACTGCTAAAACACGCAATGAAATTTCAAACAAAACTTTTGAAATATGGAAAGTGATCATTGTCGATGGTCTATGGAGGTCCTAATATGAACAAAAACATGAGTTTTGGCAGATTCCGATAATATGAATTTCCAAGATCTTGTAAAAATTGCCAAAACACGCAATGAAATTTCGTACAAAATTTTGAAATAAGCAAGGAGATTATTGTCGTTGGTCTATGCAGGTCCCAAGAAGAACAAAAACATGAGTTTTGGCAGATTCTGAGAACGTTGAATTTCCAACATCTTGTTGAAACTGCAAAAACACGCAATGAAATTTCAAACAAAACTTTTGAAATATGGAAAGTGATCATTGTCGATGGTCTATGGAGGTCCCAAGATGAACAAAAACATGAGTTTTGGCTGATTCTGAGAACGTTGAATTTCCAACATCTTGTAAAAACTTGTTGAAACTGCTAAAACACGCAATGAAATTTCAAACAAAACTTTTGAAATATGGAAAGTGATCATTGTCGATGGTCTATGGAGGTCCTAAGGTTAACAAAAACAAGAGTTTTAGCAGATTCTGAGAATGTGAATTTTCCATGATCTTGTAAAAATTGCCAAAACACGCAATGCAATTTCGTATAAAAATTTTGAAATAAGCAAGGAGATTATTGTCGTTGGTCTATGCAGGACCCAAGAAGAACAAAAACATGAGTTTTGGCTGATTCTGAGAACGTTGAATATCCAACATCTTGTAAAAACTTGTTGAAACTGCTAAAAACACGCAATGAAATGTCAAACAAAACTTTTGAAATATGGAAAGTGATCATTGTCGATGGTCTATGGAGGTCCCAAGATGAACAAAAACATGAGTTTTGGCAGATTCTGAGAATGTGAATTTCCATGATCTTGTAAAAATTGCCAAAACACACAATGAAATTTCGTACAAAATTTTGAAATAAGCAAGGAGATTATTGTCGTTGGTGTATGCAGGTCCCAAGAAGAACAAAAACATGAGTTTTGGCTGATTCTTAGAACGTTGAATTTCCATCATCTTGTAAAAACTTGTTGAAACTGCTAAAACACGCAATGAAATTTCAAACAAAACTTTTGAAATATGGAAAGTGATCATTGTCGATGGTCTATGGAGGTCCCAAGATGAACAAAAACATGAGTTTTGGCTGATTCTGAGAACGTTGAATTTCCAACATCTTGTAAAAACTTGTTGAAACAGCTAAAACACGCAATGAAATTTCAAACAAAACTTTTGAAATATGGAAAGTGATCATTGTCGATGGTCTATGGAGGTCTTAAGATGAACAAAAACAAGAGTTTTAGCAGATTCTGAGAATGTGAATTTCCATGATCTTGTAAAAATTGCCAAAACACGCAATGAAATTTCGTACAAAATTTTGAAATAAGCAAGGAGATTATTGTCGTTGGTGTATGCAGGTCCCAAGAAGAACAAAAACATGAGTTTTGGCTGATTCTTAGAACGTTGAATTTCCATCATCTTGTAAAAACTTGTTGAAACTGCTAAAACACGCAATGAAATTTCAAACAAAACTTTTGAAATATGGAAAGTGATCATTGTCGATGGTCTATGGAGGTCCCAAGATGAACAAAAACATGAGTTTTGGCAGATTCTGAGAACGTTGAATTTCCAACATCTTGTAAAAACTTGTTGAAACTGCTAAAACACGCAATGAAATTTCAAACAAAACTTTTGAAATATGGAAAGTGATCATTGTCGATGGTCTATGGAGGTCTTAAGATGAACAAAAACAAGAGTTTTAGCAGATTCTGAGAATGTGAATTTCCATGATCTTGTAAAAATTGCCAAAACACGCAATGAAATTTCGTAAAAAACTTTTGAAATAAGCAAGGAGATTATTGTCGTTGGTGTATGCAGGTCCCAAGAAGAACAAAAACATGAGTTTTGGCTGATTCTGAGAACGTTGAATTTCCAACATCTTGTAAAAACTTGTTGAAACTGCTAAAACACGCAATGAAATTTCAAACAAAACTTTTGAAATATGGAAAGTGATCATTGTCGATGGTCTATGGAGGTCCCAAGATGAACAAAAACATGAGTTTTGGCTGATTCTGATAACGTTGAATTTCCAACATCTTGTAAAAACTTGTTGAAACTGCCAAAACACGCAATGCAATTTCGTACAAAAATTTTGAAATAAGCAAGGAGATTATTGTCGTTGGTCTATGCAGGACCCAAGAAGAACAAAAACATGAGTTTTGGCTGATTCTGAGAACGTTGAATATCCAACATCTTGTAAAAACTTGTTGAAACTGCTAAAAACACGCAATGAAATGTCAAACAAAACTTTTGAAATATGGAAAGTGATCATTGTCGATGGTCTATGGAGGTCCCAAGATGAACAAAAACATGAGTTTTGGCAGATTCTGAGAATGTGAATTTCCATGATCTTGTAAAAATTGCCAAAACTCGCAATGAAATTTCGTACAAAATTTTGAAATAAGCAAGGAGATTATTGTCGTTGGTCTATGCAGGTCCGAAGAAGAACAAAAACATGAGTTTTGGCTGATTCTTAGAACGTTGAATTTCCAACATCTTGTAAAAACTTGTTGAAACTGCTAAAACACGCAATGAAATTTCAAACAAAACTTTTGAAATATGGAAAGTGATCATTGTCGATGGTCTATGGAGGTCCCAAGATGAACAAAAACATGAGTTTTAGCAGATTCTGAGAATGTGAATTTCCATGATCTTGTAAAAATTGCCAAAACACGCAATGCAATTTCGTACAAAACTTTTGAAATAAGCAAGGAGATTATTGTCGTTGGTCTATGCAGGTCCCAAGAAGAACAAAAACATGAGTTTTGGCAGATTCTGAGAACGTTGAATTTCCAACATCTTGTTGAAACTGCAAAAACACGCAATGAAATTTCAAACAAAACTTTTGAAATATGGAAAGTGATCATTGTCGATGGTCTATGGAGGTCCTAAGATGAACAAAAACATGAGTTTTGGCTGATTCTGAGAACGTTGAATTTCCAACATCTTGTTGAAACTGCTAAAACACGCAATGAAATTTCAAACAAAACTTTTGAAATATGGAAAGTGATCATTGTCGATGGTCTATGGAGGTCCTAATATGAACAAAAACATGAGTTTTGGCAGATTCCGATAATATGAATTTCCAAGATCTTGTAAAAATTGCCAAAACACGCAATGAAATTTCGTACAAAATTTTGAAATAAGCAAGGAGATTATTGTCGTTGGTCTATGCAGGTCCCAAGAAGAACAAAAACATGAGTTTTGGCTGATTCTTAGAACGTTGAATTTCAAACATCTTGTAAAAACTTGTTGAAACTGCTAAAACACGCAATGAAATTTCAAACAAAACTTTTGAAATATGGAAAGTGATCATTGTCGATGGTCTATGGAGGTCCCAAGATGAACAAAAACATGAGTTTTGGCTGATTCTGAGAACGTTGAATTTCCAACATCTTGTAAAAACTTGTTGAAACTGCTAAAACACGCAATGAAATTTCAAACAAAACTTTTGAAATATGGAAAGTGATCATTGTCGATGGTCTATGGAGGTCCTAAGGTTAACAAAAACAAGAGTTTTAGCAGATTCTGAGAATGTGAATTTTCCATGATCTTGTAAAAATTGCCAAAACACGCAATGCAATTTCGTACAAAAATTTTGAAATAAGCAAGGAGATTATTGTCGTTGGTCTATGCAGGACCCAAGAAGAACAAAAACATGAGTTTTGGCTGATTCTGAGAACGTTGAATATCCAACATCTTGTAAAAACTTGTTGAAACTGCTAAAAACACGCAATGAAATGTCAAACAAAACTTTTGAAATATGGAAAGTGATCATTGTCGATGGTCTATGGAGGTCCCAAGATGAACAAAAACATGAGTTTTAGCAGATTCTGAGAATGTGAATTTCCATGATCTTGTAAAAATTGCCAAAACACGCAATGCAATTTCGTACAAAACTTTTGAAATAAGCAAGGAGATTATTGTCGTTGGTCTATGCAGGTCCCAAGAAGAACAAAAACATGAGTTTTGGCAGATTCTGAGAACGTTGAATTTCCAACATCTTGTTGAAACTGCTAAAACACGCAATGAAATTTCAAACAAAACTTTTGAAATATGGAAAGTGATCATTGTCGATGGTCTATGGAGGTCCTAATATGAACAAAAACAAGAGTTTTAGCAGATTATGAGAATGTGAATTTTCCATGGTCTTGTAAAAATTGCCAAAACACGCAATGCAATTTCGTACAAAACTTTTGAAATAAGCAAGGAGATTATTGTCGTTGGTCTATGCAGGTCCCAAGAAGAACAAAAACATGAGTTTTGGCAGATTCTGAGAACGTTGAATTTCCAACATCTTGTTGAAACTGCAAAAACACGCAATGAAATTTCAAACAAAACTTTTGAAATATGGAAAGTGATCATTGTCGATGGTCTATGGAGGTCCCAAGATGAACAAAAACATGAGTTTTGGCAGATTCTGAGAATGTGAATTTCCATGATCTTGTAAAAATTGCCAAAACTCGCAATGAAATTTCGTACAAAATTTTGAAATAAGCAAGGAGATTATTGTCGTTGGTCTATGCAGGTCCGAAGAAGAACAAAAACATGAGTTTTGGCTGATTCTTAGAACGTTGAATTTCCAACATCTTGTAAAAACTTGTTGAAACTGCTAAAACACGCAATGAAATTTCAAACAAAACTTTTGAAATATGGAAAGTGATCATTGTCGATGGTCTATGGAGGTCCCAAGATGAACAAAAACATGAGTTTTAGCAGATTCTGAGAATGTGAATTTCCATGATCTTGTAAAAATTGCCAAAACACGCAATGCAATTTCGTACAAAACTTTTGAAATAAGCAAGGAGATTATTGTCGTTGGTCTATGCAGGTCCCAAGAAGAACAAAAACATGAGTTTTGGCAGATTCTGAGAACGTTGAATTTCCAACATCTTGTTGAAACTGCTAAAACACGCTATGAAATTTCAAACAAAACTTTTGAATTATGGAAAGTGATCATTGTCGATGGTCTATGGAGGTCCTAATATGAACAAAAACATGAGTTTTGGCAGATTCCGATAATATGAATTTCCAAGATCTTGTAAAAATTGCCAAAACACGCAATGAAATTTCGTACAAAATTTTGAAATAAGCAAGGAGATTATTGTCGTTGGTCTATGCAGGTCCCAAGAAGAACAAAAACATGAGTTTTGGCTGATTCTTAGAACGTTGAATTTCAAACATCTTGTAAAAACTTGTTGAAACTGCTAAAACACGCAATGAAATTTCAAACAAAACTTTTGAAATATGGAAAGTGATCATTGTCGATGGTCTATGGAGGTCCCAAGATGAACAAAAACATGAGTTTTGGCTGATTCTGAGAACGTTGAATTTCCAACATCTTGTAAAAACTTGTTGAAACTGCTAAAACACGCAATGAAATTTCAAACAAAACTTTTGAAATATGGAAAGTGATCATTGTCGATGGTCTATGGAGGTCCTAAGGTTAACAAAAACAAGAGTTTTAGCAGATTCTGAGAATGTGAATTTTCCATGATCTTGTAAAAATTGCCAAAACACGCAATGCAATTTCGTACAAAAATTTTGAAATAAGCAAGGAGATTATTGTCGTTGGTCTATGCAGGACCCAAGAAGAACAAAAACATGAGTTTTGGCTGATTCTGAGAACGTTGAATATCCAACATCTTGTAAAAACTTGTTGAAACTGCTAAAAACACGCAATGAAATGTCAAACAAAACTTTTGAAATATGGAAAGTGATCATTGTCGATGGTCTATGGAGGTCCCAAGATGAACAAAAACATGAGTTTTAGCAGATTCTGAGAATGTGAATTTCCATGATCTTGTAAAAATTGCCAAAACACGCAATGCAATTTCGTACAAAACTTTTGAAATAAGCAAGGAGATTATTGTCGTTGGTCTATGCAGGTCCCAAGAAGAACAAAAACATGAGTTTTGGCAGATTCTGAGAACGTTGAATTTCCAACATCTTGTTGAAACTGCTAAAACACGCAATGAAATTTCAAACAAAACTTTTGAAATATGGAAAGTGATCATTGTCGATGGTCTATGGAGGTCCTAATATGAACAAAAACAAGAGTTTTAGCAGATTATGAGAATGTGAATTTTCCATGGTCTTGTAAAAATTGCCAAAACACGCAATGCAATTTCGTACAAAACTTTTGAAATAAGCAAGGAGATTATTGTCGTTGGTCTATGCAGGTCCCAAGAAGAACAAAAACATGAGTTTTGGCAGATTCTGAGAACGTTGAATTTCCAACATCTTGTTGAAACTGCAAAAACACGCAATGAAATTTCAAACAAAACTTTTGAAATATGGAAAGTGATCATTGTCGATGGTCTATGGAGGTCCCAAGATGAACAAAAACATGAGTTTTGGCAGATTCTGAGAATGTGAATTTCCATGATCTTGTAAAAATTGCCAAAACTCGCAATGAAATTTCGTACAAAATTTTGAAATAAGCAAGGAGATTATTGTCGTTGGTCTATGCAGGTCCGAAGAAGAACAAAAACATGAGTTTTGGCTGATTCTTAGAACGTTGAATTTCCAACATCTTGTAAAAACTTGTTGAAACTGCTAAAAGACGCAATGAAATTTCAAACAAAACTTTTGAAATATGGAAAGTGATCATTGTCGATGGTCTATGGAGGTCCCAAGATGAACAAAAACATGAGTTTTGGCTGATTCTGAGAACGTTGAATTTCCAACATCTTGTAAAAACTTGTTGAAACTGCTAAAACACGCAATGAAATTTCAAACAAAACTTTTGAAATATGGAAAGTGATCATTGTCGATGGTCTATGGAGGTCCCAAGATGAACAAAAACATGAGTTTTAGCAGATTCTGAGAATGTGAATTTCCATGATCTTGTAAAAATTGCCAAAACACGCAATGCAATTTCGTACAAAACTTTTGAAATAAGCAAGGAGATTATTGTCGTTGGTCTATGCAGGTCCCAAGAAGAACAAAAACATGAGTTTTGGCAGATTCTGAGAACGTTGAATTTCCAACATCTTGTTGAAACTGCTAAAACACGCTATGAAATTTCAAACAAAACTTTTGAAATATGGAAAGTGATCATTGTCGATGGTCTATGGAGGTCCTAATATGAACAAAAACATGAGTTTTGGCAGATTCCGATAATATGAATTTCCAAGATCTTGTAAAAATTGCCAAAACACGCAATGAAATTTCGTACAAAATTTTGAAATAAGCAAGGAGATTATTGTCGTTGGTCTATGCAGGTCCCAAGAAGAACAAAAACATGAGTTTTGGCAGATTCTGAGAACGTTGAATTTCCAACATCTTGTTGAAACTGCTAAAACACGCAATGAAATTTCAAACAAAACTTTTGAAATATGGAAAGTGATCATTGTCGATGGTCTATGGAGGTCCCAAGATGAACAAAAACATGAGTTTTGGCTGATTCTGAGAACGTTGAATTTCCAACATCTTGTAAAAACTTGTTGAAACTGCTAAAACACGCAATGAAATTTCAAACAAAACTTTTGAAATATGGAAAGTGATCATTGTCGATGGTCTATGGAGGTCCTAAGGTTAACAAAAACAAGAGTTTTAGCAGATTCTGAGAATGTGAATTTTCCATGATCTTGTAAAAATTGCCAAAACACGCAATGCAATTTCGTACAAAAATTTTGAAATAAGCAAGGAGATTATTGTCGTTGGTCTATGCAGGACCCAAGAAGAACAAAAACATGAGTTTTGGCTGATTCTGAGAACGTTGAATATCCAACATCTTGTAAAAACTTGTTGAAACTGCTAAAAACACGCAATGAAATGTCAAACAAAACTTTTGAAATATGGAAAGTGATCATTGTCGATGGTCTATGGAGGTCCCAAGATGAACAAAAACATGAGTTTTGGCAGATTCTGAGAATGTGAATTTCCATGATCTTGTAAAAATTGCCAAAACACACAATGAAATTTCGTACAAAATTTTGAAATAAGCAAGGAGATTATTGTCGTTGGTGTATGCAGGTCCCAAGAAGAACAAAAACATGAGTTTTGGCTGATTCTTAGAACGTTGAATTTCCATCATCTTGTAAAAACTTGTTGAAACTGCTAAAACACGCAATGAAATTTCAAACAAAACTTTTGAAATATGGAAAGTGATCATTGTCGATGGTCTATGGAGGTCCCAAGATGAACAAAAACATGAGTTTTGGCTGATTCTGAGAACGTTGAATTTCCAACATCTTGTAAAAACTTGTTGAAACAGCTAAAACACGCAATGAAATTTCAAACAAAACTTTTGAAATATGGAAAGTGATCATTGTCGATGGTCTATGGAGGTCTTAAGATGAACAAAAACAAGAGTTTTAGCAGATTCTGAGATTGTGAATTTCCATGATCTTGTAAAAATTGCCAAAACACGCAATGAAATTTCGTAAAAAACTTTTGAAATAAGCAAGGAGATCATTGTCGTTGGTCTATGCAGGTCCCAAGAAGAACAAAAACATGAGTTTTGGCTGATTCTGAGAACGTTGAATATCCAACATCTTGTAAAAACTTGTTGAAACTGCTAAAACACGCAATGAAATTTCAAACAAAACTTTTGAAATATGGAAAGCGATCATTGTCGATGGTCTATGGAGGTCCTAATATGAACAAAAACATGAGTTTTGGCAGATTCTGACAATGTGAATTTCCATGATCTTGTAAAAATTGCCAAAACACGCAATGAAATTTCGTACAAAATTTTGAAATAAGCAAGGAGATTATTGTCGTTGGTCTATGCAGGTTCGAAGAAGAACAAAAACATGAGTTTTGGCTGATTCTTAGAACGTTGAATTTCCAACATCTTGTAAAAACTTGTTGAAACTGCTAAAAGACGCAATGAAATTTCAAACAAAACTTTTGAAATATGGAAAGTGATCATTGTCGATGGTCTATGGAGGTCCCAAGATGAACAAAAACATGAGTTTTGGCTGATTCTGAGAACGTTGAATTTCCAACATCTTGTAAAAACTTGTTGAAACTGCTAAAACACGCAATGAAATTTCAAACAAAACTTTTGAAATATGGAAAGTGATCATTGTCGATGGTCTATGGAGGTCCTAAGATGAACAAAAACATGAGTTTTAGCAGATTCTGAGAATGTTGGTTCTGAGAATGTGAATTTCCATGATCTTGTAAAAATTGCCAAAACACGCAATGCAATTTCGTACAAAATTTTGAAATAAGCAAGGAGATTATTGTCGTTGGTCTATGCAGGTCCGAAGAAGAACAAAAACATGAGTTTTGGCAGATTCTGAGAACGTTGAATTTCCAACATCTTGTTGAAACTGCTAAAACACGCAATGAAATTTCAAACAAAACTTTTGAAATATGGAAAGTGATCATTGTCTATGGAGGTCCTAATATGAACAAAAACATGAGTTTTGGCAGATTCCGATAATATGAATTTCCAAGATCTTGTAAAAATTGCCAAAACACGCAATGAAATTTCGTACAAAATTTTGAAATAAGCAAGGAGATTATTGTCGTTGGTCTATGCAGGTCCCAAGAAGAACAAAAACATGAGTTTTGGCTGATTCTTAGAACGTTGAATTTCCAACATCTTGTAAAAACTTGTTGAAACTGCTAAAACACGCAATGAAATTTCAAACAAAACTTTTGAAATATGGAAAGTGATCATTGTCGATGGTCTAAGGAGGTCCCAAGATGAACAAAAACATGAGTTTTGGCTGATTTTGAGAACGTTGAATTTCCAACATCTTGTAAAAACTTGTTGAAACTGCTAAAACACGCAATGAAATTTCAAACAAAACTTTTGAAATATGGAAAGTGATCATTGTTGATGGTCTATGGAGGTCCTAAGATGAACAAAAACAAGAGTTTTAGCAGATTATGAGAATGTGAATTTTCCATGGTCTTGTAAAAATTGCCAAAACACGCAATGCAATTTCGTACAAAACTTTTGAAATAAGCAAGGAGATTATTGTCGTTGGTCTATGCAGGTCCCAAGAAGAACAAAAACATGAGTTTTGGCAGATTCTGAGAACGTTGAATTTCCAACATCTTGTAAAAACTTGTTGAAACTGCTAAAACACGCAATGAAATTTCAAACAAAACTTTTGAAATATGGAAAGTGATCATTGTCGATGGTCTATGGAGGTCCCAAGATGAACAAAAACATGAGTTTTGGCTGATTCTGATAACGTTGAATTTCCAACATCTTGTAAAAACTTGTTGAAACTGCTAAAACACGCAATGAAATTTCAAACAAAACTTTTGAAATATGGAAAGTGATCATTGTCGATGGTCTATGGAGGTCCCAAGATGAACAAAAACATGAGTTTTGGCTGATTCTGAGAACGTTGAATTTCCAACATCTTGTAAAAACTTGTTGAAACTGCTAAAACACGCAATGAAATTTCAAACAAAACTTTTGAAATATGGAAAGTGATCATTGTCGATGGTCTATGGAGGTCCTAAGATGAACAAAAACATGAGTTTTAGCAGATTCTGAGAATGTGAATTTCCATGATCTTGTAAAAATTGCCAAAACACGCAATGCAATTTCGTACAAAACTTTTGAAATAAGCAAGGAGATTATTGTCGTTGGTCTATGCAGGTCCCAAGAAGAACAAAAACATGAGTTTTGGCAGATTCTGAGAACGTTGAATTTCCAACATCTTGTTGAAACTGCTAAAACACGCAATGAAATTTCAAACAAAACTTTTGAAATATGGAAAGTGATCATTGTCGATGGTCTATGGAGGTCCTAATATGAACAAAAACATGAGTTTTGGCAGATTCCGATAATATGAATTTCCAAGATCTTGTAAAAATTGCCAAAACACGCAATGAAATTTCGTACAAAATTTTGAAATAAGGAAGGAGATTATTGTCGTTGGTCTATGCAGGTCCCAAGAAGAACAAAAACATGAGTTTTGGCAGATTCTGAGAACGTCGAATTTCCAACATCTTGTTGAAACTGCTAAAACACGCAATGAAATTTCAAACAAAACTTTTGAAATATGGAAAGTGATCATTGTCGATGGTCTATGGAGGTCCTAAGATGAACAAAAACATGAGTTTTGACAGATTCTGAGAATGTGAATTTCCATGATCTTGTAAAAATTGCCAAAACACGCAATGAAATTTCGTACAAAATTTTGAAATAAGCAAGGAGATTATTGTCGTTGGTCTATGCAGGTCCGAAGAAGAACGAAAACATGAGTTTTGGCTGATTCTTAGAACGTTGAATTTCCAACATCTTGTAAAAACTTGTTGAAACTGCTAAAAGACGCAATGAAATTTCAAACAAAACTTTTGAAATATGGAAAGTGATCATTGTCGATGGTCTATGGAGGTCCCAAGATGAACAAAAACATGAGTTTTGGCTGATTCTGAGAACGTTGAATTTCCAACATCTTGTAAAAACTTGTTGAAACTGCTAAAACACGCAATGAAATTTCAAACAAAACTTTTGAAATATGGAAAGTGATCATTGTCGATGGTCTATGGAGGTCCCAAGATGAACAAAAACATGAGTTTTGGCTGATTCTGAGAACGTTGAATTTCCAACATCTTGTAAAAACTTGTTGAAACTGCTAAAACACGCAATGAAATTTCAAACAAAACTTTTGAAATATGGAAAGTGATCATTGTCGATGGTCTATGGAGGTCCTAAGATGAACAAAAACATGAGTTTTAGCAGATTCTGAGAATGTGAATTTCCATGATCTTGTAAAAATTGCCAAAACACGCAATGCAATTTCGTACAAAACTTTTGAAATAAGCAAGGAGATTATTGTCGTTGGTCTATGCAGGTCCCAAGAAGAACAAAAACATGAGTTTTGGCAGATTCTGAGAACGTTGAATTTCCAACATCTTGTTGAAACTGCTAAAACACGCAATGAAATTTCAAACAAAACTTTTGAAATATGGAAAGTGATCATTGTCGATGGTCTATGGAGGTCCTAATATGAACAAAAACATGAGTTTTGGCAGATTCCGATAATATGAATTTCCAAGATCTTGTAAAAATTGCCAAAACACGCAATGAAATTTCGTACAAAATTTTGAAATAAGCAAGGAGATTATTGTCGTTGGTCTATGCAGGTCCCAAGAAGAACAAAAACATGAGTTTTGGCAGATTCTGAGAACGTCGAATTTCCAACATCTTGTTGAAACTGCTAAAACACGCAATGAAATTTCAAACAAAACTTTTGAAATATGGAAAGTGATCATTGTCGATGGTCTATGGAGGTCCCAAGATGAACAAAAACATGAGTTTTGGCTGATTCTGAGAACGTTGAATTTCCAACATCTTGTAAAAACTTGTTGAAACTGCTAAAACACGCAATGAAATTTCAAACAAAACTTTTGAAATATGGAAAGTGATCATTGTCGATGGTCTATGGAGGTCCTAAGATGAACAAAAACATGAGTTTTGGCAGATTCTGAGAATGTGAATTTCCATGATCTTGTAAAAATTGCCAAAACACGCAATGAAATTTCATACAAAATTTTGAAATAAGCAAGGAGATTATTGTCGTTGGTCTATGCAGGTCCCAAGAAGAACAAAAACATGAGTTTTGGCAGATTCTGAGAACGTTGAATTTCCAACATCTTGTTGAAACTGCTAAAACACGCAATGAAATTTCAAACAAAACTTTTGAAATATGGAAAGTGATCATTGTCGATGGTCTATGGAGGTCCCAAGATTCACAAAAACATGAGTTTTGGCTGATTCTGAGAACGTTGAATTTCCAACATCTTGTAAAAACTTGTTGAAACTGCTAAAACACGCAATGAAATTTCAAACAAAACTTTTGAAATATGGAAAGTGATCATTGTCGATGGTCTATGGAGGTCCCAAGATGAACAAAAACATGAGTTTTGGCTGATTCTGATAACGTTGAATTTCCAACATCTTGTAAAAACTTGTTGAAACTGCTAAAACACGCAATGAAATTTCAAACAAAACTTTTGAAATATGGAAAGTGATCATTGTCGATGGTCTATGGAGGTCCCAAGATGAACAAAAACATGAGTTTTGGCTGATTCTGAGAACGTTGAATTTCCAACATCTTGTAAAAACTTGTTGAAACTGCTAAAACACGCAATGAAATTTCAAACAAAACTTTTGAAATATGGAAAGTGATCATTGTCGATGGTCTATGGAGGTCCTAAGATGAACAAAAACATGAGTTTTGACAGATTCTGAGAATGTGAATTTCCATGATCTTGTAAAAATTGCCAAAACACGCAATGAAATTTCGTACAAAATTTTGAAATAAGCAAGGAGATTATTGTCGTTGGTCTATGCAGGTCCGAAGAAGAACGAAAACATGAGTTTTGGCTGATTCTTAGAACGTTGAATTTCCAACATCTTGTAAAAACTTGTTGAAACTGCTAAAAGACGCAATGAAATTTCAAACAAAACTTTTGAAATATGGAAAGTGATCATTGTCGATGGTCTATGGAGGTCCCAAGATTCACAAAAACATGAGTTTTGGCTGATTCTGAGAACGTTGAATTTCCAACATCTTGTAAAAACTTGTTGAAACTGCTAAAACACGCAATGAAATTTCAAACAAAACTTTTGAAATATGGAAAGTGATCATTGTCGATGGTCTATGGAGGTCCCAAGATGAACAAAAACATGAGTTTTGGCTGATTCTGATAACGTTGAATTTCCAACATCTTGTAAAAACTTGTTGAAACTGCTAAAACACGCAATGAAATTTCAAACAAAACTTTTGAAATATGGAAAGTGATCATTGTCGATGGTCTATGGAGGTCCCAAGATGAACAAAAACATGAGTTTTGGCTGATTCTGAGAACGTTGAATTTCCAACATCTTGTAAAAACTTGTTGAAACTGCTAAAACACGCAATGAAATTTCAAACAAAACTTTTGAAATATGGAAAGTGATCATTGTCGATGGTCTATGGAGGTCCTAAGATGAACAAAAACATGAGTTTTGACAGATTCTGAGAATGTGAATTTCCATGATCTTGTAAAAATTGCCAAAACACGCAATGAAATTTCGTACAAAATTTTGAAATAAGCAAGGAGATTATTGTCGTTGGTCTATGCAGGTCCGAAGAAGAACGAAAACATGAGTTTTGGCTGATTCTTAGAACGTTGAATTTCCAACATCTTGTAAAAACTTGTTGAAACTGCTAAAAGACGCAATGAAATTTCAAACAAAACTTTTGAAATATGGAAAGTGATCATTGTCGATGGTCTATGGAGGTCCCAAGATGAACAAAAACATGAGTTTTGGCTGATTCTGAGAACGTTGAATTTCCAACATCTTGTAAAAACTTGTTGAAACTGCTAAAACACGCAATGAAATTTCAAACAAAACTTTTGAAATATGGAAAGTGATCATTGTCGATGGTCTATGGAGGTCCTAAGATGAACAAAAACATGAGTTTTGGCAGATTCTGAGAATGTGAATTTCCATGATCTTGTAAAAATTGCCAAAACACGCAATGAAATTTCGTACAAAATTTTGAAATAAGCAAGGAGATTATTGTCGTTGGTCTATGCAGGTCCGAAGAAGAACGAAAACTTGAGTTTTGGCTGATTCTTAGAACGTTGAATTTCCAACATCTTGTAAAAACTTGTTGAAACTGCTAAAAGACGCAATGAAATTTCAAACAAAACTTTTGAAATATGGAAAGTGATCATTGTCGATGGTCTATGGAGGTCCTAAGATGAACAAAAACATGAGTTTTGGCAGATTCTGAGAATGTGAATTTCCATGATCTTGTAAAAATTGCCAAAACACGCAATGAAATTTCGTACAAAATTTTGAAATAAGCAAGGAGATTATTGTCGTTGGTCTATGCAGGTCCCAAGAAGAACAAAAACATGAGTTTTGGCAGATTCTGAGAACGTTGAATTTCCAACATCTTGTAAAAACTTGTTGAAACTGCTAAAACACGCAATGAAATTTCAAACAAAACTTTTGAAATATGGAAAGTGATCATTGTCGATGGTCTATGGAGGTCCCAAGATTCACAAAAACATGAGTTTTGGCTGATTCTGAGAACGTTGAATTTCCAACTTCTTGTAAAAACTTGTTGAAACTGCTAAAACACGCAATGAAATTTCAAACAAAACTTTTGAAATATGGAAAGTGATCATTGTCGATGGTCTATGGAGGTCCTAAGATGAACAAAAACATGAGTTTTAGCAGATTCTGAGAATGTTGGTTCTGAGAATGTGAATTTCCATGATCTTGTAAAAATTGCCAAAACACGCAATGAAATTTCATACAAAATTTTGAAATAAGCAAGGAGATTATTGTCGTTGGTCTATGCAGGTCCCAAGAAGAACAAAAACATGAGTTTTGGCAGATTCTGAGAACGTTGAATTTCCAACATCTTGTTGAAACTGCTAAAACACGCAATGAAATTTCAAACAAAACTTTTGAAATATGGAAAGTGATCATTGTCGATGGTCTATGGAGGTCCCAAGATTCACAAAAACATGAGTTTTGGCTGATTCTGAGAACGTTGAATTTCCAACATCTTGTAAAAACTTGTTGAAACTGCTAAAACACGCAATGAAATTTCAAACAAAACTTTTGAAATATGGAAAGTGATCATTGTCGATGGTCTATGGAGGTCCCAAGATGAACAAAAACATGAGTTTTGGCTGATTCTGATAACGTTGAATTTCCAACATCTTGTAAAAACTTGTTGAAACTGCTAAAACACGCAATGAAATTTCAAACAAAACTTTTGAAATATGGAAAGTGATCATTGTCGATGGTCTATGGAGGTCCCAAGATGAACAAAAACATGAGTTTTGGCTGATTCTGAGAACGTTGAATTTCCAACATCTTGTAAAAACTTGTTGAAACTGCTAAAACACGCAATGAAATTTCAAACAAAACTTTTGAAATATGGAAAGTGATCATTGTCGATGGTCTATGGAGGTCCTAAGATGAACAAAAACATGAGTTTTGACAGATTCTGAGAATGTGAATTTCCATGATCTTGTAAAAATTGCCAAAACACGCAATGAAATTTCGTACAAAATTTTGAAATAAGCAAGGAGATTATTGTCGTTGGTCTATGCAGGTCCGAAGAAGAACGAAAACATGAGTTTTGGCTGATTCTTAGAACGTTGAATTTCCAACATCTTGTAAAAACTTGTTGAAACTGCTAAAAGACGCAATGAAATTTCAAACAAAACTTTTGAAATATGGAAAGTGATCATTGTCGATGGTCTATGGAGGTCCCAAGATGAACAAAAACATGAGTTTTGGCTGATTCTGAGAACGTTGAATTTCCAACATCTTGTAAAAACTTGTTGAAACTGCTAAAACACGCAATGAAATTTCAAACAAAACTTTTGAAATATGGAAAGTGATCATTGTCGATGGTCTATGGAGGTCCCAAGATGAACAAAAACATGAGTTTTGGCTGATTCTGATAACGTTGAATTTCCAACATCTTGTAAAAACTTGTTGAAACTGCTAAAACACGCAATGAAATTTCAAACAAAACTTTTGAAATATGGAAAGTGATCATTGTCGATGGTCTATGGAGGTCCCAAGATGAACAAAAACATGAGTTTTGGCTGATTCTGAGAACGTTGAATTTCCAACATCTTGTAAAAACTTGTTGAAACTGCTAAAACACGCAATGAAATTTCAAACAAAACTTTTGAAATATGGAAAGTGATCATTGTCGATGGTCTATGGAGGTCCTAAGATGAACAAAAACATGAGTTTTAGCAGATTCTGAGAATGTGAATTTCCATGATCTTGTAAAAATTGCCAAAACACGCAATGCAATTTCGTACAAAACTTTTGAAATAAGCAAGGAGATTATTGTCGTTGGTCTATGCAGGTCCCAAGAAGAACAAAAACATGAGTTTTGGCTGATTCTGAGAACGTTGAATTTCCAACATCTTGTAAAAACTTGTTGAAACTGCTAAAACACGCAATGAAATTTCAAACAAAACTTTTGAAATATGGAAAGTGATCATTGTCGATGGTCTATGGAGGTCCCAAGATGAACAAAAACATGAGTTTTGGCTGATTCTGAGAACGTTGAATTTCCAACATCTTGTAAAAACTTGTTGAAACTGCTAAAACACGCAATGAAATTTCAAACAAAACTTTTGAAATATGGAAAGTGATCATTGTCGATGGTCTATGGAGGTCCTCAGATGAACAAAAACATGAGTTTTGGCAGATTCTGAGAATGTGAATTTCCATGATCTTGTAAAAATTGCCAAAACACGCAATGAAATTTCGTACAAAATTTTGAAATAAGCAAGGAGATTATTGTCGTTGGTCTATGCAGGTCCGAAGAAGAACGAAAACTTGAGTTTTGGCTGATTCTTAGAACGTTGAATTTCCAACATCTTGTAAAAACTTGTTGAAACTGCTAAAAGACGCAATGAAATTTCAAACAAAACTTTTGAAATATGGAAAGTGATCATTGTCGATGGTCTATGGAGGTCCTAAGATGAACAAAAACATGAGTTTTGGCAGATTCTGAGAATGTGAATTTCCATGATCTTGTAAAAATTGCCAAAACACGCAATGAAATTTCGTACAAAATTTTGAAATAAGCAAGGAGATTATTGTCGTTGGTCTATGCAGGTCCCAAGAAGAACAAAAACATGAGTTTTGGCAGATTCTGAGAACGTTGAATTTCCAACATCTTGTAAAAACTTGTTGAAACTGCTAAAACACGCAATGAAATTTCAAACAAAACTTTTGAAATATGGAAAGTGATCATTGTCGATGGTCTATGGAGGTCCCAAGATTCACAAAAACATGAGTTTTGGCTGATTCTGAGAACGTTGAATTTCCAACTTCTTGTAAAAACTTGTTGAAACTGCTAAAACACGCAATGAAATTTCAAACAAAACTTTTGAAATATGGAAAGTGATCATTGTCGATGGTCTATGGAGTTCCTAAGATGAACAAAAACATGAGTTTTAGCAGATTCTGAGAATGTTGGTTCTGAGAATGTGAATTTCCATGATCTTGTAAAAATTGCCAAAACACGCAATGAAATTTCATACAAAATTTTGAAATAAGCAAGGAGATTATTGTCGTTGGTCTATGCAGGTCCCAAGAAGAACAAAAACATGAGTTTTGGCAGATTCTGAGAACGTTGAATTTCCAACATCTTGTTGAAACTGCTAAAACACGCAATGAAATTTCAAACAAAACTTTTGAAATATGGAAAGTGATCATTGTCGATGGTCTATGGAGGTCCCAAGATTCACAAAAACATGAGTTTTGGCTGATTCTGAGAACGTTGAATTTCCAACATCTTGTAAAAACTTGTTGAAACTGCTAAAACACGCAATGAAATTTCAAACAAAACTTTTGAAATATGGAAAGTGATCATTGTCGATGGTCTATGGAGGTCCCAAGATGAACAAAAACATGAGTTTTGGCTGATTCTGATAACGTTGAATTTCCAACATCTTGTAAAAACTTGTTGAAACTGCTAAAACACGCAATGAAATTTCAAACAAAACTTTTGAAATATGGAAAGTGATCATTGTCGATGGTCTATGGAGGTCCCAAGATGAACAAAAACATGAGTTTTGGCTGATTCTGAGAACGTTGAATTTCCAACATCTTGTAAAAACTTGTTGAAACTGCTAAAACACGCAATGAAATTTCAAACAAAACTTTTGAAATATGGAAAGTGATCATTGTCGATGGTCTATGGAGGTCCTAAGATGAACAAAAACATGAGTTTTGACAGATTCTGAGAATGTGAATTTCCATGATCTTGTAAAAATTGCCAAAACACGCAATGAAATTTCGTACAAAATTTTGAAATAAGCAAGGAGATTATTGTCGTTGGTCTATGCAGGTCCGAAGAAGAACGAAAACATGAGTTTTGGCTGATTCTTAGAACGTTGAATTTCCAACATCTTGTAAAAACTTGTTGAAACTGCTAAAAGACGCAATGAAATTTCAAACAAAACTTTTGAAATATGGAAAGTGATCATTGTCGATGGTCTATGGAGGTCCCAAGATGAACAAAAACATGAGTTTTGGCTGATTCTGAGAACGTTGAATTTCCAACATCTTGTAAAAACTTGTTGAAACTGCTAAAACACGCAATGAAATTTCAAACAAAACTTTTGAAATATGGAAAGTGATCATTGTCGATGGTCTATGGAGGTCCTAAGATGAACAAAAACATGAGTTTTGGCAGATTCTGAGAATGTGAATTTCCATGATCTTGTAAAAATTGCCAAAACACGCAATGAAATTTCGTACAAAATTTTGAAATAAGCAAGGAGATTATTGTCGTTGGTCTATGCAGGTCCGAAGAAGAACGAAAACATGAGTTTTGGCTGATTCTTAGAACGTTGAATTTCCAACATCTTGTAAAAACTTGTTGAAACTGCTAAAAGACGCAATGAAATTTCAAACAAAACTTTTGAAATATGGAAAGTGATCATTGTCGATGGTCTATGGAGGTCCCAAGATGAACAAAAACATGAGTTTTGGCTGATTCTGAGAACGTTGAATTTCCAACATCTTGTAAAAACTTGTTGAAACTGCTAAAACACGCAATGAAATTTCAAACAAAACTTTTGAAATATGGAAAGTGATCATTGTCGATGGTCTATGGAGGTCCCAAGATGAACAAAAACATGAGTTTTGGCTGATTCTGAGAACGTTGAATTTCCAACATCTTGTAAAAACTTGTTGAAACTGCTAAAACACGCAATGAAATTTCAAACAAAACTTTTGAAATATGGAAAGTGATCATTGTCGATGGTCTATGGAGGTCCTAAGATGAACAAAAACATGAGTTTTAGCAGATTCTGAGAATGTGAATTTCCATGATCTTGTAAAAATTGCCAAAACACGCAATGCAATTTCGTACAAAACTTTTGAAATAAGCAAGGAGATTATTGTCGTTGGTCTATGCAGGTCCCAAGAAGAACAAAAACATGAGTTTTGGCAGATTCTGAGAACGTTGAATTTCCAACATCTTGTTGAAACTGCTAAAACACGCAATGAAATTTCAAACAAAACTTTTGAAATATGGAAAGTGATCATTGTCGATGGTCTATGGAGGTCCTAATATGAACAAAAACATGAGTTTTGGCAGATTCCGATAATATGAATTTCCAAGATCTTGTAAAAATTGCCAAAACACGCAATGAAATTTCGTACAAAATTTTGAAATAAGCAAGGAGATTATTGTCGTTGGTCTATGCAGGTCCCAAGAAGAACAAAAACATGAGTTTTGGCAGATTCTGAGAACGTCGAATTTCCAACATCTTGTTGAAACTGCTAAAACACGCAATGAAATTTCAAACAAAACTTTTGAAATTTGGAAAGTGATCATTGTCGATGGTCTATGGAGGTCCCAAGATGAACAAAAACATGAGTTTTGGCTGATTCTGAGAACGTTGAATTTCCAACATCTTGTAAAAACTTGTTGAAACTGCTAAAACACGCAATGAAATTTCAAACAAAACTTTTGAAATATGGAAAGTGATCATTGTCGATGGTCTATGGAGGTCCTAAGATGAACAAAAACATGAGTTTTGGCAGATTCTGAGAATGTGAATTTCCATGATCTTGTAAAAATTGCCAAAACACGCAATGAAATTTCATACAAAATTTTGAAATAAGCAAGGAGATTATTGTCGTTGGTCTATGCAGGTCCCAAGAAGAACAAAAACATGAGTTTTGGCAGATTCTGAGAACGTTGAATTTCCAACATCTTGTTGAAACTGCTAAAACACGCAATGAAATTTCAAACAAAACTTTTGAAATATGGAAAGTGATCATTGTCGATGGTCTATGGAGGTCCCAAGATGAACAAAAACATGAGTTTTGGCTGATTCTGAGAACGTTGAATTTCCAACATCTTGTAAAAACTTGTTGAAACTGCTAAAACACGCAATGAAATTTCAAACAAAACTTTTGAAATATGGAAAGTGATCATTGTCGATGGTCTATGGAGGTCCCAAGATGAACAAAAACATGAGTTTTGGCTGATTCTGATAACGTTGAATTTCCAACATCTTGTAAAAACTTGTTGAAACTGCTAAAACACGCAATGAAATTTCAAACAAAACTTTTGAAATATGGAAAGTGATCATTGTCGATGGTCTATGGAGGTCCCAAGATGAACAAAAACATGAGTTTTGGCTGATTCTGAGAACGTTGAATTTCCAACATCTTGTAAAAACTTGTTGAAACTGCTAAAACACGCAATGAAATTTCAAACAAAACTTTTGAAATATGGAAAGTGATCATTGTCGATGGTCTATGGAGGTCCTAAGATGAACAAAAACATGAGTTTTGACAGATTCTGAGAATGTGAATTTCCATGATCTTGTAAAAATTGCCAAAACACGCAATGAAATTTCGTACAAAATTTTGAAATAAGCAAGGAGATTATTGTCGTTGGTCTATGCAGGTCCGAAGAAGAACGAAAACATGAGTTTTGGCTGATTCTTAGAACGTTGAATTTCCAACATCTTGTAAAAACTTGTTGAAACTGCTAAAAGACGCAATGAAATTTCAAACAAAACTTTTGAAATATGGAAAGTGATATTGTCGATGGTCTATGGAGGTCCCAAGATGAACAAAAACATGAGTTTTGGCTGATTCTGAGAACGTTGAATTTCCAACATCTTGTAAAAACTTGTTGAAACTGCTAAAACACGCAATGAAATTTCAAACAAAACTTTTGAAATATGGAAAGTGATCATTGTCGATGGTCTATGGAGGTCCTAAGATGAACAAAAACATGAGTTTTGGCAGATTCTGAGAATGTGAATTTCCATGATCTTGTAAAAATTGCCAAAACACGCAATGAAATTTCGTACAAAATTTTGAAATAAGCAAGGAGATTATTGTCGTTGGTCTATGCAGGTCCGAAGAAGAACGAAAACTTGAGTTTTGGCTGATTCTTAGAACGTTGAATTTCCAACATCTTGTAAAAACTTGTTGAAACTGCTAAAAGACGCAATGAAATTTCAAACAAAACTTTTGAAATATGGAAAGTGATCATTGTCGATGGTCTATGGAGGTCCTAAGATGAACAAAAACATGAGTTTTGGCAGATTCTGAGAATGTGAATTTCCATGATCTTGTAAAAATTGCCAAAACACGCAATGAAATTTCGTACAAAATTTTGAAATAAGCAAGGAGATTATTGTCGTTGGTCTATGCAGGTCCCAAGAAGAACAAAAACATGAGTTTTGGCAGATTCTGAGAACGTTGAATTTCCAACATCTTGTAAAAACTTGTTGAAACTGCTAAAACACGCAATGAAATTTCAAACAAAACTTTTGAAATATGGAAAGTGATCATTGTCGATGGTCTATGGAGGTCCCAAGATTCACAAAAACATGAGTTTTGGCTGATTCTGAGAACGTTGAATTTCCAACTTCTTGTAAAAACTTGTTGAAACTGCTAAAACACGCAATGAAATTTCAAACAAAACTTTTGAAATATGGAAAGTGATCATTGTCGATGGTCTATGGAGGTCCTAAGATGAACAAAAACATGAGTTTTAGCAGATTCTGAGAATGTTGGTTCTGAGAATGTGAATTTCCATGATCTTGTAAAAATTGCCAAAACACGCAATGCAATTTCGTACAAAACTTTTGAAATAAGCAAGGAGATTATTGTGGTTGGTCTATGCAGGTCCCAAGAAGAACAAAAACATGAGTTTTGGCAGATTCTGAGAACGTTGAATTTCCAACATCTTGTTGAAACTGCTAAAACACGCAATGAAATTTCAAACAAAACTTTTGAAATATGGAAAGTGATCATTGTCGATGGTCTATGGAGGTCCTAATATGAACAAAAACATGAGTTTTGGCAGATTCCGATAATATGAATTTCCAAGATCTTGTAAAAATTGCCAAAACACGCAATGAAATTTCGTACAAAATTTTGAAATAAGCAAGGAGATTATTGTCGTTGGTCTATGCAGGTCCCAAGAAGAACAAAAACATGAGTTTTGGCAGATTCTGAGAACGTTGAATTTCCAACATCTTGTTGAAACTGCTAAAACACGCAATGAAATTTCAAACAAAACTTTTGAAATATGGAAAGTGATCATTGTCGATGGTCTATGGAGGTCCTAAGATGAACAAAAACATGAGTTTTGGCAGATTCTGAGAATGTGAATTTCCATGATCTTGTAAAAATTGCCAAAACACGCAATGAAATTTCGTACAAAATTTTGAAATAAGCAAGGAGATTATTGTCGTTGGTGTATGCAGGTCCCAAGAAGAACAAAAACATGAGTTTTGGCTGATTCTTAGAACGTTGAATTTCCATCATCTTGTAAAAACTTGTTGAAACTGCTAAAACACGCAATGAAATTTCAAACAAAACTTTTGAAATATGGAAAGTGATCATTGTCGATGGTCTATGCAGGTCCCAAGATGAACAAAAACATGAGTTTTGGCTGATTCTGAGAACGTTGAATTTCCAACATCTTGTAAAAACTTGTTGAAACAGCTAAAACACGCAATGAAATTTCAAACAAAACTTTTGAAATATGGAAAGTGATCATTGTCGATGGTCTATGGAGGTCTTAAGATGAACAAAAACAAGAGTTTTAGCAGATTCTGAGATTGTGAATTTCCATGATCTTGTAAAAATTGCCAAAACACGCAATGAAATTTCGTAAAAAACTTTTGAAATAAGCAAGGAGATCATTGTCGTTGGTCTATGCAGGTCCCAAGAAGAACAAAAACATGAGTTTTGGCTGATTCTGAGAACGTTGAATATCCAACATCTTGTAAAAACTTGTTGAAACTGCTAAAACACGCAATGAAATTTCAAACAAAACTTTTGAAATATGGAAAGTGATCATTGTCGATGGTCTATGGAGGTCCTAATATGAACAAAAACATGAGTTTTGGCAGATTCTGACAATGTGAATTTCCATGATCTTGTAAAAATTGCCAAAACACGCAATGAAATTTCGTACAAAATTTTGAAATAAGCAAGGAGATTATTGTCGTTGGTCTATGCAGGTTCGAAGAAGAACAAAAACATGAGTTTTGG
Source organism: Comarum palustre (assembly GCA_951800085.1). NCBI lineage: Eukaryota > Viridiplantae > Streptophyta > Magnoliopsida > Rosales > Rosaceae > Comarum > Comarum palustre. Next base: position 7,842,185 of record OX637583.1, read on the forward strand.
CTGATTCTTAGAACGTTGAATTTCCAACATCTTGTAAAAACTTGTTGAAACTGCTAAAACACGCAATGAAATTTCAAACAAAACTTTTGAAATATGGAAAGTGATCATTGTCGATGGTCTATGGAGGTCCCAAGATGAACAAAAACATGAGTTTTGGCTGATTCTGAGAACGTTGAATTTCCAACATCTTGTAAAAACTTGTTGAAACTGCTAAAACACGCAATGAAATTTCAAACAAAACTTTTGAAATATGGAAAGTGATCATTGTCGATGGTCTATGGAGGTCCTAAGATGAACAAAAACATGAGTTTTAGCAGATTCTGAGAATGTTGGTTCTGAGAATGTGAATTTCCATGATCTTGTAAAAATTGCCAAAACACGCAATGCAATTTCGTACAAAATTTTGAAATAAGCAAGGAGATTATTGTCGTTGGTCTATGCAGGTCCGAAGAAGAACAAAAACATGAGTTTTGGCAGATTCTGAGAACGTTGAATTTCCAACATCTTGTTGAAACTGCTAAAACACGCAATGAAATTTCAAACAAAACTTTTGAAATATGGAAAGTGATCATTGTCTATGGAGGTCCTAATATAAACAAAAACATGAGTTTTGGCAGATTCCGATAAAATGAATTTCCAAGATCTTGTAAAAATTGCCAAAACACGCAATGAAATTTCGTACAAAATTTTGAAATAAGCAAGGAGATTATTGTCGTTGGTCTATGCAGGTCCCAAGAAGAACAAAAACATGAGTTTTGGCTGATTCTTAGAACGTTGAATTTCCAACATCTTGTAAAAACTTGTTGAAACTGCTAAAACACGCAATGAAATTTCAAACAAAACTTTTGAAATATGGAAAGTGATCATTGTCGATGGTCTAAGGAGGTCCCAAGATGAACAAAAACATGAGTTTTGGCGGATTTTGAGAATGTTGAATTTCCAACATCTTGTAAAAACTTGTTGAAACTGCTAAAACACGCAATGAAATTTCAAACAAAACTTTTGAAATATGGAAAGTGATCATTGTCGATGGTCTATGGAGGTCCTAAGATGAACAAAAACAAGAGTTTTAGCAGATTATGAGAATGTGAATTTTCCATGGTCTTGTAAAAATTGCCAAAACACGCAATGCAATTTCGTACAAAACTTTTGAAATAAGCAAGGAGATTATTGTCGTTGGTCTATGCAGGTCCCAAGAAGAACAAAAACATGAGTTTTGGCAGATTCTGAGAACGTTGAATTTCCAACATCTTGTAAAAACTTGTTGAAACTGCTAAAACACGCAATGAAATTTCAAACAAAACTTTTGAAATATGGAAAGTGATCATTGTCGATGGTCTATGGAGGTCCCAAGATGAACAAAAACATGAGTTTTGGCTGATTCTGATAACGTTGAATTTCCAACATCTTGTAAAAACTTGTTGAAACTGCTAAAACACGCAATGAAATTTCAAACAAAACTTTTGAAATATGGAAAGTGATCATTGTCGATGGTCTATGGAGGTCCCAAGATGAACAAAAACATGAGTTTTGGCTGATTCTGAGAACGTTGAATTTCCAACATCTTGTAAAAACTTGTTGAAACTGCTAAAACACGCAATGAAATTTCAAACAAAACTTTTGAAATATGGAAAGTGATCATTGTCGATGGTCTATGGAGGTCCTAAGATGAACAAAAACATGAGTTTTAGCAGATTCTGAGAATGTGAATTTCCATGATCTTGTAAAAATTGCCAAAACACGCAATGCAATTTCGTACAAAACTTTTGAAATAAGCAAGGAGATTATTGTCGTTGGTCTATGCAGGTCCCAAGAAGAACAAAAACATGAGTTTTGGCAGATTCTGAGAACGTTGAATTTCCAACATCTTGTTGAAACTGCTAAAACACGCAATGAAATTTCAAACAAAACTTTTGAAATATGGAAAGTGATCATTGTCGATGGTCTATGGAGGTCCTAATATGAACAAAAACATGAGTTTTGGCAGATTCCGATAATATGAATTTCCAAGATCTTGTAAAAATTGCCAAAACACGCAATGAAATTTCGTACAAAATTTTGAAATAAGCAAGGAGATTATTGTCGTTGGTCTATGCAGGTCCCAAGAAGAACAAAAACATGAGTTTTGGCTGATTCTTAGAACGTTGAATTTCCAACATCTTGTAAAAACTTGTTGAAACTGCTAAAACACGCAATGAAATTTCAAACAAAACTTTTGAAATATGGAAAGTGATCATTGTCGATGGTCTAAGGAGGTCCCAAGATGAACAAAAACATGAGTTTTGGCTGATTTTGAGAACGTTGAATTTCCAACATCTTGTAAAAACTTGTTGAAACTGCTAAAACACGCAATGAAATTTCAAACAAAACTTTTGAAATATGGAAAGTGATCATTGTCGATGGTCTATGGAGGTCCTAAGATGAACAAAAACAAGAGTTTTAGCAGATTATGAGAATGTGAATTTTCCATGGTCTTGTAAAAATTGCCAAAACACGCAATGCAATTTCGTACAAAACTTTTGAAATAAGCAAGGAGATTATTGTCGTTGGTCTATGCAGGTCCCAAGAAGAACAAAAACATGAGTTTTGGCAGATTCTGAGAACGTTGAATTTCCAACATCTTGTAAAAACTTGTTGAAACTGCTAAAACACGCAATGAAATTTCAAACAAAACTTTTGAAATATGGAAAGTGATCATTGTCGATGGTCTATGGAGGTCCCAAGATGAACAAAAACATGAGTTTTGGCTGATTCTGATAACGTTGAATTTCCAACATCTTGTAAAAACTTGTTGAAACTGCTAAAACACGCAATGAAATTTCAAACAAAACTTTTGAAATATGGAAAGTGATCATTGTCGATGGTCTATGGAGGTCCCAAGATGAACAAAAACATGAGTTTTGGCTGATTCTGAGAACGTTGAATTTCCAACATCTTGTAAAAACTTGTTGAAACTGCTAAAACACGCAATGAAATTTCAAACAAAACTTTTGAAATATGGAAAGTGATCATTGTCGATGGTCTATGGAGGTCCTAAGATGAACAAAAACATGAGTTTTAGCAGATTCTGAGAATGTGAATTTCCATGATCTTGTAAAAATTGCCAAAACACGCAATGCAATTTCGTACAAAACTTTTGAAATAAGCAAGGAGATTATTGTCGTTGGTCTATGCAGGTCCCAAGAAGAACAAAAACATGAGTTTTGGCAGATTCTGAGAACGTTGAATTTCCAACATCTTGTAAAAACTTGTTGAAACTGCTAAAACACGCAATGAAATTTCAAACAAAACTTTTGAAATATGGAAAGTGATCATTGTCGATGGTCTATGGAGGTCCCAAGATGAACAAAAACATGAGTTTTGGCTGATTCTGATAACGTTGAATTTCCAACATCTTGTAAAAACTTGTTGAAACTGCTAAAACACGCAATGAAATTTCAAACAAAACTTTTGAAATATGGAAAGTGATCATTGTCGATGGTCTATGGAGGTCCCAAGATGAACAAAAACATGAGTTTTGGCTGATTCTGAGAACGTTGAATTTCCAACATCTTGTAAAAACTTGTTGAAACTGCTAAAACACGCAATGAAATTTCAAACAAAACTTTTGAAATATGGAAAGTGATCATTGTCGATGGTCTATGGAGGTCCTAAGATGAACAAAAACATGAGTTTTAGCAGATTCTGAGAATGTGAATTTCCATGATCTTGTAAAAATTGCCAAAACACGCAATGAAATTTCGTACAAAATTTTGAAATAAGCAAGGAGATTATTGTCGTTGGTCTATGCAGGTCCCAAGAAGAACAAAAACATGAGTTTTGGCAGATTCTGAGAACGTTGAATTTCCAACATCTTGTTGAAACTGCTAAAACACGCAATGAAATTTCAAACAAAACTTTTGAAATATGGAAAGTGATCATTGTCGATGGTCTATGGAGGTCCCAAGATTCACAAAAACATGAGTTTTGGCTGATTCTGAGAACGTTGAATTTCCAACATCTTGTAAAAACTTGTTGAAACTGCTAAAACACGCAATGAAATTTCAAACAAAACTTTTGAAATATGGAAAGTGATCATTGTCGATGGTCTATGGAGGTCCCAAGATGAACAAAAACATGAGTTTTGGCTGATTCTGATAACGTTGAATTTCCAACATATTGTAAAAACTTGTTGAAACTGCTAAAACACGCAATGAAATTTCAAACAAAACTTTTGAAATATGGAAAGTGATCATTGTCGATGGTCTATGGAGGTCCCAAGATGAACAAAAACATGAGTTTTGGCTGATTCTGAGAACGTTGAATTTCCAACATCTTGTAAAAACTTGTTGAAACTGCTAAAACACGCAATGAAATTTCAAACAAAACTTTTGAAATATGGAAAGTGATCATTGTCGATGGTCTATGGAGGTCCTAAGATGAACAAAAACATGAGTTTTGACAGATTCTGAGAATGTGAATTTCCATGATCTTGTAAAAATTGCCAAAACACGCAATGAAATTTCGTACAAAATTTTGAAATAAGCAAGGAGATTATTGTCGTTGGTCTATGCAGGTCCGAAGAAGAACGAAAACATGAGTTTTGGCTGATTCTTAGAACGTTGAATTTCCAACATCTTGTAAAAACTTGTTGAAACTGCTAAAAGACGCAATGAAATTTCAAACAAAACTTTTGAAATATGGAAAGTGATCATTGTCGATGGTCTATGGAGGTCCCAAGATGAACAAAAACATGAGTTTTGGCTGATTCTGAGAACGTTGAATTTCCAACATCTTGTAAAAACTTGTTGAAACTGCTAAAACACGCAATGAAATTTCAAACAAAACTTTTGAAATATGGAAAGTGATCATTGTCGATGGTCTATGGAGGTCCTAAGATGAACAAAAACATGAGTTTTGGCAGATTCTGAGAATGTGAATTTCCATGATCTTGTAAAAATTGCCAAAACACGCAATGAAATTTCGTACAAAATTTTGAAATAAGCAAGGAGATTATTGTCGTTGGTCTATGCAGGTCCGAAGAAGAACGAAAACTTGAGTTTTGGCTGATTCTTAGAACGTTGAATTTCCAACATCTTGTAAAAACTTGTTGAAACTGCTAAAAGACGCAATGAAATTTCAAACAAAACTTTTGAAATATGGAAAGTGATCATTGTCGATGGTCTATGGAGGTCCTAAGATGAACAAAAACAAGAGTTTTAGCAGATTATGAGAATGTGAATTTTCCATGGTCTTGTAAAAATTGCCAAAACACGCAATGCAATTTCGTACAAAACTTTTGAAATAAGCAAGGAGATTATTGTCGTTGGTCTATGCAGGTCCCAAGAAGAACAAAAACATGAGTTTTGGCAGATTCTGAGAACGTTGAATTTCCAACATCTTGTAAAAACTTGTTGAAACTGCTAAAACACGCAATGAAATTTCAAACAAAACTTTTGAAATATGGAAAGTGATCATTGTCGATGGTCTATGGAGGTCCCAAGATGAACAAAAACATGAGTTTTGGCTGATTCTGATAACGTTGAATTTCCAACATCTTGTAAAAACTTGTTGAAACTGCTAAAACACGCAATGAAATTTCAAACAAAACTTTTGAAATATGGAAAGTGATCATTGTCGATGGTCTATGGAGGTCCCAAGATGAACAAAAACATGAGTTTTGGCTGATTTTGAGAACGTTGAATTTCCAACATCTTGTAAAAACTTGTTGAAACTGCTAAAACACGCAATGAAATTTCAAACAAAACTTTTGAAATATGGAAAGTGATCATTGTCGATGGTCTATGGAGGTCCTAAGATGAACAAAAACAAGAGTTTTAGCAGATTATGAGAATGTGAATTTTCCATGGTCTTGTAAAAATTGCCAAAACACGCAATGCAATTTCGTACAAAACTTTTGAAATAAGCAAGGAGATTATTGTCGTTGGTCTATGCAGGTCCCAAGAAGAACAAAAACATGAGTTTTGGCAGATTCTGAGAACGTTGAATTTCCAACATCTTGTAAAAACTTGTTGAAACTGCTAAAACACGCAATGAAATTTCAAACAAAACTTTTGAAATATGGAAAGTGATCATTGTCGATGGTCTATGGAGGTCCCAAGATGAACAAAAACATGAGTTTTGGCTGATTCTGATAACGTTGAATTTCCAACATCTTGTAAAAACTTGTTGAAACTGCTAAAACACGCAATGAAATTTCAAACAAAACTTTTGAAATATGGAAAGTGATCATTGTCGATGGTCTATGGAGGTCCTAAGATGAACAAAAACATGAGTTTTGACAGATTCTGAGAATGTGAATTTCCATGATCTTGTAAAAATTGCCAAAACACGCAATGAAATTTCGTACAAAATTTTGAAATAAGCAAGGAGATTATTGTCGTTGGTCTATGCAGGTCCGAAGAAGAACGAAAACATGAGTTTTGGCTGATTCTTAGAACGTTGAATTTCCAACATCTTGTAAAAACTTGTTGAAACTGCTAAAAGACGCAATGAAATTTCAAACAAAACTTTTGAAATATGGAAAGTGATCATTGTCGATGGTCTATGGAGGTCCCAAGATGAACAAAAACATGAGTTTTGGCTGATTCTGAGAACGTTGAATTTCCAACATCTTGTAAAACCTTGTTGAAACTGCTAAAACACGCAATGAAATTTCAAACAAAACTTTTGAAATATGGAAAGTGATCATTGTCGATGGTCTATGGAGGTCCCAAGATGAACAAAAACATGAGTTTTGGCTGATTCTGAGAACGTTGAATTTCCAACATCTTGTAAAAACTTGTTGAAACTGCTAAAACACGCAATGAAATTTCAAACAAAACTTTTGAAATATGGAAAGTGATCATTGTCGATGGTCTATGGAGGTCCTAAGATGAACAAAAACATGAGTTTTGACAGATTCTGAGAATGTGAATTTCCATGATCTTGTAAAAATTGCCAAAACACGCAATGAAATTTCGTACAAAATTTTGAAATAAGCAAGGAGATTATTGTCGTTGGTCTATGCAGGTCCGAAGAAGAACGAAAACATGAGTTTTGGCTGATTCTTAGAACGTTGAATTTCCAACATCTTGTAAAAACTTGTTGAAACTGCTAAAAGACGCAATGAAATTTCAAACAAAACTTTTGAAATATGGAAAGTGATCATTGTCGATGGTCTATGGAGGTCCCAAGATGAACAAAAACATGAGTTTTGGCTGATTCTGAGAACGTTGAATTTCCAACATCTTGTAAAAACTTGTTGAAACTGCTAAAACACGCAATGAAATTTCAAACAAAACTTTTGAAATATGGAAAGTGATCATTGTCGATGGTCTATGGAGGTCCCAAGATGAACAAAAACATGAGTTTTGGCAGATTCTGAGAATGTGAATTTCCATGATCTTGTAAAAATTGCCAAAACACGCAATGAAATTTCGTACAAAATTTTGAAATAAGCAAGGAGATTATTGTCGTTGGTCTATGCAGGTCCGAAGAAGAACAAAAACATGAGTTTTGGCTGATTCTTAGAACGTTGAATTTCCAACATCTTGTAAAAACTTGTTGAAACTGCTAAAACACGCAATGAAATTTCAAACAAAACTTTTGAAATATGGAAAGTGATCATTGTCGATGGTCTATGGAGGTCCCAAGATGAACAAAAACATGAGTTTTGGCTGATTCTGATAACGTTGAATTTCCAACATCTTGTAAAAACTTGTTGAAACTGCTAAAACACGCAATGAAATTTCAAACAAAACTTTTGAAATATGGAAAGTGATCATTGTCGATGGTCTATGGAGGTCCCAAGATGAACAAAAACATGAGTTTTGGCTGATTCTGAGAACGTTGAATTTCCAACATCTTGTAAAAACTTGTTGAAACTGCTAAAACACGCAATGAAATTTCAAACAAAACTTTTGAAATATGGAAAGTGATCATTGTCGATGGTCTATGGAGGTCCTAAGATGAACAAAAACATGAGTTTTGGCAGATTCTGAGAATGTGAATTTCCATGATCTTGTAAAAATTGCCAAAACACGCAATGAAATTTCGTACAAAATTTTGAAATAAGCAAGGAGATTATTGTCGTTGGTCTATGCAGGTCCGAAGAAGAACGAAAACATGAGTTTTGGCTGATTCTTAGAACGTTGAATTTCCAACATCTTGTAAAAACTTGTTGAAACTGCTAAAAGACGCAATGAAATTTCAAACAAAACTTTTGAAATATGGAAAGTGATCATTGTCGATGGTCTATGGAGGTCCCAAGATTCACAAAAACATGAGTTTTGGCTGATTCTGAGAACGTTGAATTTCCAACTTCTTGTAAAAACTTGTTGAAACTGCTAAAACACGCAATGAAATTTCAAACAAAACTTTTGAAATATGGAAAGTGATCATTGTCGATGGTCTATGGAGGTCCTAAGATGAACAAAAACATGAGTTTTAGCAGATTCTGAGAATGTTGGTTCTGAGAATGTGAATTTCCATGATCTTGTAAAAATTGCCAAAACACGCAATGCAATTTCGTACAAAACTTTTGAAATAAGCAAGGAGATTATTGTCGTTGGTCTATGCAGGTCCCAAGAAGAACAAAAACATGAGTTTTGGCAGATTCTGAGAACGTTGAATTTCCAACATCTTGTTGAAACTGCTAAAACACGCAATGAAATTTCAAACAAAACTTTTGAAATATGGAAAGTGATCATTGTCGATGGTCTATGGAGGTCCTAATATGAACAAAAACATGAGTTTTGGCAGATTCCGATAATATGAATTTCCAAGATCTTGTAAAAATTGCCAAAACACGCAATGAAATTTCGTACAAAATTTTGAAATAAGCAAGGAGATTATTGTCGTTGGTCTATGCAGGTCCCAAGAAGAACAAAAACATGAGTTTTGGCAGATTCTGAGAACGTTGAATTTCCAACATCTTGTTGAAACTGCTAAAACACGCAATGAAATTTCAAACAAAACTTTTGAAATATGGAAAGTGATCATTGTCGATGGTCTATGGAGGTCCTAAGATGAACAAAAACATGAGTTTTGGCAGATTCTGAGAATGTGAATTTCCATGATCTTGTAAAAATTGCCAAAACACGCAATGAAATTTCGTACAAAATTTTGAAATAAGCAAGGAGATTATTGTCGTTGGTCTATGCAGGTCCGAAGAAGAACGAAAACATGAGTTTTGGCTGATTCTTAGAACGTTGAATTTCCAACATCTTGTAAAAACTTGTTGAAACTGCTAAAAGACGCAATGAAATTTCAAACAAAACTTTTGAAATATGGAAAGTGATCATTGTCGATGGTCTATGGAGGTCCCAAGATTCACAAAAACATGAGTTTTGGCTGATTCTGAGAATGTTGAATTTCCAACTTCTTTTAAAAACTTGTTGAAACTGCTAAAACACGCAATGAAATTTCAAACAAAACTTTTGAAATATGGAAAGTGATCATTGTCGATGGTCTATGGAGGTCCTAAGATGAACAAAAACATGAGTTTTAGCAGATTCTGAGAATGTTGGTTCTGAGAATGTGAATTTCCATGATCTTGTAAAAATTGCCAAAACACGCAATGCAATTTCGTACAAAACTTTTGAAATAAGCAAGGAGATTATTGTCGTTGGTCTATGCAGGTCCCAAGAAGAACAAAAACATGAGTTTTGGCAGATTCTGAGAACGTTGAATTTCCAACATCTTGTTGAAACTGCTAAAACACGCAATGAAATTTCAAACAAAACTTTTGAAATATGGAAAGTGATCATTGTCGATGGTCTATGGAGGTCCTAATATGAACAAAAACATGTGTTTTGGCAGATTCCGATAATATGAATTTCCAAGATCTTGTAAAAATTGCCAAAACACGCAATGAAATTTCGTACAAAATTTTGAAATATGCAAGGAGATTATTGTCGTTGGTCTATGCAGGTCCCAAGAAGAACAAAAACATGAGTTTTGGCAGATTCTGAGAACGTTGAATTTCCAACATCTTGTTGAAACTGCTAAAAGACGCAATGAAATTTCAAACAAAACTTTTGAAATATGGAAAGTGATCATTGTCGATGGTCTATGGAGGTCCCAAGATTCACAAAAACATGAGTTTTGGCTGATTCTGAGAACGTTGAATTTCCAACATCTTGTAAAAACTTGTTGAAACTGCTAAAACACGCAATGAAATTTCAAACAAAACTTTTGAAATATGGAAAGTGATCATTGTCGATGGTCTATGGAGGTCCTAAGATGAACAAAAACATGAGTTTTGGCAGATTCTGAGAATGTGAATTTCCATGATCTTGTAAAAATTGCCAAAACACGCAATGAAATTTCGTACAAAATTTTGAAATAAGCAAGGAGATTATTGTCGTTGGTCTATGCAGGTCCGAAGAAGAACGAAAACATGAGTTTTGGCTGATTCTTAGAACGTTGAATTTCCAACATCTTGTAAAAACTTGTTGAAACTGCTAAAAGACGCAATGAAATTTCAAACAAAACTTTTGAAATATGGAAAGTGATCATTGTCGATGGTCTATGGAGGTCCCAAGATTCACAAAAACATGAGTTTTGGCTGATTCTGAGAACGTTGAATTTCCAACTTCTTGTAAAAACTTGTTGAAACTGCTAAAACACGCAATGAAATTTCAAACAAAACTTTTGAAATATGGAAAGTGATCATTGTCGATGGTCTATGGAGGTCCTAAGATGAACAAAAACATGAGTTTTAGCAGATTCTGAGAATGTTGGTTCTGAGAATGTGAATTTCCATGATCTTGTAAAAATTGCCAAAACACGCAATGCAATTTCGTACAAAACTTTTGAAATAAGCAAGGAGATTATTGTCGTTGGTCTATGCAGGTCCCAAGAAGAACAAAAACATGAGTTTTGGCAGATTCTGAGAACGTTGAATTTCCAACATCTTGTCGAAACTGCTAAAACACGCAATGAAATTTCAAACAAAACTTTTGAAATATGGAAAGTGATCATTGTCGATGGTCTATGGAGGTCCTAATATGAACAAAAACATGAGTTTTGGCAGATTCCGATAATATGAATTTCCAAGATCTTGTAAAAATTGCCAAAACACGCAATGAAATTTCGTACAAAATTTTGAAATAAGCAAGGAGATTATTGTCGTTGGTCTATGCAGGTCCCAAGAAGAACAAAAACATGAGTTTTGGCAGATTCTGAGAACGTTGAATTTCCAACATCTTGTTGAAACTGCTAAAACACGCAATGAAATTTCAAACAAAACTTTTGAAATATGGAAAGTGATCATTGTCGATGGTCTATGGAGGTCCCAAGATGAACAAAAACATGAGTTTTGGCTGATTCTGAGAACGTTGAATTTCCAACATCTTGTAAAAACTTGTTGAAACTGCTAAAACACGCAATGAAATTTCAAACAAAACTTTTGAAATATGGAAAGTGATCATTGTCGATGGTCTATGGAGGTCCTAAGATGAACAAAAACATGAGTTTTGGCAGATTCTGAGAATGTGAATTTCCATGATCTTGTAAAAATTGCCAAAACACGCAATGAAATTTCGTACAAAATTTTGAAATAAGCAAGGAGATTATTGTCGTTGGTCTATGCAGGTCCGAAGAAGAACGAAAACATGAGTTTTGGCTGATTCTTAGAACGTTGAATTTCCAACATCTTGTAAAAACTTGTTGAAACTGCTAAAAGACGCAATAAAATTTCAAACAAAACTTTTGAAATATGGAAAGTGATCATTGTCGATGGTCTATGGAGGTCCCAAGATTCACAAAAACATGAGTTTTGGCTGATTCTGAGAACGTTGAATTTCCAACTTCTTGTAAAAACTTGTTGAAACTGCTAAAACACGCAATGAAATTTCAAACAAAACTTTTGAAATATGGAAAGTGATCATTGTCGATGGTCTATGGAGGTCCTAAGATGAACAAAAACATGAGTTTTAGCAGATTCTGAGAATGTTGGTTCTGAGAATGTGAATTTCCATGATCTTGTAAAAATTGCCAAAACACGCAATGCAATTTCGTACAAAACTTTTGAAATAAGCAAGGAGATTATTGTCGTTGGTCTATGCAGGTCCCAAGAAGAACAAAAACATGAGTTTTGGCTGATTCTGAGAACGTTGAATTTCCAACATCTTGTTGAAACTGCTAAAACACGCAATGAAATTTCAAACAAAACTTTTGAAATATGGAAAGTGATCATTGTCGATGGTCTATGGAGGTCCTAATATGAACAAAAACATGAGTTTTGGCAGATTCCGATAATATGAATTTCCAAGATCTTGTAAAAATTGCCAAAACACGCAATGAAATTTCGTACAAAATTTTGAAATAAGCAAGGAGATTATTGTCGTTGGTCTATGCAGGTCCCAAGAAGAACAAAAACATGAGTTTTGGCAGATTCTGAGAACGTTGAATTTCCAACATCTTGTTGAAACTGCTAAAACACGCAATGAAATTTCAAACAAAACTTTTGAAATATGGAAAGTGATCATTGTCGATGGTCTATGGAGGTCCCAAGATGAACAAAAACATGAGTTTTGGCTGATTTTGAGAACGTTGAATTTCCAACATCTTGTAAAAACTTGTTGAAACTGCTAAAACACGCAATGAAATTTCAAACAAAACTTTTGAAATATGGAAAGTGATCATTGTCGATGGTCTATGGAGGTCCTAAGATGAACAAAAACATGAGTTTTGGCAGATTCTGAGAATGTGAATTTCCATGATCTTGTAAAAATTGCCAAAACACGCAATGAAATTTCGTACAAAATTTTGAAATAAGCAAGGAGATTATTGTCGTTGGTCTATGCAGGTCCGAAGAAGAACGAAAACATGAGTTTTGGCTGATTCTTAGAACGTTGAATTTCCAACATCTTGTAAAAACTTGTTGAAACTGCTAAAAGACGCAATGAAATTTCAAACAAAACTTTTGAAATATGGAAAGTGATCATTGTCGATGGTCTATGGAGGTCCCAAGATTCACAAAAACATGAGTTTTGGCTGATTCTGAGAACGTTGAATTTCCAACTTCTTGTAAAAACTTGTTGAAACTGCTAAAACACGCAATGAAATTTCAAACAAAACTTTTGAAATATGGAAAGTGATCATTGTCGATGGTCTATGGAGGTCCTAAGATGAACAAAAACATGAGTTTTAGCAGATTCTGAGAATGTTGGTTCTGAGAATGTGAATTTCCATGATCTTGTAAAAATTGCCAAAACACGCAATGCAATTTCGTACAAAACTTTTGAAATAAGCAAGGAGATTATTGTCGTTGGTCTATGCAGGTCCCAAGAAGAACAAAAACATGAGTTTTGGCAGATTCTGAGAACGTTGAATTTCCAACATCTTGTCGAAACTGCTAAAACACGCAATGAAATTTCAAACAAAACTTTTGAAATATGGAAAGTGATCATTGTCGATGGTCTATGGAGGTCCTAATATGAACAAAAACATGAGTTTTGGCAGATTCCGATAATATGAATTTCCAAGATCTTGTAAAAATTGCCAAAACACGCAATGAAATTTCGTACAAAATTTTGAAATAAGCAAGGAGATTATTGTCGTTGGTCTATGCAGGTCCCAAGAAGAACAAAAACATGAGTTTTGGCAGATTCTGAGAACGTTGAATTTCCAACATCTTGTTGAAACTGCTAAAACACGCAATGAAATTTCAAACAAAACTTTTGAAATATGGAAAGTGATCATTGTCGATGGTCTATGGAGGTCCCAAGATTCACAAAAACATGAGTTTTGGCTGATTCTGAGAACGTTGAATTTCCAACATCTTGTAAAAACTTGTTGAAACTGCTAAAACACGCAATGAAATTTCAAACAAAACTTTTGAAATATGGAAAGTGATCATTGTCGATGGTCTATGGAGGTCCCAAGATGAACAAAAACATGAGTTTTGGCTGATTCTGATAACGTTGAATTTCCAACATCTTGTAAAAACTTGTTGAAACTGCTAAAACACGCAATGAAATTTCAAACAAAACTTTTGAAATATGGAAAGTGATCATTGTCGATGGTCTATGGAGGTCCCAAGATGAACAAAAACATGAGTTTTGGCTGATTCTGAGAACGTTGAATTTCCAACATCTTGTAAAAACTTGTTGAAACTGCTAAAACACGCAATGAAATTTCAAACAAAACTTTTGAAATATGGAAAGTGATCATTGTCGATGGTCTATGGAGGTCCTAATATGAACAAAAACATGAGTTTTGGCAGATTCTGAGAATGTGAATTTCCATGATCTTGTAAAAATTGCCAAAACACGCAATGAAATTTCGTACAAAATTTTGAAATAAGCAAGGAGATTATTGTCGTTGGTCTATGCAGGTCCGAAGAAGAACAAAAACATGAGTTTTGGCTGATTCTTAGAACGTTGAATTTCCAACATCTTGTAAAAACTTGTTGAAACTGCTAAAACACGCAATGAAATTTCAAACAAAACTTTTGAAATATGGAAAGTGATCATTGTCGATGGTCTATGGAGGTCCTAATATGAACAAAAACATGAGTTTTGGCAGATTCTGAGAATGTGAATTTCCATGATCTTGTAAAAATTGCCAAAACACGCAATGAAATTTCGTACAAAATTTTGAAATAAGCAAGGAGATTATTGTCGTTGGTCTATGCAGGTCCGAAGAAGAACAAAAACATGAGTTTTGGCTGATTCTTAGAACGTTGAATTTCCAACATCTTGTAAAAACTTGTTGAAACTGCTAAAAGACGCAATGAAATTTCAAACAAAACTTTTGAAATATGGAAAGTGATCATTGTCGATGGTCTATGGAGGTCCCAAGATTCACAAAAACATGAGTTTTGGCTGATTCTGAGAACGTTGAATTTCCAACTTCTTGTAAAAACTTGTTGAAACTGCTAAAACACGCAATGAAATTTCAAACAAAACTTTTGAAATATGGAAAGTGATCATTGTCGATGGTCTATGGAGGTCCTAAGATGAACAAAAACATGAGTTTTAGCAGATTCTGAGAATGTTGGTTCTGAGAATGTGAATTTCCATGATCTTGTAAAAATTGCCAAAACACGCAATGCAATTTCGTACAAAACTTTTGAAATAAGCAAGGAGATTATTGTCGTTGGTCTATGCAGGTCCCAAGAAGAACAAAAACATGAGTTTTGGCAGATTCTGAGAACGTTGAATTTCCAACATCTTGTTGAAACTGCTAAAACACGCAATGAAATTTCAAACAAAACTTTTGAAATATGGAAAGTGATCATTGTCGATGGTCTATGGAGGTCCTAATATGAACAAAAACATGAGTTTTGGCAGATTCCGATAATATGAATTTCCAAGATCTTGTAAAAATTGCCAAAACACGCAATGAAATTTCGTACAAAATTTTGAAATAAGCAAGGAGATTATTGTCGTTGGTCTATGCAGGTCCCAAGAAGAACAAAAACATGAGTTTTGGCAGATTCTGAGAACGTTGAATTTCCAACATCTTGTTGAAACTGCTAAAACACGCAATGAAATTTCAAACAAAACTTTTGAAATATGGAAAGTGATCATTGTCGATGGTCTATGGAGGTCCCAAGATGAACAAAAACATGAGTTTTGGCTGATTCTGAGAACGTTGAATTTCCAACATCTTGTAAAAACTTGTTGAAACTGCTAAAACACGCAATGAAATTTCAAACAAAACTTTTGAAATATGGAAAGTGATCATTGTCGATGGTCTATGGAGGTCCCAAGATGAACACAAACATGAGTTTTGGCTGATTCTGAGAACGTTGAATTTCCAACATCTTGTAAAAACTTGTTGAAACTGCTAAAACACGCAATGAAATTTCAAACAAAACTTTTGAAATTTGGAAAGTGATCATTGTCGATGGTCTATGGAGGTCCTAAGATGAACAAAAACATGAGTTTTAGCAGATTCTGAGAATGTGAATTTCCATGATCTTGTAAAAATTGCCAAAACACGCAATGTAATTTCGTACAAAACTTTTGAAATAAGCAAGGAGATTATTGTCGTTGGTCTATGCAGGTCCCAAGAAGAACAAAAACATGAGTTTTGGCTGATTCTGAGAATGTTGAATTTCCAACATCTTGTAAAAACTTGTTGAAACTGATAAAACACGCAATGAAATTTCAAACAAAACTTTTGAAATATGGAAAGTGATCATTGTCGATGGTCTATGGAGGTCCTAAGATGAACAAAAACATGAGTTTTGGCAGATTCTGAGAATGTGAATTTCCATGATCTTGTAAAAATTGCCAAAACACGCAATGAAATTTCGTACAAAATTTTGAAATAAGCAAGGAGATTATGTTAGCAAGTATGGCGTCACCTCATCTCACATCGACATGTAAATTTACAGAATTATTCTAGCTCTTATAAAGAACACAAATTGAACCAACTTCGCGTATGATTCAACTTATATTCAATAAGCATATGAAATCTATACACAAGGAACAGCCATGGCCAAGGCTGCCCTTGAACATATGATTTGTTGTGTGCACAAACTCTGCAAATAAACCAAACTAAATCATAAATTCAATTAGTAACTACTGCCCTTAAGTCTTAAATTCGAATTTTCACATGCATATATAAAGAATTCAACCAAACAACAATCAAACACATAAGGAAATCCAAAGAATTCATCAAATCACATAAGAACATTGATAGTTTGTTACAAAATTCAGAAATAACATGGAATATAACAACTGAATTTGAAACAAATTTAAAGACAACCATGAATCTTGGACTGACTTAGGAGTGGAGATCGATGCTTGGTTGAGCAGCGGCTGAATTGGTGGTGGAGAGGGCGGCGGCTGCCTTGTGGATGATGTGTAAGGAGGCGGAGCTGCTGTGTGGAGATGAAGGCGGCTGTGTGTTGGTGGTGGAGAGGGCGGCGGAGCTGCTGTATAGGAGGAGAGATGGAGGGGCGGAGCTTGTGGAGAGGGAGAGAGATATGGCTGCTCTAGTGTTTGTATATAGGATGGTCGACCCTTTTCTTATGTAGAGAGCCTCTATTTATAGTGTTATGTCTCCCCCTTTGAGTTCTCTCAACCCTTGATTTAATCTTGATCCAATGGTCAAGGAAATTACCCAACAAATTAATAGAAATGTGTTAGGAAATTTCCAGAATTTCCTTGTTCAGCAAGATGATGAATTTGGCTCAAAAAATGGCTGCATACAAGTTCCTTCTCCAAGGTAAAATCGGCAATTTAGGAGTCCATTCCTTTCTTGGCTGATCTTAATCTTCTCCCTTCAATTTGCCGAATTGATGATGAAATTCATTCCTTTTTTTATGCACAATTTTGGTTCCTGAAAAGGTAGGGAAATAAGTTAATAGAAAATCAGAATAATTAGGGATTTAAACAAAGGAATTTAAGGAAAGAAGTTCCCTTATTTTCAGATTTGAATTTCAAATAAATCCCTTGATGTAGGACAAAGTTTTGTCCTAAATTCCCTTGATTAATTCGGCTGAATTGATGGAGAAAGAATTTTGGGATTTTGCTGCTCCATTTCCTCTTTTATAGTCGCCATAAATTCTCTTAATCCTTGTGGGAATAGGTTTCTTTGCTTCATGTGGAATCCCTGTCACAAAAGGAAAGAAAGTTTTCAAAATAAATTAGGAAAGTCAGAATAGGAAAGATTCAAAGATAGTTAGTTTCCCAAATCAAATGAGGAAAGTTTCTCTAATCAAATTAGGTAAGTTTTCCAAAATGAAATAGGTAACTTTTCCCTTTTCAAAATAGGAAAGTTTCCTAAACTACTTATCCTCGACTTTTGCGACTCGTTGAGTTTCCTAGTTAAATAAGGATTTTGCTAAAACTCCACATTTTCTTCTATTTAAGCACATTTTCACTTGTTCTCCACCAAACAATCATGGTTCACTCCAACGACTCAAATCTGCAAAATTAAGAGTTAAACAAAGTATAAATAGGGATAGAAACACATTAAAAACGTAGCTTTTTATGCTCTTATCAAAACTGCAAAAACACGCAATGAAATTTCGTACAAAACTGTTGAAATAAGCAAGGAGATTATTCTCGATGGTTTATGTACGTCCTAAGAAGAACAAAAACATGAGATTTGGCTGATTTTGAAAAAGTTGAATTTTCAGAATCTTGTAAAAACTGCCAAAACATGCAATGAAATTTCTACAAAGCTTTTGAAATAAGCAAGGAAATCATTGTCTATGGTTTATGTACTTGTCAAGAAGAACCAAATCATGTGTTTTTGTAGATTCTGAGAACGATGAATTTCCGACATCTTATAAAAACATGTTAAAACTGTTAAAATACGCAATGAAATTTCGTTCAACGCTGATGAAATAAGGAAATTGATCATAGTCATTAGTCTATGGAGGTCCCAAGAAGAACAAAAACATGAGTTTTGGCTGATTCTGAAAACGTTGAATTTTCATCATCTTGTAAAAACATTTTAAAACTGCTAAAATAGGCAATGAAATTTCGTTCAACACTGATGAAATAAGCTAAGATTTCATAGTCGTTGGTTTATGTATTTCTCAAGAAGAACCAAATCATGAGTTTTTGTAGATTCTGAGAACGATGAATTTCCGACATCTTGTCAAAACATGTTAAAACTACTAAAATAGGCAATGACATTTCGTTCAATACTGATGAAATAAGCTAAGATTTCATAGTGGTTGGTTTAAGTATTTCTCAAGAACCAAATCATGAGTTTTTGTAGATTCTGAGAAAGTTGAATTTCAGACATCTTGTGAAAAATTGTTAAAACAGCCAAAATACGCAATGAAATTTAGTTCGACACAGATGAAATAAGCTAAGAGATCATAGTCGTTAGTCTAAGGAGGTCCCAAGAAGAACTAAAACATGAGTTTTGGAAGATTCTGAAGACGTTGAATTTTCATTATCTTGTAACAAATTGTTAAAACTGCAAAAAATAGGCAATGAAATTTCTTTCAATACTGATGAAATAAGATAAGAGATCATAGTCGTTGGTCTATGGAGGTCCTAAGAAGAACAAAAACATGAGTTTTGGCAGATTCTGAGAAGTTGAATTTCCATCATCTTGTAACAAATTGTTAAAACTGCAAAAAACGCAAAGAAATTTCGTACAAATTTTTTGAAATAAGCAAGGAGATTATTGTTAATGGTCTATGAACTCCTAAGAAGAACAAAAACATGAGTTTTTTCCGATTCTGAAAACGTTGAATTTTCATCATCTTATAAAAACATGTTAATACTGCCAAAATAGGGAATGAAATTTCTTTCAATACTGATGAAATAAGCTAAGAGATCATATTCATTGGTCTATGGAGGTCCTAAGAAGAACAAAAACATGAGTTTTGACAGATTTTGAGAAGTTGAATTTCCATCATCTTGTAAAAACTTGTTAAAACTGCCAAAACACGCAATGAAATTTCGTACAAAACTTTTGAAATAAGCAAAGAGATTATTGTCGTTGGTCTATGAACTTCCTAAGAAGAACAAAACACGTGTTTTGCCAGATTTTGAGAACTTTGAATTTCCATCGTCTAGTAAAAATTTGTTAAAACGGCCAAGACACAATGAAATTTCGTACAAAAGTTTTGAAGTAAGCAAAGAGATTATTGTCGATGGTTTATGTACGTCGTTATAAGAACAAAAACATGAGTTTTGGCAAATTCTGAGAACGTGGAATTTCCGTCATCTTGTAAAATCTTATTGAAATTGCTAAAACACGCAATTTAATATCATGCAAAAGTTTTGGAATAAGTAAAGAGATTATTGTCGATGGTTTATGTACGTCCTTAGAAGCACAAAAACATGAGTTTTGGCTGATTCTTAGAACGATAAATTTTCATCTTGTAAAAACAGCCAAAATACGCAATGAAGTTTCTTTTAAAACTGATGAAATAAGCTAATAGATCATAGTAGTTGGTCTATGGAGGTCCTAAGATGAACAACTACTAAAATATTATTGGAATTTGAAATAAGTAAAATAATATTTATTATTCCCGTAAACTAACAAAATATTATTGTTGGTTAGGTTTTAGAATTTTTCAAGTTTAGTATTATTGGCAGATAATAAAATATTATTCCGACCATCGATTATTGCCGGTTAAGGTTTAAGAAATATTTTAAGGACTCCTAAGTTATTGGTGAAGGTCGAGAATTTTTAGTTGACAATTTGAGAAGTGTGGAGACGATGAACGAGTTGTACGCTCACAAATGTTAACGCCTATGTTATTTAATTATTATTCTTAATGTTAGTTAATTATTCTTACGTTCAGAAAATTAACATTAATTGTGGAACAGGATGCGAAGAGGCTCGTGTTGTGGAGACTTCGCTTGAGCGGAATTCCGGTTTTTGTTAGGCTAAGACTTAAGTCTGTGAGTGGACTTTTATTTTAAATATATTGCATGCAACAGATTTTTTGTTGAGTTTCTCTTTTATTTACGAGAATTTCCACCATATTGATTTTTATGGTGATTTTGGGAAAATTGGGGATTTATTATATTTCAAAGATAAGTGAACCGGGAAGGAGGTTCCTACATTTCCCGTGAGTTTTGAATGATTTTCCCAAAAAATTGATTTTAAGTTGTTATTATAATTTTGGGTTATGGAGGGGGATTTTTTTAAAAAGGAGAAACTTGGCTTTGGATTTTAATGATTTTAAGTAAAGTCAGGGAACCGGTTTCGGATGCCTGGGAAAGTTTTAAATCCAATGTATTTTGGGAAAAGTCATAGGTGTATTGACTTTGATTTAATCACCATGAGGTTATTAAGGATTTTCAAGTATATGTTTATATGTATTGCTAGCTAGCATGAACCCTTTACGGTTGAAGATGGTACCATCTCCGGATTGTAGCTGGTCAGACCCTCTTCGGTGGTAGCTGGTGAGAAAGACCCTCCCGGATAGAGTCGGTCAGGACCCTCCTGAATAGAGAAGGTCAAGGGACTCTCTCCGATTGAGCTTGTCAATAGACCCTCTCGTGGATTAGAGTTGATCTGTTGTTTTTCTTGTGGTCATGGTGATAGTACCCCACAACTTTAATTATGAATTTGAGTAGATGCTTTAAATTATTCATGGAAATGCTTAGTTGGTTTGTATGAAGGGTTGTCCATTTTAAGGGGGTTTCAGTAAGAATTTCCTTTAAGGTGGTCCCCGCAGGATTTACTTCGAGTTAAAGGGGTTTAACTCAGGGTGGGTCCTGACAGTTGGTATCAGAGCATTAGGTTATCGTTTCCTATTACTACCTCATATACTTGGTAGCACTTGGTGTCTATAGAGTGATGGACCGACCACGAATTCTCAATCGGTTTGATTGGAGGGTTAGCTGATCGTTATAAGCATGAGTGAATGCCGGAACAATAGCGTTGTAGCAAATGGATTTGGTGTTGGGTCATTGAGTAGCTTGATGACGAGTTATTGCTTGACGTCATGAGGTTCGAACCAGGTGATGGAAAGGCGTGGACAAGCCTATGGGTGGTTATAATCCGGCTTAGGCAACAAGGAAGTGCTACCAAGTATATGAGGTAGTAACAGGAAGCGATAATCTAATGTTCTGATACCAACTGTCAGGACCCACCCCTTTAACCCGAAGTACTCTCGGGGACCACCTCAAGGGAAATTTTTACCGGAAACCCTCTTGAAATGAATAACCCTACATGCAATTCAACTAAACACTTCCACAACAATAAAATTTAACTAAACTGTATTGGGGTAAACAAAACATTCTACGTGGAAGCAAAACCTAAATAGACTATATAGCGACAGCAGAATGATTTGACTATGTCTCAGTACGCATAACTTCCTCTCAGCAACCCTGCAACACTAGACATTTAAAAACAAATGGCCCAGGAGAAAACATTAAAAAACATGACGTTAAAGTGAGTGGACAAAACTAAAATCCAGACGCGCGAGAATATATCTTAATTTAACGTTCTCCCTCTTATTGTTTCGAGAAATCATTTATGCATGCCTTCTTAGGAAATAATATCAAATCATCATTTCGAAAAACAAAACAACACTTTTAAATCTCAATGGCTTCAGTATTAAAAATAGGAGAAGTTTCACCATGACGGAAAGTCTTTCAGAGTAGGGTCGTAACCTTGAAGGCTTCTAAGTAATATGACGACCTTTCATGACGGAGAGATTCCACCATGACAATGAGTCTCTCAGGCTAGTCAGAAACCTCTAGAGCTACTATTGCCCCGCTTCACTTCCAAAGTGAAGGGACCGTATGGCTAGCTAGCATCTTTATATATATGACCCTTCATGGTGATGAAAACAAGCAAATACAAAACTCCCCCGTAAATTAAAACATGTCTCATGCATAAGACACGGTTCCCCGACCGTCCTCAAAACAATGGTCATAAAACAATGCATTCCAAATTTAATCAATATAACACTGATTTCAGCCGACATAACATAGGGGCTTACGGAAAAAAGCAATTCACCTTGGCTCCACCGGCTCATTAAATTAATAAAAAAATTATGTTTAGCATAAAAACACACGACATGCATTAATTCAAAACAACGATCCACTCACAAGCTTAGGTCTTAGCCTGACGAAATTTGGATCACTTCTCTCAAGTGATAATTCTTCATGTCCTGTTCAACGAATAATAGTAAATCTTAATTGCCAAACAGATAATTATTTAAAATTGGTAATAACGTTACCCTCGGTCAAAACTCTAAAACTTAATCAACTCAAATCTCTGACCTTAATACTACTAAACTTAACAAAAGCTTAGTTATGGTTTGTGATTGGTAAGTAGATTGCCAAAAAGGGCGACGTTCCCAATAGATATCATGCTGTGGTGAGACCACATACTAATCTCTGTATGACCTGAGCGGTCATCACATGTTGAGTGTGTCCATCAGCCGGTATTAAAGTAATTGGCTGAACTATTCAATGGACATATGATATTGGCGACAGGTTGGATTGAGTTTCTGAATGGTTATTGGTGTTCGGGGAGAGTGCGGACTTGATTGCAGAGTGCAAGTTAGAGGTTGTGGTTAATTAAGTGGTAACCCTATGTGAATTGAGGTCTAATTAAGTAACAAATCTGGGAGCCACAAGTGTGTAATGCAACAAGTGAATGTGAGATTCAGTTTATTAATTGTCTGCTTTACAGCGTGTATGGACTGCCAGAGCATGGAAAATGATTTCTTTATTGACTCAAGAAGTATTATGAGTCAAAGGTTATAAAAAGATTTTTTTATTGAATGTGACAAATTTTCTGCTAAGTAGAGCACGGATCTTTCTGCGGATCGTATTGTGGTAGAATCTCATACTGATTCAGGATTGACCTGTGCGGTCATTGTTGTTTGCGGTTGTGGTCATCAATCTGGAATACAGCAATTAGACGAATCATGATGTTGATGTATGGTCCTGGTTACTGTCCCAATTAGACTATTAATAAATTTTTGTGAGGTACAAGGCTTTCGAGTTTGAAATTAGAATTTGGTTTCCTCTCGAGCTAGAGCCGTGAGTGGACGTGCAATTTGACTTTTGTCGAAGTAGCAGTTTTGCAAGATGACAAAGCCTAGTTGGTGATGATAGTTCCCAAGTGAAAACTATTTGTCTAATGAAAAGTGATTTGGTGTTCGTCGCACGTGCAATGTTGTAAAATTCTGAGCTAGAATTTTATTACGAGAAGTAGAGGCACCTGAGAGGTGTATATGATTCGTGTATCTATTAGGGGTGGCCATACGAAACCGAAAACCGAAAAAACGCGAACCGAAACTGAAAAAAACCGAACCGAAAGAAAAACCTAACCAAAAAACAAAAACCGGACCGAACCGAGTATGTATGGTCCGGTTTGTGGTTTGGGTCCGTAGAAAACGGACCGGACCGAAAAACCGGAAAAAAATAAATAAATAAATAAACTCATGAATTAAAATGACTTTAATTATGTAGTAGGAAGGAAAAAGACTTTAATTATGGAAGAAAAATTATCAAAAATCTTGTAATATAAGATGTGTTAGAAATGGTGAAATACGGCTATGGTTTAAAAATCATGTAATTCGGGCAATGTCTCGGTGCCGATAGTAGCGGTCAACCCTATTTATAATTATTATTCTATTTGAGGAGCCCTATCGTCAGAAGGTAAATGTCCCAAAATTTTTATATGCGCGGTTGCGTCTCATCTACGTGAGTGTTTTTCGTGTAGAAGGTTTGACAAAAATACGTAATATAGAGGTAGATATGAGTGTTTCCGTGTGATAACTGACGATGGATCAGGGTTGACCGTTTCGATCGAGCCCTTGACTTTGTCGGATCCAGTTGAATTTTTTTCCACAGACATCTTTCGTCATAATGATCATATCTGACGGTTGAATTTTAATTTTTGACTTTTAGTCATCGGAATCACAATATGCATACTAATGTTGTATAACTTGTTTATTAGGTTTTAAGCAAATGCATAACTTTATGAACCAACTCTACATAGAAGCAAAATTATCAAAAAACTCGTGAAATAAGATGTGTTCGGAGTGATAAAATACAGCTCTGGTTAAAAAATCATGTAATTCGGGTAACGTCTCGGTGCCGATTGTAGCGGTCAACCCAATTTACCTTTATTATTCCCTAGGGGAAGCCCTATCGTTGGAAGGTAAATGTCCCAAAATTTTTATATGGGCGGTTGCGTCTCATCTACGTGAGTGTTTTTCGTGTAGAAGGTTTGACAAAAATACGTAATATAGAGGTAGATATGAGTGTTTCCGTGTGATAAGTGACGATGGATCAGGGTTGACCGTTTCGATCGAGCCCTTAACTTTGTCGGATCCAGTTGAATTTTTTTCCACAGACATTTTTCGTCATAATGATCATATCTGACGGTCAAATTTTAATTTTTGACTTTTAATTATCGGAATCACAATATGCATACTGATGTTGTATAACTTGTTTATTAGGTTTTAAGCAAATGCATAACTTTATGAACCAACTCTACATAGAAGTAAAATTATCAAAAAACTCATGAAATAAGGTGTTCGGAATGATGAAATACAGTTCTGGTTAAAAAATCACGTAATTCGGGTAACGTCTCGGTGTCGATTGTAGCGGTCAACCCTATTTACTTTTATTATTCCCTAGGAGGAGCCCTATCGTTGGAAGGTAAATGTCCCAAAATTTTTATATGGGCGGTTGCGTCTCATCTACGCGAGTGTTTTTCGTGTAGAAGGTTTGACAAAAATACGTAATATAGAGGTAGATATGAGTGTTTCCGTGTGATAACTGACGATGGATCAGGGTTGACCGTTTCGATCGAGCCTTTAACTTTGTCGGATCCAGTTGAATTTTTTTCCACAGACATCTTTCGTCATAATGATCATATCTGACGGTCGAATTTTAATTTTTGACTTTTAGTCATCGGAATCACAATATGCATACTGATGTTGTATAACTTGTTTATTAGGTTTTAAGCAAATGCATAACTTTATGAACCAACTCTACATAGAAGTAAAATTATCAAAAAAACTCATGAAATAAGATGTGTTCGGAATGATGAAATACAGTTCTGGTTAAAAAATCACGTAATTCGGGTAATGTCTCGGTGCCGATTGTAGCGGTTAACCCTATTTACTTTTATTATTCCCTAGGGGGAGCCCTATCGTTGGAAGGTAAATGTCCCAAAATTTTTATATGGGCGGTTACGTCTCATCTACGCGAGTGTTTTTCGTGTAGAAGGTTTGACAAAAATACGTAATATAGAGGTAGATATGAGTGTTTCCGTGTGAAAAGTAACGATGGATCAGGGTTGACCGTTTCGATCGAGCCTTTAACTTTGTCGGATCCAGTTGAATTTTTTTCCACAGACATCTTTCGTCATAATGATCATATCTGACGGTCGAATTTTAATTTTTGACTTTTAGTCATCGGAATCACAATATGCATACTGATGTTGTATAACTTGTTTATTAGGTTTTAAGCAAATGTATAACTTTATGAACCAACTCTACATAGAAGCAAAATTATCAAAAAACTCGTGAAATAAGATGTGTTCGGAATGATGAAATACAGCTCTGGTTAAAAAAACCGAACCGAAATATAACATTGGTTTGGTTCGCGGTTTGGGGTATAAACCGAACCGAAGTGGACCGGAGCCAGCCCTAGTATCTATCATCGAATCTTAGTCAATGGTCTGACTTATGGATAGTAACAAAGATAGAATGAGAATTGTGACCTTCAGTCAGTGATACGACGTTGGAGATTATAGAAAGTCACTTGAAGTAAAAAAAAGATGGTGGTTGGTCAGTCTCAGTGATACTGTTAAAGTTGATGACTGTTGATATTATGGTCCTAATGACGTTTTCTCTGATTCAAAATTTCATATTGAGTTGGGTTTCGCAGTTGTGCGTCACACTAGTGTCATCGAGTGGATTGATGTCTCGCTATTGCCCTATTTTAGTTTAATATAACTCATTTATGTAATGAGCAAGAGTAGCGTAAGTATTATCAACTTCTCGAGACTTATAAGTTGATTGTCCTTATATTTAAGACGTCAACTGAGTCTTACAAGTTGTGGTTTTATTTGAGAAGTGAGGGATCCAGATTTGTATTAAAGTGGACGTTTAAAAAGAGTTTAACGTAGTTTTGCATTAAACTTTCCTTGAGGAGTCCTTATTGTGGTTTTATTTGAGAAGTGAGGGATCCGAACTTGTTGTTAAAGTGGACGTTTAGAAAGAGTAACGTAGTTTTGCATTACTTTCCTTGAGGAGTAACTCTTTTGGGTCCTTATGTTTACAGAATCGGATATTCTGGATGCAGCAATTGCAGCGCTGATTTCATGTTTCGTATCTTTAAGATATTGTTTGGTGATACATAGGGGTGGGCATCCGAAACCGATCCCGAAGGCTCGTCCCGATTCCGTCCTGAAAATTCACGGGACGAGACGGGACTTCATTTCAAAAATTAAAGGCCCAACCCGTCCCGTCCCGTTTTAAAAAAACGGGATCGGGATCGGGACTTGTTGAATAGGGCCCGTTAAGACCCGGCCCGTCCCGAAAAAAAAAATCATAATATATGAATTAATATAGACCGTTGGATTCATCGCTGATCAAAAAGTAAAATAAACCTAAACCTAACCCCTCACTGCCTCACTCGGTCACTCGGTCACTCGGCGACTTCCTCACTCCGTCCCTTCCTGCCTTCCTCACTCGGCGACTTCGGCGAGCGCAACGGCGCTCCTCTCCCTCGGCTTCCGGCGCTCTCGCTCGGCTTCCGTAGAATCGCTCAGTACCGATTCCAGCTCTCTCTCCGATTCCAGCTCTCTCCGTTTCCAGGTAACCACTCTGATTCAAATCCCTCTCTGCTCCAATTTCGTTTCGTTTCGGGTTGTGTTTTTGATTTCAAACCGGTTCGATTCGCTTGATTTTGATTTCAAACCGGTTCGATTTCAAACCTTAGATTATTAATGCTTCAAACCTCTCCCATAACGTAAATCTACAAACAGCATGTAACAGAAGATAAGCAGGAGAGTTCCAAGTGAAAGATAAATGTTCAAATTTGGAATCTAAGGTTCCTCGAAAGACAAACAAGCAGACCCTTAATTAGGCCTTTGATTCAGAATCAATAGAGGTAGGTTTGGCCTCATCCACTAATCAATAGAGGTGATGCGATTTTTGTGTTGTGGATTGATTTGGTTCTATGGTTCTATGATTGATTTCAAACCGGTTCTATGGTTCTATGATTGTGTTTACTCTTTGTTATACTATCTTTGACTCTTTGGTTCAAGCATAAACATTATCTCTGTTATACTGTCTTTGTTATACTGCCTCAATAGTTCTATGGTTCTATGATTGTGTTTACTCCTTGTTATACTGTCTTTGGAGTTGCGTTTTTGTACCTTTCGATGCTTTACAGTGTGAATGGATCAATGCATGTTGGTTAGTTTGAGATTTGCTTCATTTTTCTAAGTACTTAGTTGGGCTGCAATTTGCTTTTCCTCATGAATTTAAGAGTGGGAGTTAAAGAATTGCACTTTGTATCTAATGATGACTGATAGTATGGAATATGCTTCATCAAGTTTCATTTCACTGCCAGCATGTCATATTGCTAAACTGTTCATCTAGCAGGGTTTAGGTTTGCTGTTGAATTCATGATTGTATTTACTCATGATTTCTATCTTTCTTAATAGGTTGAACATCGAGTTTCCTTTTCAAGAACTCATGGCCAGAGGAAAGAAACAAATTGCCCGACGAAACAGTAGTGCTTCAGGGCTTGCTGATTCCTCGACAGCAACGTCACCTTCTGAGCCCCTTCTAATTAAAGATGTTGACACTTCAAGCGGGGCAGCAAGTGATCAAGTTGAAAGACCAGAACAGGCTCCTGAAACACAACAAGCTCCTTCAACACAAGAAGCTTCTTCAAATCCAGATAATTCTTGTCTTAGGGATATGAGGGTTAAACGCAGTAAAGTTTGGCAACATTTCAAGGAATATCAGAAAATTGTGAAGGGTAAAGATGAAGAAGGGAACCCGATAGACATTGTGCAAGATAGAGCTTATTGTATCTATTGTCCTAGAGGGAAAATTGGAGATTTTGCAGTTGCGAGTGGGAGGAATGGTACTTCGGGGATGATAAGGCATATGGATAAGTATTGTAGGTACTTTCCTCCTAGACAGAGTAAGACTCAGAAGGTCATTGGTGGTGATAGGTCTAAGAATAATCAGATGGTTGCTGTAGGTTATGATGAAGATGACTACATCGAAGCTACAATTGAAATGATTGTCATAGATGAGTTACCCTTTAGTTTTGTGGAGAAGAAAGGGTTTAAGCGGTTTTGTGCTAGAGTGTGTCCTTTGTATACTTTGCTGCCCTCTCGGAGGAAGTTGGTCACACGTTTTCATAAGATGTATGCTGCTGAAAAAAAGGTGTTGAAGAAAACTTTGAGGGTTATAGGGTCTGCCTTACTACCGACACTTGGACTAGTGTGCAAAACATCAACTATATGGTGCTTACTGCCCATTTTATTGATGAAGATTGGAAAATGCACAAGAGGATTATAAACTTTTGTGTTATCCAAAATCACCAAGGGGCAACAATAGGGAGGCTTATTGAGTCATGTTTATTGCAGTGGGAGATTGAGAAGGTGTTAACAATCACTATGGACAATGCTTCTGCCAATAAGTCTGCTATAGAGTGGCTTACTTCAAAGATGAATAATTCAGATGTCTACCAATCTATTTTGAGGTGTAAGTACATGCATGTGAGATGCACAGCCCATATATGCAATTTGATTGTGGCACATGGCTTGAAAAGGCTACAAAAGAGTGTTTTGGCCATTAGGAATGCTGTTAAGTATGTTAGGTCTTCACCTAATCGACTTGAGAGTTAGGAAAGCTGTGGCAAGTGACAAACTAGGTAGCACTGGTCTTGTTTGTCTTGATGTTCCAACAAGATGGAACTCAACATATCTTATGCTGGAGGCTGCTATAAAGTATAAGAAAGCGTTTGTTAGAATGGAGATGCTGGAGGCTGCTATAAAGTATAAGAAAGCGTTTGTTAGAATGGAGGAAGATGAGAATCAACTTTATGTTAATTACTTCAAGGAACCAGAGGAGGAGTTTGATGAGGATGGCAATATTATTGTTCCTACAACTAACAGGAAGGGTAGAGTTGGACCTCCTGGAAAATCAGATTGGGAAATGGCCGAGGTGCTTGTTGAGCTGCTACAAGTGTTTTGGGATA
Organism: Comarum palustre; assembly: GCA_951800085.1. NCBI lineage: Eukaryota > Viridiplantae > Streptophyta > Magnoliopsida > Rosales > Rosaceae > Comarum > Comarum palustre. Next base: position 7,871,815 of record OX637583.1, read on the forward strand.
TCACAATACGAGTTAGTGCAAGCTTGCATCCAACTGTCCATACAACGTTTCATGATGTTTTAACAATGGAGAATAACATCAATAGTCTTTTTGTTGCACCTGATATGGCCACTGGATCCGAAACAGAAAAAATTGTGACTGACATGGCTGCAAATATGAGATCTAAGTTCTTGAAATACTTTGACAGCTTTATAGATATAAACCACTTGATTATTGTCGGCCTTGTACTCGATCCAAGATTCAAGCTTTGGAATTACACACATCATCTGCGTCTAGAGCAATTGCTGGAAGAGGATGTGCAACAACAAACCAAGGATATTAAATCTTTGTTGATGGCACTGTACGATGAGGTATAACTTTTTTTTTTCTGTTGCTACTTTTTGATATGCATCAATTCATACTTTACTATTAATTTTATTATGTGTTATGTAGTATGCGCCAAAAGTTGATGGTGGCAAACATATACACAAGCAAGGAGGCTCTACAAGTTCAAGCAACACAGTCACTTCTTTCAGCAGTACGTCTAAGAAAGGTTTACGGGATCGGATGTTGGACAATTGGAAAATTGTGGTCCAAGAGAGTGATGAGGCAGTGGTGGTACATGAAGTGGATCAGTATCTAAATTCCCCTCTTGAATTGATTGATGACAAGGAAGATTTTGATATATTGTGTTGGTGGAAGATAAATGGTCCAAAGTATCCTGTTTTGGCAGCCATAGCAAGAGATGTTCTTGCCATTCAAACATCCACAGTTGCATCCGAGTCTTGTTTTAGCACTGGAGGTAGAGTGATTTCTGCATTTAGAAGTTCATTGACTCCTAAATCTGTGGAGGCATTAGTCTGCATGCAAAATTGGTTGTTGGGAGATGAAATTGTTGAAGTGGAAGATGAGCTTCCTTCCATTGAGAACACAGAATTCTATGAGAAAGTTGAATTAGGTATATGTTCAGTTTTCTTCTTTCATTTTTTGTCCAGTTATTACTTTTGATTTCTGCTTTCTTACTTGTTTTATTTTGGTTCGGTTTGGTTTATTTATAGATCATGAGAGCTCTGCATCTAGTAGGAATACATGTCCAGTATTCTCTAAATCAAAAGGAAAGGGAAAGGCTGTGGTACACCTCAACTAGTTCTTTTTGTGAGCTTATGATGTTGAATTGTTGATCTGCTTGTTTTTTCAACTATGCTAGACCTTAAGTTTGTATCCATTTTTTGTTTAAACTTATGTTTTCGAGTTGGCAACTTCATTTTATTATGTTGTTATGTTGTTGGACTTGTAACTTTATGATGTAGTTGATGAATTATTTGCTATGGTTTTGATTGTGATTGTGTTATGGTTTTGTAATATAATTATTTGTTCAAGGCCCGTTTTGGACCCGTTTAAGTCCCGATCCCAAAAGGTAATCCCGTATCGTCCCATCCCTTTTCAAAATTTCGGGTCCGGGTTTGGGATCAACCTAAACCCGGCCCGTCCCGACCCATGCCCACCCCTAGTGATACAAGTGAGATTATTTTAGCGGTCATGTGCAGAAAGAAGATTATTTCTTTATCAGACTCGCACAACGAAAAGACGTGAATCAGATTTTGTGATCCATTTGTAAGGAGAAAGAGTACACGTGTTTCGATTTGACTATGGTTTTCTTCGTGGATTAACATGAGTCTTGATTCTGTATGCGAAGTATTTTGCCATTTAGATTTTTGGACTATGCAGTTTTACAGGGCACGAATTCTCAATTGGTTTGATTGGAGGGTTAGCTGATCGTTATAAACATGTGTGAATGTCAGAACAATAGCGTTATTGCTTGACGTCATTGAGTAGCTTGGGCGTTGGGTCATTGTGTCACATCCCGGTTCTAGAATCAATTTACAGTCGGTTACTACCCAAGTTACCTAAATCTTTAACCATTTCGTAGTAACCGTTTTACCGTGAGAAGTCACAAAGTTGACTTTTCATTAAGTCAAAAATTTGAGAAAACTTTCTTCATGAAAGTTGTAGATGACGTCGTTACGAGTTTATGGACACGTAACACGCTTAAATCGGAGTTCGTATGAAGGACTTATGGTCAAAAAACAAAAGTTATTATTTGGTGAAAAGTCTACTTATAATGGTTTACCAGGGTGAAACGATGAAAAGTCAAAAGGTAGAAAAATTACTGTTCACAGTCGAATTTCCCCCTGAAACCCGACTTTTTCGTCGGATTTTCTTCACCGGATTTCTCCTCTGTCCGGCGGAGTTGGGGCGCATGCTTGGTGTCAAATTCAAGCCTGTTGTGTCGTCATGAAGTTGGGGGTGGCGATCGGAGCTAACTCGCCGCCGTTAGAGAGAAATTACGGTGAGAAGCTGCGACCAGAACACTGTTCATCGATACCGGATTTCTCCCTCCTCAAGCCACTTCTCGGTGAGTTCTTTATATGGTTATGTTGGGCTTGTTGAGTACTATAATCCCCTAGAATTTGGTAGCTTGATTCGAAGTGTGTAGGGAGAATTGAAGGATTGAAGTTTGAATTGAAATTTTTCGGGTTCTTGGGAATTTTTGTCAATTGACCTAGTTAGAGGCCGAATTGGCCTTCGAGTTGAACTAGAAAGTTGTTCCAAATGACGAGACGAAGCTACTGGTAAAATTTGGTGACGATCGGAGGTCGCCGGAGTTTGGCCGGAATCCTCTGCCGGCGACCGCCGTCGCCTTTTGGGCGGTTTTTCTTGCCCATTAAATTGTAAAAATTAAGATAATGCCATTAAAGGGCAGTTCCTAATTTTTGGAGATTTATTTGATACGTTTAGTATTTTTGAAAGGTTTGGATTTATTAATTAGATAATTAAATGGCAAGCAGTCGTTTAGGAAGTACCAGCTAGGCGTGAGGTTATAATTAAGGGTTTTTACACTATTGGGGTATTTGAGGCCGACTCCTCACGTTTTTTTTAGAGGTGGTTAAGGATGAACGTTAAGGGTAGAGAGGTTATAATTAAGGGTTTTTACGCTATTAGGGTATTTGAGGCCGACTCCTCACGTTTTTTTAGAGGTGGTTAAGGATGAACGTTAAGGGTAGAGATTTATTGTTGTTGCCCTTACTTTAATTGTAGGATTAAGACCTGATGATCTTAGGTAGAGTAGATGCTACACCTATAATCTTAGGTCAAAATTCTAAAGTCTACTATGTAATCTTATGTTGCATAGTTTTTTTGGGAGGGTAGGGGTGAAGATGGTATATAGGCCATAAAGCAACATACAAACCAGGTCTTCAACAAGAGTACTTTTCTTGTTGCACATCCCTAGCTTAGTCCGAAACTGGTTGCTTATTTCCATTGACCCTCATTTTAGGACTTTTTGAAGAGTGGGGGTTTCTCTCATTTTTTCATATGTAATAGATGCACATAAAATGAGAAGCAGGTAAACTGATTTTAAGAAATCACAACTGCACGCTAATTTATAAGCAAAAGAATAAGAAAAAATATGAGGAAAGCAAGATACCGAAGTTGAAACAATTTGCCATCTAAAGGTGCCCCTGAAAGTTGTCCGTAAATGCCCAATGCACCTTATTTGAAATAGATAAGCAGAAATGTTATTCCGAATTTAGTAAAGTCAGACAGTGTACAATATAATTATATAGTTTGAGATAATAATAAGAAAAGAATAAAAGGTATGTAACTGTAAAACATATGAAAGGTATGTCAAGGATATCAAAAGCCAACAATGGACATCCCTTTTGCTTTCAAATAAAATATGCCCTTTGAGTAAATCTGACCTTTAATTTCTGCCACCATGGTCAGAAATCCAAAACTACGAAGGTTTCCTTCGAGTTATTTGAGATTTATGATAATTGCCTTGTCAAAAAGCAAAACCTACCACAATTTTTTTGGAGATAGAGATATGTAAGTAAATAGTCCAATTGATTTAATAGATCTAAATACATAACAAATGCCTTCATCGTTTTCAAAATTTTCAAGTGTAAATAAGAAAATAAAATTCATCACCTCTTCAAAGGATGAATATGATGCTCCTTAATTAGTTTGTTAGCTTCTAAGGAACTTATATCAAAAATCTCATTATCTGCGCAATTTCATATCAATGAACCTGATGAAGAGGAAGGTTAGTGTCTTACCTCCCCTTGTTCTAGCTTAATTACGCTTAATTACTTTGTTGCCTTCTGAGTAACTTGTATCAAAAATCTCTTAATCTGTGCAGTTTCATATCAATGAACCTGATGAAGAGGAAGGTCGGCACTGATGATCTTATATTGAATTCACAGAAAAAAAGCAAGCAGATGATGGAAATATGATATACTCAAAGATGGACAATAGGAAATGCATACGTAAATGTAAATATGAATGTGATTCTCAGTATGCAAACGTCATCCATTAACATTCTATTACATGATCATCACCAAACCTATCAAATATGAATGACGCTAAAACACATCATACATACTCATGAAATAGGCAACAGCAACAAAAATCTGCCAGCAAAATTAAATAATAAATAGTTAACCTCTCAGTTTATAAAGAACGAACATAAACAGATGAAAAAAAATTCTAATAAAAAAGAAAGTACGGCATAAAAAAAATTAAAACAATCTAATAAACATTCAATGAAACTCTAAAACAGGGTAACCACAGTTTCAATTTCCTAACAAATATTACAGTAAATTTATTTGCCAGCAATGTTGGACCAATAACAAAGAATCCAAAACACACCCGCCACCTGAACAGAATACAATACCTTAAAATTCAAAACTGAAGAAACAACGAAAAGGCATTTCGCTGTTGAAGGTGCACAACAAAGTCTCACAAAATAAATAAAAAGTAAGAGTAATTCCTACAGAAAGATATATCCAGATGCAGAACACCAAGAAAAAAAACCTATTTCATTCAAATTGCCAGTAGACCAGAATTACAATGATATCGACAGGATACAATATCAGCATTAGCAAAGAATCCAAAACACACCCGCCACCTGAACAGAATACAATACCTTAAAATTCAAAACTGAAGAAACAACGAAAAGGCATTTCGCTGTTGAAGGTGCACAACAAAGTCTCACAAAATAAATAAAAAGTAAGAGTAATTCCTACAGAAAGATATATCCAGATGCAGAACACCAAGAAAAAAAACCTATTTCATTCAAATTGACAGTAGACCAGAATTACAATGATATCTACAGGATACAATATCAGCATTAGCAAAAAACAGTAGACCACTACCTAAAATTGACCAACATAACAACATATGAACTGTGCCTGATCCTATATTTTTTTCTTACAAAAGCAAATACTGCTCCATTTTACAACTTTAAAATATTGAAGAGTCTTGGACCTTTTCTTTTCAATCATTGCTTGAATTCACTGATAGCAGCAAGGACAAAAAAGAAGAGCAATAATAATATGTTTCTCAAATGCTAAACAATAAAAATTAAAAAATTAAAAAATTAAAAAGTAGCTGAAAATCGATGAAGGTCTAAACTTTGAACTCACAATAGTGGGGTTTTTTTGTGAGAGGGCAGCAAGCAAAACAGTGAACCAAATGGTACAGAGAAGTCGTTTGCCAGACCTACCCAAGATCCAATCAAATGCATAAACATTAAGAACTCAGATTAAAACACAAACTAAATCATGATAAATGAAAATTTTTACAAATGCAAATTTGATATCCAAAGATATAACCAAATCACCTAGATAATGATACTTTCCCATTTTTCGCTTCAATTCTCAACTAAAACTTAAGCTTACAAAAAGCAATATAGGAAGTCAGAGAAATTCCACCACCTCAGGAGAAAAGTACCATTACAAATGTTTTAGTTAATAATGAGAAAAGAATAAAATGCTACTCCAAATTTAGTCGAACACACCTTTACAAAAAGCAAATTCACAAGGCGATTGAGAGGAGAAAATATGCTTTCAGACATAAAGAAAGAAATACAGGAAGTCAAAGAAATTACACCTTTGGAGAAAAGTACCATTACAACTGTTTTTAGTTAATAATGAGAAAAGAATAAAATGCTACTCCAAATTTATTCGAACGTTTACAAAAAGCAAATTCACTGGAGGCGATTGAGAGGAGAAAAATGATGCTTTCAGACAGAAAGAAACACAGGAAGTCAGAGAAATTCCACCACACGTACTATTACAGCTGCAAAACATAGCAGGCTCCATGCAGATATGAAGGTATGTCAAGGATATCAAAAAGCCAACAATGGACATCCCTTTATCTTTCAAATGAAAATATGCCCTCAACAAATGAGCTATTGATGTAAATATTGCGAAGACAAAAGTGTATATAAGAAATATGGACATGAGTACTATGATGCAGTAGATAACATATGGACATGACACTTATAAGCAAATGTTGTGATGCAAGACATTGAAACCACAAAATGCTAATGAAATCTGTGATTTGATCAAAGTTGTTTCTGTATTCCTTTTTTGTTTTCTTCTTCTTTCCCACTAATTGTGAAATTTAGCCTATGTATTAATCGTTTGTTTTTTAGTTTCATCTCCTTTCATGGTGCACAAGCATGGAACTACAGTTGATGTGGTAACGCTGTTTTCTTCTACTTGACCAATTCAAGAGATAGTTAATGAAACTTAAAGACACTTAGGTGCACTTGATGTCTCTGCTGACTGGTTCTTCATTTTATTCTTATGCAGATTGTAAAGAATTTTCAATATTTTCAAATTCTAGTCTACACAACCCAATACCCTATTTGGTTATATGATATAATCATGCCCAACTCACATGGACTTGACAAGAATTACATAATGCTATCAAAAGGAATAGTTCACAGACAACTAACCGTATGAATTCGGTAACCATTCATCTCCTGACGGACAAAACACACAAGACTCTGTGTGGCCGAGTTGATCCATTGGTCAAGCACACTAGATGAGTCTCTTTGCATTCTGGACAAGGAACATATGCATTGTACCATGGCATAAATACGTCCTTGACCTGAAATTGACAAAACGTAAACCTACCACTGGATCAATTTAAAGAACAAAGATCAACAAACAGCACTCCAACATGAAAATAATAATACAGGAATAGATAAATAACACTCAGCACACGATAAACTCCTTCCTTCTTGAAATGTAATGGTTCCGCGTGCACAACAGGAGATTAGTTACTGTAGGTATAATCATACTGCATCCCTGCACAACAAAAATTTCATTAGACATGACTTTTGTGATATTTATCATCAATTCATCTTCCCCATCATTTGACAAAGAAACTATAATACGAACAGTCTGTTACTATAAATATATACAGCTACATACCAATATATAACATCAATTGGTGGAGGATAATTTTTCACTCTCTTTTGTTTTCCATCCACAGCAAGTACAAGTTCAATGCAAATGAGATTCCAAAGGCAGGGTTTGCCAAATAATGCAGTAGATAACACCATAAGAGTGTAGAACCTGCAAATCGGAAGGAAATAATGAGGCCCAGCTTAGACATTGGAAACTTGTGCCCAGATTAGGATAAAAGCTGACACAAAGGAATCTAATCCTACAACAGGCAGCTGACAGTCATTCTGTTAATTAAATTGAAAAAGAAACAACTTACGAACACGCAAAAGGGTTTTTCTATTATCATGTAACCAAAAAAAAGGGGGTTTTCCATTAGTTACATATAAACTCCCTATTATGTTTCCAAGTGTACTTCCTAATTTTTGAAGTCTTCATCTAACACTAGAATCCATGTGGAAAGAAGTATCACTGCCACACATGTACATACATAATTGATATATAATCTTCAAAAATGATTATAGAAAAATTAGGAAGTTCTAGACCACTGACACTGACTAACCCAACTTAGCCGTATGACTCAATTAGTGATAGCCAACATGAAAGGATCAATCAAATCTGAATAACTGGAAACTCCAAATACAATAAACTTACCATCCACGAATCTGATCCAGCGCTTCAGCCACAAAATTTCCAGGAAAGTTTCTCTCAAAAAATTCAACATTCTCAAAAGGATAGTGGATCCACAAGGCATAGAACCACTCTCGAACTAAGGTTCAAACACATGAAATGATAATTAAGAACCAAAAAAACTGCTTCCAAAAGATTTCATGTCTGGATAACTATAATCAATGTCATTACTACTATATGGTTGCCACAATTACATGTAAAATCGGTAAAATATAGTTAAACCCCTGTGGATTTTTTTTCTTTTTTGGTAACTGTGCCTATCCAAATATAGATTACATCCTATTTATTCAGTTTGAAAAGTTTCAAAGAGAAGTTTAAAGTAGATGTCATACATATTCAACAATTTATAATAGCATTGGTAATCTTATTAAATCAGTTTGACAATTTAACATTTTCTTGTATTAAATCCCAATATCGTATCGTTACAATTAAGCTACTGACTACAATCAATAAACAATAAAACTGAACTCGCCCCAAACTACGTAAGTAAACAAAGGAAAGTAACCCAAAACAAACCCAGACCCAAAGCTGCTGCCCTCTTCTCCTGTAAAACAAAAGGGGTGCATTAAATATAGTTTGTCGGCCAAGCCTCCAATCGGTGATAAAGAAAAATAATTCTTGGTTTAGTTCTCCGCCTTAACGACAAAAACAAAATGAAAACCATTTACGGACATACCAATAGGTTTCCTCAAATAAAAAACTAATTGCTGCAAGATGAGAAACAAATGCAAGATCAGGGAAGAGAGGGAAAAAGGGGGATATCAGTCATAGCAGAAACTTATCCAAATATTGTAATCAAACTAATTTTTGCCCAACTAATCATTATAAGTTCAAGATCACAGAAGAGGACCACATAAGACCCATTTCCTGGTTCAAAATGAAACAAGTTGTATGGACAAAGATAAAAGATCAGAACCCAAACACGAAAGAGACAGAAAATTTACCTCAGAAAAACTCTAAAAGTCCAACGGTTGAATTAAAAGCCCAAACTTTAAAGGTCCTCACCAGAGCCCCACTCTACATAGATAATTACATATAAAATACGAAATCAATGGTGCATCTTTAACTTTCAAGATAGGCACCTAACTGCTAAGGCCTTGTAGTAGTAAAAGATATGTACCATTAGTTCCATCAGAAGAACAGTACAATTTACAAACACAGTTAGTGCAATCAGTATAAATTTGCAGATGTGCAGTGGACCTATAAATTTATCATTAGATTGTACAAGTCAGTATCAGCTAAAAGTGGACATAGGGAACTACATGAAACAATTAAAAGGGAAAAAGGGCAAACTCTTCAATCTCAAGTCTCTTTGCATTCTAATCAAGCAACCTATAGGCATTGTACCATTGCAGAACTACTTGACCTGAAATTAACCAAAGATAAAAGTACCACTGGATCAATTCAATCAACAAAGATAAACAAACAGCACTCCAACATTGAAACAATAATACAAGAACTGAAAATTAACACTTGCAACACCATAATCTCCTTCCTTCTTGCAACATAATGCTTCCGCACGCACAACAGGAGAATTAGGTATAATTGTACTGCATCATACGCAACAGAAACCAGATTAGACATGATTTTTGTGAAATATATCATCTTCCCACCAGTTGACAAAGAAACCATGAAAAGAAAAGGAATTGAAACTATTATACGAACAGTCAGTAATGATAAACACATACAGGTACATACTGATCGATAACATCAATTGGTGAAGGATAGTTTTTCAGACTTTTACTTCTTAAGTACATTGCAAATGAGATTGTGTTCAAAAACTAAATAGCCGTAGAAGAAAAAAAAGGTTTCATAGTTATTGACTGAGGTTGAAACAACATTAATACAAAAGGAAACCGGATAACAGCTGTCATGTACAAAAAAATTAATCTCATTCATGCAAAAATAGCTACAAAAAGATAATTCAATTGAAAGCAGTCTTAACTTTTTTTCTACCACCATAGATTGATCTAACCTTCTTTCAAACTGAAACCACAACATAACTTGAGTCAGCAGAGATATACTAGAAATGGACATGGGCAAGAGGGATCAAAGGGGCAAAGGGGGAAAACCCTTCAATCTCAAGTCTCTTCGTATTCTCAAATCCCTTTGTATTCTGGACAAGGAACCTACAGGCAATGTACCATGGCAGAAATACGTCTTTGACCTGAAATTAACCAAAGGTAAAAGTACCACTGGATCAACTCAAAGAACAAATATCAACAAACAACACTCTAACATGGAAACAATAATACAGGAATTGAAAAATAACAGTTGCAACAACATAAACTCCTTCCTTCTTAAACCATAATGCTTCTGCGAGCACAACAAGAGTTAATTAGGTATAATCGTACAGCATCGTGCACATCAGAGTTAACATTCTGGTCTTGAATAAAACAGAAAATGTTTCAAGCCATTTGTAGCCAACTAAACTTAATTCTCTGCAAGCTGTAAACAAAAAGGAAAGAAAGTAAGAAAATAACCAGTATTCATTGCAAAAACAGATACTTGTACTAACTCATGTAAACTATGTCCCCTGTTCAACCTTCCATTGACCGTTCAGGATAAAAGAAAATATGCAAGTGACAATTCAAAGCTGGATCATTGCATAGAATCATTTCGATGAAAAAATAGTTAACAAAAATCGGAAGCACAGAGCAGAATTTCATATTCACCATGAAAAAAAACCAAATGATAACCCATAACCACAATTGAAATCAAACAAAGAATAAGCGCTATGCCAATTGACCAGAAATGGACAACAAAAATGCATTGCATCTTACTTGCTTAGCCCCTCTCCATCTCTCTCAACATCTCTGGAATCGCATTAGCATCTGGACCTGCAAATAAAGGAACATACCATGTGTTAGTAACTAACTGACTAATAAGTAATGCCTAGAGACTGCATAAATAGGATGCCAATCGCACAAATTTGTTGCCAATGAAGAGAGATCAACAAAAAGAATGCTTTACAAATATACTCCCTTGGCATGATATCAATCTATAGTTATAATGTGAAAAGAGAAAAAGGGTCTTAAACCTACACATACAAACACAATACCCAATCTTATTGAAAAAGAGAAGACCAAAGGCTTTGTGAACTTGGGCAATTATAAAACAATGTGAATCCGTAGTATACCACCGTTAAAGATACTATGAAGTCAATTATAAAACAATGTATCACAGCATATCATCTTCATGAACATCATTATCTCATAACACTAAATATACAATTGATGAACTTGGAGTTTTTAGGGGATCACTGAGAATCAGACATGAGTAGTATACCGTAGTATACCACCGTTAAAGATACTATGAAGTCAATTATAAAACAATGTATCACAGCATATCATCTTCATGAACATCATTATCTCATAACACTAATTATACAATTGATGAACTTGGAGTTTTTAGGGGATCAATGAGAATCAGACATGAGTACTAAACTGCAGAGAGATTAACAAAAAAGTAATTTAAATATCATTATATCATAACACTAAATATAGAGTTATGATAGCACGACTAAATAAATAGGATGTAATCTATATTTGCCGCTTCATTCTAGGATGTAATCTATAGTCGTGCTATCATGCAAATTCAGTCTGTTATTATTATTATTTAATAATAATAATAATAATAAACCTTTATGCTAACTGCACTGCGTGCTTCCTAGGTGCAGATAATAAATCGTAGTCTTAAATGGTGCCTCCTCTGCCAGATGGAAACGAAAAATAGAAACAACACTTATGAGATTGGAGCATAGTGAGCAAAAATTCCATAAAAATTGATTAACAGAAAACAAAACAAAGACTACCCAACGACATTTGAATGAGATCACCAGACCATACCTGTAAGTCTGTCACCATATATATGTCCTTCAGAATGGAGATAAAAAGAAAGCCTGCAACTAAATTTAATCAGGTCACCAAATGATACATGTAATCAAAAAAGAGTACAAAATTCAAACAAAAACAAATCTTACCAGAAGGAATATTGGCACAATAAGAGTATCAGTCCAAATTGGCCCAGATCCACCAATTCTCGATAGCAAACCTGTTGGGTTTCAAAACGAAAATGAGCAAGCGATTTGATTGAGTGAAAGAAACAGAAATGAAGACTAGAATCTTCTAAGAAAGCTTATCCAAACAACATTAAAATGAAAATCCTCATTTGGAACAGCATGGACTACGTACCCACAAAGAAAGCTAATCATGGTAATCCATAAACGAAAACTTACAATTTGTACCGACTATTATCCATCGAATCAGAACCATGTGATCTTTCTCTTTCTCTCCTGCGAATTTCCCTAAAGACATGGTTTAGAAAGAAATAAATTGAAAGCAAGAAACAAAATGAAAATCAACACCCAGGGCAAGAAAGAGCCAATGAAAGTAAATAGCAGTATAAGAGAGCAGCTGATGTGCACCGAGCCTTTAAGGAGTTTTCAGTAGGGGCCTTTGTAATGGTTCAGGTTCGACCTGAACGTTTCGGGCAAGGCAAAGAAGTTGCAAGCTCGAAGTATGGGGCCTTTTAAAATTGTGCACGGACCGAACCCAATGCATACGAGTTAGAGCTTCCACCAGAAATGGGCATCACTTCGACTTTTAATGTGGAAGACTTACTTCGCTGCCTTCACTGCCTTTTTCCTCTGAAATTTCATCTATCGTTCCACCTCAACCCCGTGCCAAAGCTCCCAAGAAAGATGTGGTTGAAAACATTGTGGACGAACAAATAGTTTCAACAAGAAAAGGTGACTACCAGAAGTATTTAATTAAATGGAAGGGCAGACCAGACTCTGACGACACTTGGTGACTAAATAGGAGTTGCGCATTGATCCGGATATCTTGGAAAGATACTGCAGCTTCATTGAGCTCTTCTCAGCCGGGGAGAATTGATGAGGACATCATGACTAAACCTTTCAAGGTTTATGAGAGGAAGAAATTGAAGAAGAGAGCACCTAATCATTCCCTTTCCATATGGTTTGATTAATTGTTCTCGATATAATTCCCCAGCTTGGTTCTAGTCTTTCGTATTTCCATTTCAGTTTTCAGTTTAAGAGTCTTAAGGTTTCTTAAATGCGCTAGTTTCAGTATGAGTCTTTAATGTTTCAGTTTAAGTTACAAGTTTTTAATGCTTCGGTTTTAGAAGAGTTTTAAAGAGTCTTTAGTGCAGTCAATTTGAGCTATTAGCTCAAGTATAAATAATGTTTTAGAGTTATAAGTTTTTTATGCTTCAGTTTTAGGAGATTTAAAGAGTCTTTAGTGCTGTCAGTTTGAGCTATTAGCCCAAGTATAAATAAGTGTTAGGGCATAAAGCCTAGGTATGCTATGTCTTATGAATAAAATTATCAGTTTCTGAATTTTCCTGATAGGATTGGCGTGAAGCCTAGTTTTAGGGTGAGAAGCCTTGTTTTGGTGAGAAACCAGGGAGAGATTCCCATATATAACTGTTTTGTGTGTGTTTAAATCCCCAAGCTTTAGAGCCTGTTGATCTTGGTGTCTTAGCTGTAGGCTTGCTGCATCAGGAAGACTATTTGAAACCTATAGTGGAGTGGAGAGGGAAGACCTGTGGGAGAGAATCAAGTTCTGGGCATCTCTATGGGCTTATACTTACAAGGAATTTAGGGATTATAGTCTTTCTTCCATTATTCATAGCTGGGAAGCAGCTATAGTTTAATCTTTTGTTGTTTTAGTCCTAAAAGTTGAGCTGTTATGCCTTAGTCGCAGCTGTTCTCTTTTCTTTTTAAGCGGACTTCTTGTCCACCTCTTCTTGGCTTTTTGTCTCAACAAAAAGCTGTTTCTTTTCAAAAGAAAAAAGGGACTAATTTGACAAACAATACAAATAAAAAATTGTCGATCTGCGCAACTGATTTAAATATCATCAATGTGCGGCAGTGTGGCTGGGAAGTGAGGTTGCTGACCCCAATTTGGTAGATTCGCTAGATTTTCAGCATCATCTGGACCCTATCAGTGAGGAAGAGAAAGAACGAGAGAAAGAGAAGAGGTGGAGGTTGCTTGCTAACAATTCAGGTAACTTCTGAGTTACGAAGATGTAGAAGCCAAGTGATAAAATTGGAAATTGTATAAAAGAGGAAGAATTGAGGCATGTAGCTGGAATAAGGTAGCCTAGACGCATGTCTATATTAGTAGAACATGCTGCCCAACACAGCTTCTTAGACTGTAATCTATGACATATATCTGAAACTAAATATATCCTGTGATTCCTGTCAGAAGCTAGGGGTCTAAACTGAACAACCCAGCAGAAGCAGCAGAAACCATACTACCCGAATAAAATCGATATGCAAACCTCACAAAAACATAGAAAGCAAGTTTCAGAAATTACTTTGGAGCATGATAACCAAAAGTCCCAAAACTCTAGTGGAATGAAGACGAGCAGCCATATCAGGAGCCTGATTTGAAAGATTAAAATCTGCTATCTTGGCTTTGAAATCTTCAAAGAGAAGCACGTTACTGGATCTGACATCTCTATGTATAATAGGAGGTTGAACCTTCTCATGCAAGTATTCCAACCCCTAGCTGCATCAACTGCAATTCTCACACGCTGCATCCAGTCAAGTGTTGGACCAGGTTGCGCTCCTTGAACTCCCTTTCTACCTACAATTGCAATGGCATTCAAGTCGATGAACACAATTTTCACATCAACTGAACCTAGATGTGAAAATTAAAGGAAAAGATTACAGACCATGCAATATATCATGCAGCGAACCCATGGTGGCAAACTCATATGCAAGCACCCTTAGACTTCCTTCAACACAGTAACCAAGCAACTCAACAAGATTGTCGCGCTTCAGTCTAGAAACCATGGAAACCTTGAAAAAATATGTCAACATTGAGCCAGATAAACCAATAAATTACAAATCAAAAATCACAAATACATTGTGATTCAGGTATATTTCAAGCCGAAAGAGATGTAAACAGACCTGGGTCAGAAACTCGACATTTGATTCAGGTTCAGATGCAACGTCAAGCTTCTTGACAGCAGCAGCTTTACCATCATCCATGCTTGCATAATATACTCTCCCGTATGAACCTTCACCAATCAGTGACTTAGATCCGAAATTGGCAGTCTTCTCTTTTAGCTCCTCCAGAGACAGTGGAGGGACTTCAATAGGAGGTGCTGCCTTTTGTACATCAGGCTTCAGAGAAGCAGGCACCTTAGAGCCCTTGTGATTCCCTAAAAAGGAAAAGGTTGACAAAAATTCTAAGTAAAAATTGAAGAGGCAAACAAAGGCAAAAAAAATAAAGAACTAAATAAACTAATAATGACCAACTCTGATAACAGAGGTAGTTGTTAGATATTGTCCACTAAAAGATACAAGACAATACCACTATGTTTTTCCAACTTTGTTCTGAATTGAAATGATTGTAGAAGAAAACAGGAAAAAAATAAAGCGACAAAAAACAGACTTATATTTATAAAAGACACTCTCGCACAACAGAAAAGCAACTACATCCGTAGCGTCAGAAATTAAATTAGTAACAAATAGACAAAACCATATAACAACGCATAAAGATGGGCATTATGGTAACATTTTGGTTATAGGCTTGTGGTAAGCTAGCCTGATGTGGCTGTGTATAAACAATATACTGGAATCTGAAGAACCCACTTTCATTATACTGACAGGTATTGGTTGTCATTATGGAAATTGGATAACCAACATAAACCACTAAACCATGATTCTTGAACAAAGTAAAAGCATTTGGAAATCGTATCGCATCTACTTCTGACTTTGATTTTTTCATTTATGATATGGACAAAAAGGAGCAAAGTAGCATAAATGAAGTATATCTAAAGCATGCATCTAAAAAGTATGAAGATTAAAACGGTGGCTGTGCATTGTTTTCTTCCAATTTCATCTAATTGATCCCCTTTATGGGGCCAAGACTACCCCAGTCTCATATATAACTAATCCATCAAAAGAAAATTTTATAATCCACCTTAGGCTGACACGGTGGCTTAGTTATTATGATCTGATAATGAAGGTACCTATTTTCAGATAAACATTCTTCAGTCAAAAATCAACAATCCAAACATCCCATATGAGTTGAATTAAAACTGGCAACAGGATAATAGATTCCACTGAGAAGAATTAGAACCAAGATTTGTGTCCATATCACATTCAACAGAGGTAATAATAAATAAAAAAAGTACAAAATTCAAACAAAAACAAATCTTACCAGAAGGAATATTGGCACAATAAGAGTATCAGTCCAAATTGGCCCAGATCCACCAATTCTCGATAGCAAACCTGTTGGGTTTCAAAACGAAAATGAGCAAGCGATTTGATTGAGTGAAAGAAACAGAAATGAAGACTAGAATCTTCTAAGAAAGCTTATCCAAACAACATTAAAATGAAAATCCTCATTTGGAACAGCATGGACTACGTACCCACTAAGAAAGCTAATCATGGTAATCCATAAACGAAAACTTACAATTTGTACCGACTATTATCCATCGAATCAGAACCATGTGATCTTTCTCTTTCTCTCCTCCTGCGAATTTCCCTAAAGAAATGGTTTAGAAAGAAACAAATTGAAAGCAAGAAACAAAATGAAAATCAACACCCAGGGCAAGAAAGAGCCAATGAACAAAAACTGATTCAAAATCGGAAAAAATCGAAGAAGTATCGATAAGAAAACGAAAACATAAACACACTATAAATCAGGAATTCACAGTTGTGAAATAAGAAAGAGAAAGATAGCATGATCAAAGGAACCTAAACATAATCAAAACATTTACATATCCAACGAAAATAAGAAATCACAGTTTTGAAATCGTTTTCAATCTTCGTGCTCAGTTTCGAGCATAACCAGCAAACCAGTCCAGATCTGGGAGAGAAGACGTAGGGGATTAGGGCTTGTTTAGGGACTCGGCTTTGTTCTTTACGCCTTCGCTCTCCTACTTCATAAAATCGAAGAACGGTGGGTCGTAAACCTCCGTGGTCGTCATCACCAACTCCGTCAATCATCATCGAGGTTTGCGCCTCCGTGGTCGTCATCGCCTCCTTTATCGTCGTCGGCATCTGTGAAATTGTTTCGCTCTGGATTTGGTGTGGAATGAGAGAGAAAGAGAGAATGAGAAGAAACGTTTGGGATGGAGGCTCGGTTATGTTTTGAAATTCGGAACGGAGAGGCTCTCGATCATCAAATTCATCATTCTGATTCCCCTTGAATACCCGCACGAAGCGGACTTCAATTTATTTTTTATTTTGGGTTACAAAGGTCACAAAACACAAAAGAAAAAAAAGACTATTTAAGACAATTAAATTCTTTAATTTTTTAAAGAAATATTCAGATCTAAGATTCACCGTAAATTAAGAGTCTGAAACGCCCCATATGTCTCTCAAATTCCTCTCGTTTCTGTAACTTTATCTAGATTGATCAATTTTTTTATCTATTCTCCTTCGATTTCTTTTAGTTTTCTTCCATTCCTGATGGCTTCTTCATCGTTCATCTTCTCCGCCCTTACCACTTAGAAGTGGCGGAGACTCTATCTCGATGTCAAACCAACGCAAACGTTCAAAAAAATGGTGGAGATATTAATTTGGATCTAGAGGCTCTCCGAGTTGAAGATCTGGATAATTTTGTGTAGTTCTCTCCCTTCTTAAAGCCTCTAATGTCCTATGCTAGTAAGCTTTTAAACTCTACTAACCATTTTAAGCAAACCATGTGTCAAAACCCACCCTGAATTAACCTCATTTAACCAGGGATAAATCTTTCAGGTTCCACACCAAAAGAGATTTTACCGCAACCTCTCTTAAAATTGATAACCCTTAACTATGTTTAACCGGCACATTCTGAAACTTTAAGTTATTTCTAATATTTGTGATTGCATCCGCAAACATTATCAGGCTGCCTACGTACCCTCTGAGAGAGATTAAGCCACTCGTAGTTCAACTGCTCTAACCACACTTTCTTAATTCCCTCAACGTCCATAGCTTAGATGACAAGCATCAAATATACTCTGCCATCTATTTAATACGTAAATATGCGTAATCACATGTAGAAAAATAGCTTTGGCTATACAATCAATTACTGCAATTACAATCATTAATTCAACCATTGAAAATACTGAAATTTAACCCAATTGTTCGTAATTGAATATATAATCATCGAATTAATAATCACGCAAATTGCCCATACTCATTCCCCACCTACAGTTAGTGAAAAACCGGATCCAGTCCCCTCTATTTAGGGTAAAAGTGTTGTAGACAATTTCCTCAAATCTACCGGTATTAATACAATACCGAATTACCGATTATATACCCGACGATAACTCTTTATATTCGGAAAATCCGAAACCAAATCAATAATACTCTAAAAATTACAAAATTCCACCATTAGGCCTCTCTCATTTTTACCAAATTATTGGGCTTGAAAAACTGCCCAAATAGGGACAGTGCCGTCAATAAGCTCACAGACTCTCATAGTGAACCAACCAAATTGACATTAAAGTGAGAAGAATAGGGACAGCGCTGTCGCCAGCTTCGCCACAGGCGACGGCCGGCCGCCCACCGGACTCCGGATAGCTCTGATTGCTACCAAAATTTCACAGATTGTACATCTCGTCAAGTATATGTTCAACACTAAGTCCAATTAAGCCTCTAAATAGTTCAAAATTGATCAAGAACTAACAAACCCAAATTGGGGCTAAAAACCTTAAAATTTCAAATCCCAAATTTGATTCACACACTTCAAATTGATCTATAAGTTCTTATATCAAGACCCACCCTGGATTAACCCATTTAACCCGAAATAAACTTTACGGTGTCCACCTATAGGGAATTTTTTTTACCGAAACCCCCTTTAAAATAGACAACTATTCCTGCAAACCAACTAAACACATCCACACAATAAAATTCAACCCCAACATCTTGAACCATCCTGCTCCCCAAATCACATATACTTTCCACCAATCAAATTCAACTAAGCTAAACTGGGGTAATCAGAGCATTCTACGTGTAAGCAATACCTAAATAAACATACTACCGTCAGCGGATTGATTGACTATGCTTCATCTCCTTGTACGCATGACCTTCTCTCAGTTATCCTGCAAACTGGTCATTTAATAATGAAGGGCTCACGGGAAAATATTTAAAAATATGATGTTAGAGTGAGTGAACAAAAATAATAGTCAAGAATGAGAAAATGACGATTATAAATTTCTCCCTCTTAATGTCCCGAAAATGGTTTATGCATGCCTCATTGGGAACAATCTCAAATAATCATTTCAAAAATCAAATCATATTATGCCAATCTCATTAGCTTGGAAATCAATATGAAAAATAGGGGAAGAGGTTTCACCATGACGGAGAGTCAACTAGACTAGGGTCGGAACCTATAAGGCTACTAAGTAATATGACGACCCTTAATGACGGAGAGATTCCACCATGATGATGAGTCTCTTAGGCTAGAGTCGGAACCCTCTAGGGCTACTATTGTGGCTAGCTAGTATATCTATATATATGACGACCTTCATGGTGAAGAAAAGCAAAACAAATATGAAAAGTCATAAATGACTCCCCCCAAGAAAAATGAAATATGCATCTCATGCATAAGCTACGGTTCCCTGACCGCCCTCAAAACAATGGTCATAAATATTCATTTCCAAATATAATCAACATAACATATGTCAAGACCCACCCCGGATTAACCCATTTAACCCGAGGTAAGTCCTGCAGGGTCCACCTCAAGAGAACTTCTTACCGAAACCCTCTTGAGATAGACAACCCGAACACTTGGAGCCATACTGCTCCCCAAGTCTCCTCCACGCTTCACGATCAACTAACTAAACTGGGATAATCAAAGCAATCTAATAAATAGAAACCTAATCAAAATTCTCGCGTCAGCGGACTATATCGACTATGTCTCGTCTCTTGTACGAATGACCTCCTCTCAGCTACCCTGCAAATTGGGCATTTGAAAACGAATGGCCCACGGAAAAACATTTTAAAATAAAAATTAGAGTGAGTAGACAAAATTAAACTCGATATAATGATGGCACGAAACCAAAATTTATTTTCATGTTTTCCTACAAATAAACCAAAAAAAATTAAATCATATTTATGTACGCTCATATATTTAAAATATAAAATCTTAGTCTTAAGCCAAATGCAAATATTCCAGGCCTTATGCCAAATAATAAACGAAAACAAATCCCGTCCTGCAGCCAAATCATCAAATAATAGGGGGAAGAATATCACAAATAATTCATCTCTTATGCTAGGGTTGGAGCTAAGAGCTCTAGCATACCACCCACACTCAGTGAGGACGTAATCCCATGCTAAATTACCATCTCTCCTCATGGGAAAGGAGCGCAACAAGTGGCACGCTTCCACTCCACTGAATGAGGAGCGTTGCCCGACGCGCTTCCACTCCATCGAATGAGGGGCGTTGCCCGCTAGCTAAAATAAATTCGACAACCCTCATATAATCAATAATTATATAATCTCGTGATATAAAATCCAAACTTTTTCCCATTTTCCCAACCAAGGCCAAATATAAAGAATTAATCCAGGCCCTTGGTCAAATTCAATAAAATCCAGGCCCTTGGCCAAATATAACATAATCACGCCAAATGCCAAAACATAAAATATAACCGGTAAATTCCCAAACTTCAATCCCAGTAAAATATCGGGTTCGATTGCCATCTGTACGAAGAGCCTCTCCCGTCAAAAATCATTTAGACCCAAATAAATCATGTGCGAGCCGAAATTCATAAAGCATGAGAAATAAACAAATAAAAACCCTCCACAGAGGTGATCACATATACCAAAGGAATCAAAATAAATAGAAACCCGAAAAACCACAATTTACTGAGAAAATCCACAAAAACCAATAAAATCAAAAATCAAGGCATGTATTCATTTATGCAAAATAAAAGACCACACATAGTACTTAATGCGACCACCTCAATACTCGGAATACTTCTCAAGCGCCATCTCGAAATATCCACATGGTCGAGTCCAATCCCACGTTCGACCATTAGCTGTAAAAATAAATCCGACATATTAGTCCTTACTACCGTAGACTTGATATATTCCTAGTTTGACTTGGAAATACTAATTTGACCAGGAGTTGACCAACTCATTCCTTTTTTTAACAACTTTTCAACCATTACGCTTATTTTCGATTATCGACTCGAAGTTTAGTTTCCGAATACACTACATTAACACAACGACTTTCCTTACTAATTCATTTGACATAATAATTCGTTGAATCACTATGGACACTCAACGTGTCTCTTAGACCAAATCTTTAACCATGAATCAATATACCGTTATGAAATTATCCAAATTATTTATAACGATCAACTCGATTTTTGACCAAGATTCCTGAGTTGAGCAGATTCTCATTTAAAGATCCGATTAGCTTATTTTAACCGGTTAACGAAGATTGACTTTTTTTTTTACCGGTCAACTTTCCAGAAATGGAAAGTTTTCCAAAATGGAAACTTTATATTTATGGTAAGTTTTCCGTAAATAACACAATTTACGATTTAACAGAAACTTTACGAATTCAAGGTTATCAGAAAAAAATTATTTCTACCTCTTCGGCTCACGGCCGGAAAAATTGCTGCTTTGCCAGATTCCAGCAAGTTACTGGAATGTTCTGCCGGATTCCAGCAATCTCAGCAAGATGTGAGGAAAGTGATTCAGAAGTGTAAAATTTGTCAATTTGGTAAAGGTACATCCCAAAACACGGGTTTGTACACCCCTTTGCCAGTGGCAGAAGCTCCATGGATTCATATTAGCATGGATTTCCTGTTGGGACTTCCCAAGACTGCTGCTAGATTTGATAGCATTTTTGTGGTGGATCATTTCTCTAAAATGGCACACTTCCGTGCTCAGACCTCAGATGCTACACGTGACTGATTTGTTTTTCGAGGGGTGAGACTACATGGTGTGCCAACCTCCATTGTGTCAGATAGGGATGTCAAGTTCACAAGTCATTTTTGAAGGACATTGTGGAGAAATTTGGGACTGAACTTAAATACTCAAGTACATGTCATCCTCAAACGGATGGCCAAACCGAAGTTGACAACAGAAGCTTGGGAAATATGTTGAGATGACTTGTTGGAAACCATGTGACGTGAGATCACATTATTCCACAAGCTGAAGACAATAATTCAATGAATCGTTCTACAAAGAAAACGCCTTTTGAGGCAGCATATGGGTTAAATCCCCAACATGTTCTTGATCTTGTTCCACTACCTCAGGCAACAAGAGTTAGTGATGATGGTGAAGCCTTTGCAGATCATATCATGAAGGTTCATGAAGAAGTGAAAGAGACGCTCTAGGCTAGCAATGAGTCTTATGCGTCAGCAGCCCATCAGTGCCGGAGAGTGAAGGAGTTTGAAGAAGACATGGTTTTGGTGCATTTAAGACGGGACAGATTCCCTAAGGGTGCATACCATAAGTTGAAATCAAGGAAGTTTGGGCCGTGTAAGGTGCTCTAAAGGATCAGTTCAAATACGTTCATGGTAGAGTTACCAAACCACTTCAAATCAGCCCGGTTTTTAATGTGTCAGATTTGTATGACTGCCGGTTTTAATGGTGAACCGGTTTCAGTAGAAACACAAGATCGCCAACTTCCTCAAGCACAACCTAATGTTGTTGAAGATGTGGTGGATGTCAAAGAGGTTAAGTCTAGGCGGGGCAACAAGTATAGACGATTCTTAGTAAAGTGGTTGGTAAGCATATTAATGAGTACTTGGATTGCTGAAAAAGAGTTACAGAGGATTGCTCCAGGATCTATGCTCAAGTTTTAGAAGTTTTTTGAGTCGAGTTCTTCCTAATCTGGTGAAGTTGATGCATGAGCATCTAGAAGATCCTAAAGTAATTAGGAGATTTTTTATGTTTTATTCCTTTCTTTAAGTCTTTCTTTTTTATATTACGGTTTGTTGGTGCCTATATATACTAGCCTTCGCGCACACGGTGCATTTTTGTCACACAAATTGATTATTATGCAATTTTCGGTAGTTCGATCAATATTGTGTAACAACTCTCTGAAAACTCAAATAAAAATCAACGCATTTCATTGAGATGATGTGAGTTTTTGCTAGTTCGGTTAATATTGGAAAACTCTCTAAAACCCAAATAAAATAGCACAACCCCTAAACCTTAAATCCGAACTCTTAACCCTAAACCCCTAAACCTTAAATCCATAACCCCTAAACCTTAAATTCAATGTGTTTGAGATTTGGTCATATATTTGTTAATATGCATAAACTTTAAATCCGAACTTCTAAACCCTAAATCTCTAACCCCTAAACCTTAAATCCAATGTGTTTGAGATTTGGTCATATATTTGTTATTATGTATTTGAAACAGATTAGATTTAATCACAAATTAAATTGAGGAGCAAAACTGAATCTATATATAAAAGAAAAAACTAAAGGTAGACCTGAAAAAAAAACTGAATAGAAAAAAGTGGCAGTTAGGGGGTACACGTGAATAATAAAGATAAAGATATATTAAGATAAAGTGGCAGTTAGGGGGTATATTAAAGAAGAATAATATATATATATATATATATATATAAAGATTTAGGGCTTAGTCTTGTAAGAGAGCTTTTGTTATTTTCAATAGAATTATATACAGGATCTTAAACCCTAGAACTCATTATCTCGTTCCAGCTTAATCCTACTGCAATAATCTATTGCTTAAATCTCTTGTTTTCCGTTGAGAACTGCCGCTCTCAAGTACTTTTTTCCTAATCTATCCGCAAGACAGATACTTCTAGTTTCTGCCATGCATCACTGTATACGGCTAATAATTTTTTCTTTTAAACTTATTGTCTGTAATTTTTTTGTAATTGTATTTTTCTATTTTAAAAAGAATAAGAAGCAAATTACACAAATCTGAATCAGATTCCTTGCCGTCACTCTCCACAAGGGAGTGGCAAGGCCAAAATTTCAACTTGGCCATCTTAATCCGAGTCGAGGCATGTATCCATTTTTACCAACTTCAAACCTTGGGGTTGATTTACTCAATCAAGTATCATGATGAAAGGGTTATGCGGAGGAATTATCAAACCTCAGTCGTGTGGAATTATTTCTAGAAGTGCAGGTCTAAAGTGAAATATGAAACATCACGTTTGTGTGATTAACCGTAATTGAACTTCAAATATCACTTGCAGCCTACAACTAGAAATTTAGAATGAGTACGAATTTTTCATCAAATTGATCCATCGTCTTTATCCTCAACATGTTCATTTAGCACCTTACTCCTTGAATTAAATAAAATATTGTCTGATACACAAAAATCTAAATATAGTTCCAACTTCCAACTTCAACAGTCTGATAGAAATAAGACTATTAGGTTGCTCATATTGAACATGTACAAGCACATCCATGTATGGCGTGCATGTGTGGACTGATGCATGTGTATACGATATACATGCATGTAAAAACTGCTGTGCGTGTGTGGACTGATACATGTGTACACGATATACATGCATGTAAAAACTGCTGTGCTTGTATACTTCATTTACAGTTTGCATTTGATGTAAATCAGCAAGAGCTTTCTGCCTTGACTGCAAAATTTAAAAAAAAAACAGCTGGTGAAGATTCAAATGTCACAGCTTCAATAACTTAATCAGTAACACAAAGAAAGCGGCACAAACAAATCTTCAAAACATGTGAGGAAGCTGCCAGCCTTTCCTCCAATGCAGGGCATCAGAAGTCAAAGATGGTGTAAAAACCAGTGTTTTCAAAGGCGAAGTGAGGCGGCGCTGGGGCGCGCCTTAGGGCGGAGCGACGGGAAAATGCCTCGCCGGATGTTTCGCCGCGACGCGGCTAGAAAAGCGACCGCCGGAGCGACGAGGCGGTGCGGGGCGGGGCGAGACGAGGCGCGCTGCAGAATTTTTTTTTTTGGTTTTTCCGCATCAAAACGACGTCGTTTTGGTTTTGTTTTTCTGTTTTTTTTTCGCGTCAAAACGATGCCGTTTTTTTTTTCCCAAAACGACGCCGTTTTGGTCGTCTCCTTCGATTAAACCATGCGTCTCTTCTCTCTGCCTCCTTTCTGTTCGCTCTGCCTCCTTTCGATTAAACCCAAATCCGCCCTGTCCACCACCCAAATCCGCCACGATCCTATTCGAACTCGAGCTCGAGCTCTCCACCGCCACAGTTCCCCCACCGCCACCGTAAAAACCTGTTATTGCTGCCTCCTCTTATTCCCATCACCCCCACAACACCAACCGCCCCATCACTTCCTCCTCCGCCTCGAGCGCAACATCACTGCCTCCTCCGCCACATCACTCTCATCCCAACATCGCATCTGATCACCTCCCAATCCGACCGCAATTGCAGCAACCTCCAGGTTTGTCTTCTCAATCCTCTCTTCTTAATTTTACTGTTAGATTAGTGCCTGTACTAGATTGAAGGTTCGGTTTAGACTGAAGGTTAGTGCCTGTACTAGATTGAAGGTTCGGTTTAGACTAGATTGAAGGTTCGGTAATGATTATGCAGATTAGTGCCTGTACTAGATTGAAGGTTCGGTTTAGACTATCGATAGGCCTGTTGCGCCAAATTGGACCAGATTGGTACTAGATTGGTACAACAGGCACTAATCTAGTAATCTGCCTGTACTATCGATAGGCCTGTTGCGCCAAATTGGACCAGTGCTTAGTCTTTCCATTATGCAGATTAGTCTAAAAAGTTATTTGTTCTGAAAGTTACTGAATTCAGTGAGGTATTAAATTGCCTCAAATGTTTGTTTGATGCAGTGTAACTGATTACTACTGATTTACTGAAATATGCTATTGAAATATGCTCTTAGTCTCTTAATGATTGCTACTGAAATATGAAATATGCTACTGAAATATGCTCTTAGTCTCTTAATGATTGCTACTTAGTCTCTTTATTATTTGTTGGAAAGGCGGTCGCCCCGTCGCCTCAAGGCTTTCGCCTCGCGGGGCTTCCACAATTCGCCTTCGCCTTCGCCTTTGAAAACATTGGTAAAAACTACCCCCACCAGTTATATCTTCTGTACGAATTTTAATATTCTAAGGACTCGAGCTTCAGTCACTTAAAAGCCAGATTGTATAGATAAAAATACAAATTAAAAAAAAGATAAAAGAAGGTAATCCTACCCCCTACCAGTTATCAACATCTTCTGTAAGAATCGATATCTTCTAAGGAGTCAAGCTTCACCCGCTCAAAATCCAAAGCAAATTCTTTTTAATTTAAAAAAAAAAGATAAAATCATTCGGCACAAAAACAAAATAATAATCAACTTAATTAATAATAGTAATATCCATGTTCATTAAAGCAGATCTAAAGTGGAGAATAAGGTGGCCCTGCGTTATCTCAATTCTCAGAACTAAACCCAAGACATGCAAAGTGGGCTGATTTATTCAGGAGTACACTTTTGTGCTGAATCACAAGTCTGGAGTGGAGAATAAGGTGGCAGATGCTCTTAGCCGCAGGAATTCACTTTTACACAGGATGAGTGTGGAAGTGGTTGGTTTCGATTATCTGAAAGAAGAATATTTGAGTTGTCCGGATTTTGGGAGTGTATATGCAGCTCTCTTGGAAAAGCAATCCAAAAGCACAGAGTTTGTTCTTCAAGATGGGTTTCTTTTTAAAGGAACCAAACTTTGTATTCCTCGTACGTTAGTGAGAGAATTTTTGATCCTAGAGCTGCATGCTGGCGGGGTTGTTGGGCATTTTGGAAGAGACAAGACTATTAGTCTTGTGGAGGATCGATTCTTTTGGTCTAGTCTTAAGCACGATGTGGCTAAAATTGTTAAACATTGCCGTACATGTCAACTGGCAAAGCACAGGAGGCAAAACACAGGGTTATACACCCCGTTACCTGTACCACATACTCCTTGGTAAGATATTCGCATGGATTTTGTGCTTGGGCTGCCTAGGACTGTACAAGAACACGACCATATTTGTGGTTGTGGACCGGTTTTCTAAAATGGCTCACTTTCTTCCTTGTTCTAAGACATTTGATGCATCTGAGGTGCCCAAGATGAGGTTGTTCGGTTGCATGGTTTGCCTAAAACTATTGTGTCTGATCATGATGTTCGATTCATGAGTTATTTTTGGAAGACTATGGCACATGATGGGAACCAAACTCCAGTTTTGATCTGCCTACCATCCTCAAACAGATGGGCAAACTGAGGTGGTGAACAGAAACTTGGGAAATCTGCTGCGATGTAGTTGGTGAGCATATCAGGTCTTGGGATTCAGTTATACCAATTGCAGAATTTGCATATAACAATTCGGTCAACCGAACTATAGGCATGAGCCCTTTTGAGGTTGCCTACGATCACAAGCCTAGGGCTCCCCTAGATCTCATTCCCATGACAGTGGGACAACGGCTGTCAAAGGGGCTCTGATAAGAGAGTTTGCAAATTATATTCATGAGTTGCATGCTGAGATTTATCGTCGAGTTAATGAAAGTAAATAGCAGTATAAGAGAGCAGCTGATGTGCACCGAGCCTTTAAGGAGTTTTCAGTAGGGGCCTTTGTAATGGTTCGGGTTCAACCTGAACGTTTCGGGCAAGGCAAAGAAGTTGCAAGCTCGAAGTATGGGGCCTTTTAAAATTGTGCACGGACCGAACCCAATGCATACGCGTTAGAGCTTCCACCAGAAATGGGCATCACTTCGACTTTTAATGTGGAAGACTTACTTCGCTGCCTTCACTGCCTTTTTCCTCTGAATTTTCATCTATCGTTCCACCTCAACCCCGTGCCAAAGCTCCCAAGAAAGATGTGGTTGAAAACATTGTGGACGAACAAATAGTTTCAACAAGAAAAGGTGACTACCAGAAGTATTTAATTAAATGGAAGGGCAGACCAGACTCTGACGACACTTGGTGACTAAATAGGAGTTGCGCATTGATCCGGATATCTTGGAAAGATACTGCAGCTTCATTGAGCTCTTCTCAGCCGGGGAGAATTGATGAGGACATCATGACTAAACCTTTCAAGGTTTATGAGAGGAAGAAATTGAAGAAGAGAGCACCTAATCATTCCCTTTCCATATGGTTTGATTAATTGTTCTCGATATAATTCCCCAGCTTGGTTCTAGTCTTTCATATTTCCATTTCAGTTTTCAGTTTAGGAGTCTTAAGGTTTCTTAAATGCGCTAGTTTCAGTATGAGTCTTTAATGTTTCAGTTTAAGTTACAAGTTTTTAATGCTTCGGTTTTAGAAGAGTTTTAAAGAGTCTTTAGTGCAGTCAATTTGAGCTATTAGCTCAAGTATAAATAATGTTTTAGAGTTATAAGTTTTTTATGCTTCAGTTTTAGGAGATTTAAAGAGTCTTTAGTGCTGTCAGTTTGAGCTATTAGCCCAAGTATAAATAAGTGTTAGGGCATAAAGCCTAGGTATGCTATGTCTTATGAATAAAATTATCAGTTTCTGAATTTTCCTGATAGGATTGGCGTGAAGCCTAGTTTTAGGGTGAGAAGCCTTGTTTTGGTGAGAAACCAGGGAGAGATTCCCATATATAACTGTTTTGTGTGTGTTTAAATCCCCAAGCTTTAGAGCCTGTTGATCTTGGTGTCTTAGCTGTAGGCTTGCTGCATCAGGAAGACTATTTGAAACCTATAGTGGAGTGGAGAGGGAAGACCTGTGGGAGAGAATCAAGTTCTGGGCATCTCTATGGGCTTATACTTACAAGGAATTTAGGGATTATAGTCTTTCTTCCATTATTCATAGCTGGGAAGCAGCTATAGTTTAATCTTTTGTTGTTTTAGTCCTAAAAGTTGAGCTGTTATGCCTTAGTCGCAGCTGTTCTCTTTTCTTTTTAAGCGGACTTCTTGTCCACCTCTTCTTGGCTTTTTGTCTCAACAAAAAGCTGTTTCTTTTCAAAAGAAAAAAGGGACTAATTTGACAAACAATACAAATAAAAAATTGTCGATCTGCGCAACTGATTTAAATATCATCAATGTGCGGCAGTGTGGCTGGGAAGTGAGGTTGCTGACCCCAATTTGGTAGATTCGCTAGATTTTCAGCATCATCTGGACCCTATCAGTGAGGAAGAGAAAGAACGAGAGAAAGAGAAGAGGTGGAGGTTGCTTGCTAACAATTCAGGTAGCTTCTGAGTTACGAAGATGTAGAAGCCAAGTGATAAAATTGGAAATTGTATAAAAGAGGAAGAATTGAGGCATGTAGCTGGAATAAGGTAGCCTAGACGCATGTCTATATTAGTAGAACATGCTGCCCAACACAGCTTCTTAGACTGTAATCTATGACATATATCTGAAACTAAATATATCCTGTGATTCCTGCCAGAAGCTAGGGGTCTAAACTGAACAACCCAGCAGAAGCAGCAGAAACCATACTACCCGAATCAAATCGATATGCAAACCTCACAAAAATATAGAAAGCAAGTTTCAGAAATTACTCTGGAGCATGATAACCAAAAGTTCCCAAAACTCTAGTGGAATGAAGACGAGCAGCCATATCAGGAGCCTGATTTGAAAGATTAAAATCTGCTATCTTGGCTTTGAAATCTTCAAAGAGAAGCACGTTACTGGATCTGACATCTCTATGTATAATAGGAGGTTGAACCTTCTCATGCAAGTATTCCAACCCCTAGCTGCATCAACTGCAATTCTCACACGCTGCATCCAGTCAAGTGTTGGACCAGGTTGCGCTCCTTGAACTCCCTTTCTACCTACAATTGCAATGGCATTCAAGTCGATGAACACAATTTTCACATCAACTGAACCTAGATGTGAAAATTAAAGGAAAAGACAGACCATGCAATATATCATGCAGCGAACCCATGGTGGCAAACTCATATGCAAGCACCCTTAGACTTCCTTCAACACAGTAACCAAGCAACTCAACAAGATTGTCGTGCTTCAGTCTAGAAACCATGGAAACCTTGAAAAAATATGTCAACATTGAGTCAGATAAACCAATAAATTACAAATCAAAAATCACAAATACATTGTGATTCAGGTATATTTCAAGCCGAAAGAGATGCAAACAGACCTGGGTCAGAAACTCGACATTTGATTCAGGTTCAGATGCAACGTCAAGCTTCTTGACAGCAACAGCTTTACCATCATCCATGCTTTCATAATATACTCTCCCGTATGAACCTTCACCAATCAGTGACTTAGATCCGAAATTGGCAGTCTTCTCTTTTAGCTCCTCCAGAGACAGTGGAGGGATTTCAATAGGAGGTGCTGCCTTTTGTACATCAGGCTTCAGAGAAGCAGGCACCTTAGAGCCCTTGTGATTCCCTAATAAGGAAAAGGTTGACAAAAATTCTAAGTAAAAATTGAAGAGGCAAACAAAGGCAAAAAAATAAAGAACTAAATAAACTAATAATGACCAACTCTGATAACAGAGGTAGTTGTTAGATAATGTCCACTAAAAGATACAAGACAATACCACTATGTTTTTCCAACTTTGTTCTGAATTGAAATGATTGTAGAAGAAAACAGGAAAAAAATAAAGCGACAAAAAACAGACTTATATTTATAAAAGACACTCTCGCACAACAGAAAAGCAACTACATCCGTAGCGTCAGAAATTAAATTAGTAACAAATAGACAAAACCATATAACAACGCATAAAGATGGGCATTATGGTAACATTTTGGTTATAGGCTTGTGGTAAGCTAGCCTGATGTGGCTGTGTAAAAACAATATACTGGAATCTGAAGAACCCACTTTCATTATACTGACAGGTATTGGTTGTCATTATGGAAATTGGATAACCAACATAAACCACTAAACCATGATTCTTGAACAAAGTAAAAGCATCTGGAAATCGTATCACATCTACTTCTGACTTTGATTTTTTCATTTACAAGCCAGATAAAAAATGGAAGGTAAGAAAAATATTACCATCAGCATAACTCCCTGGGCTCTTCAGGTGTTCACTTTCATGTGATGGATAAGATTCATCCACATGACAAGAACAACAAAGCCACCTGCGCATCCTGGCTTTCTTCCTTAAATATAAATCGTTGTCAGCGCTAGCGTTCTCAAGTCTCACAAAGTAACCAGGGGGAGGGGTATGTGCCTGCATGGTGCCACAGAGAACTAAAGTTAAAAATGAGCAAAACAAATAAATTGCAATATATTTTTGGAGATAGTATCAATAGCAAAGTCCTCAAGTAGGGAATATAATCCGTGAAACAAAAAACTAGAATGCAATTCAGAAAATCGAGTTGGAATCCAGGATAACTCTAGGATCAAAACTTCCAGGAACTACTATAGTGGAGAAAGTTCTGTATATCCTAAGTATCATTTAGTAATGGCCAAAGTTTACTAAAACTGCCAGATACACTCTGTAAGGCACTGGATATCTCTCTTCATGCCTTTGACTCTAATATGCAGCAACTCTATAGTACTCAAAAAGACACTTTTTCCAAAACATCAAAAAATGATTTCAAGAATACTATCACAACCTGACAGATCTTCGGCTAAAAAACAATCTAGCATTCACTATCAATGGTAATTGTTAAACAATCTGGTCGAAACCGAACACTGTAAACTGTTAATTGATGCCATAAAATGATGGAACAGTGGAATTTTCATTGAAAACATGAATTCTCTTATTCGGGCCCAAACCTAGCAGTTACTAGTGCACATCCAGCTTTCATATATGCACAGTATCATCAAAGAACACATACATTTGAAATAGCAAATGATCAAGAGAATGCAATTGCTTCCTAAACAAATATATAAGAAATTAATAATTTTGGGGCATACAGTACCTCTCATATAGATCATAAGGGAAAAAAAGTAGACCCATGATTCTTACCACTAAACCACGGCTACGACAGTCTCTGCCCTCCATAAAAATGCAGAATTGACCAAAATCCAATCAATCAGATGAAGAAAAACCAAAAACCCAGAAAGCAATTGATCCCAATTCTCCGATTTAACCAAAGAGGAAGAAAGCCCCCAAAAATTAATATCGAAAAAAAAATTTTGCAGAGAATTGAGGTGAAAACGGAAGAAGAAGAAGAAGAAGAAGAAAGCGATGAAATTGAGCCCCAGATCGCAAACCGAATCGCAGGCAATAAGGAACAAATACAACAACACAATGCAACAGAAAACAAAACAAAAAGAAAAAAAGAAAAGAAAGAAAAAAATGGGAAAATGGTACCTGTGAATGTATGTGTTTCCCTCTCTTCTCTCTCTTTGTTTTAGGGTTTTGCTTTAGTTGGTTTTTTTGGAATTACAAAATATAAAAAAGAGAGACGGATATATATGAGCAATTATGACGATGCCTCTCTCACTTTTTCTCTCCATTTTTTTCTGAATATATCTTGTTTCTTGACTTTGTTAACATGGATTGATTTAACAGTTTGGTATCAAAATTGCAACAACTCTTGTGGAATGATTGACGGTTTACTTTGTCATGAAGGTCTGGTTTTGGGTGGTGGAAAAAAGAGAAGGCAAATTTTGATTGCTGGCAACTATTGTTCCTTCTTTAATAATTCTATTCTTCTTTTTGGATCATAGTTTTTTTTATCATAGCTTTTTTAAAAATGTAGGATTATGGTTTTGGCATGGTTTCAGGATGTCAGGACTCATCCCGAGTTAAATCTCTTTAACTCGAAGTAAATCCTGCGGGGACCACCTCAAGGGAACTTCTTACCGAAACCCCCTTGAAATGACCAACCCTTCCTACCTACCAACTCAGCACTTCCATGAGTATCTAACAACAATCCCTAACTCATGAAGGCATCATGCTCCCTAACCTACTTAAATAGTTAAACTGGGTTAGTCAGAGCAGTCTACTAAGATGATTACCCTAAAGAATTTGAGAGCAGCAACGGATTGATCGACTATGCCTCGACTCTTGTACGCGCACGACCTCCGCTCGAGAACCCTGCACCACTGGGCATTTGAAAACGAAGGGCCCAGGGGAGAAACATTGAAAAACTGTCAGGGTGAGTGGACAAAAAATAAAACTTAAAAGCTCTAGTTCCTTTACTGTTCTCCCTCTAAGTTTTCCTAGGAAAATCCGCATGCAAGTAAAACATAAACAATGCCTTGGCTCAAATATAAACAATTATGTGGGGTGTTAACCTCATCCACGAGAAATCCGACATGCTCTACACGAGAGGGTCTATTGACCAGCTCATCGGAGAGGGTCTCATCACCTGCTCTATTCGGGAGGGTCTATTGACCAGCTACTACCGAAGAGGGTCCCGACCTGCTACTATCCGGGAGGGTCTATTGACCAGCTACTACCGAAGAGGGTCCCGACCTGCTACTATCCAGAGATGGTACCTGCTCCATCTGGAGAGGGTCCATGCTAGCATGCAATATATATCCTTATCCTTTAAAATCCTTTTTAAAACCTGTAAAACCTCGTAAAACCTCGTGGGAATAATAAATCGAAAACCAAGTCAAATCTCCCTGACTTCACCCCAAATACATTGGATTTAAAAACCTTTCGAGAAACAAAAAACCGGTTCTCTGCCTTTACTTTAAAACCCTTTAAATCCAAGAGCCAAATTTCTCCTTTTAAAAACATTCCCCTCCATAATCTCAAAACGGTGAAAACCATTAAAACCATAATCCGGGAAAATCCTTTAAAACCCCGGGAAAGGTAGAAACCTCTTCCCCGGCTCGTTTATCTTTAAAATAGTAAATCATCATTTTTCCAAAATCACCGTAAAACATTAAATGGAGGAAATCACATAAATAAAGGAGAAAACAAATAAAGTCTATGTAATGCAATTTAATTTAAAAGCAAGGTCCACTCACAGTACTTATTGCGACCCCCTTCCTGCTCGGAAAGCTCCTCGAGCGAAACCTCGAGCTAGCCACGTAGTCGAGCCCGTCTCACGTTCAACCAGAGACTGTACAAATAAACCAATAGATTAGTCATTCCATAGTTGACTTGGTCTTTTCCTAGTTTGACCAGGAAATCCTAATTGACCACGTGTTGACCAAGTTCCTTTCTTTTTAACAACTTTACAACAAAACGCTTAATTCAGAATATCGACTCGAAGTTTGGTTTCCGACTCCGTAATCTCAGCGTAACGACTTTCCTTCCTATTTAATTAACGATAGGTTATCACATAGTAATTTTGTGGAATTACTATGGACACCCAATCAACCACTTTACCAATTTACGGGTTATGAGTCGATATACCTGGTAAGACAATATCCGAATTATTTACAGCACCCAACTCGGAGACTAAGATTCCTGAGTTACCTAGAATCTCACTTAGAGATCTGGTTGCCTTAACATAACCGGTTACTAAGATTGACCTTCCCCTTTTTACTTTTATCGGTCAATCTTCCATAAATGGAAACCTTCCAAAAAGGGAAAGTTTCCCAAATGGAAAGTTTCCTAACATGGCAAATGTTCTTTAGAAAGGGAAGTTTCCTAAAATGGAAACTTCCTACTTGCGTCCAATTTTTCTGTAAATGTCTCAATTACGAATTAACCGTACTTTTGACTTAAGTAAAACGAGGATTCGATTTCTACCTCTTCGGCATTCTGCCGGTTTACTGCATCACCGGAATCTTCGACGGATTCCGGTAACTTGCCGGAATTTCGCCATAACCTCCCCGTTTCCTTCGTCTCCAAGTTATCGACAACACAACAAAAACAACACAATTTCAGCAAGTCAATATCACTTCAGCAACAACACCAACAACAATCCCAAATAACAACACAACGATAAAATCATAACACTGTGCTCACCTATGCTTTCAAATCTGGTATCTCTTTCACCGGATTCCTTTCCAAATAGACCCACTGTATCGGCCTGCCCGCTACCCCCATCTCCCGGACTCCCCAGCAGCTCCTCCACGTCTGGCCCTAGCTGCTGCCCAAAACTTCGAGCAGCCTAGGAACCATTGCTGCCGCAGTGTCCACACACACTGTCGTTGCTCCAAACTCTAACAACCAGTACCTCCTTCGCCTCAGCCCTCTGTCTTCAGCCTCGTCGGAGTTCTAACATCTACCAGAACCCCCGAGAAGCACGCCGCCGGTGGTGCACAGAGAAACCCAAGAAAACAGTGAATTGGGGCTTTTCAATTTGGAGATCAAAACAAGCATTATGAGGCAAGGGAAGGAAGAAGAAGAGGAGAGGAACACGAAGATACCTACCACGCCCCAAATCGTCGCCTGAACGGCAAGTTCTCGCCGGAAAACAGTCGAGCCTTCCCCTCGCTCGATCTCCGGCTGTGGTGGATGTATGGTGGTTGTGGAGGCTAGGCTAGGTAGAGGAAGAGAATGGGGGTGGTCCGCCGGCCTATGGTGGCCGGAGTCGCCGGCACCGGCGGAAAACAGTGGAGCGGAGAGAGAGGGCTCGGGGGAGCCGTTGACCCGATTTTTGGTTTTTGACCAAGTCAACTCAATAACTCCGTATTTATACTTGAATGGACGGTCTAAATCAATTTCCCAAATGATCTGACGGTCCAAATTTAAAAAGAGTGAAAAGTAAAAAGGTTAAATGGTAAATCTCCTTTTTACCGGATTGATAATTAAAAGTTGCCGGAAACTTCGAAAATTCGTAGAAAATAAACCGAAGCTCCGAAAAAATATTCCGAAAATACCGGGAGACTCGTGTTGACACGTACTACAACATCGAGTCATCGAATTAGGTATTTGGAGAACTTAGAAAAACTCGAAAATTAACTCGAGCGATAATTTATCGAATTACCGATCGCAATTAAAAGTCCTCGGTAACTCGTAAACCTCAGTGAAAAGGTAACTTTTAGGTACGAGATGTTACACAGGATGTAGGCAAATATGTTTAACCAGCATACTTAGACAGAGCTTAAGCCGACCATAACCGTCAAACACGCTCAAATTAGAACCAGCAACAATACGACAAAGTTATGAGTAGAAGCAAGTCGCTTATCGAACAAAGCACGAAACAACAATACAGTAGTACCAAAGATACCAATCCCACATCGAAGAGGCGGAAAAGCCACCAACACCTCCACCTTACAAATAGTAACTCTTTTTCTATCCTTATTAATTACGTAATTATTTCTCACCTATTATTACTATGTCAACATCATTATTAACTTACGCATCGGAGAGTTGAAGACCGCCCCTCGCCAGTCTTGACTTCCAAGCAACGAATAAGCTAGTTACTCCTTAAACTGTGTTCGAGGATTTTACTTGTACTTTAGGGCCTCATGAGTAGAGTGGATGAGTTCCAAGAGATGTGTGATTCATGTCATCTATGAGATATTCCAAACAAGGAGCATGTTTTGATGTGAGATTCTTGCATTCAGGAATGATATGGATAGTTTTAAAAACGTTGATCTCCATGATTTTATGTAAAAGGACGTCCCTTGATATCACCCTAATACGAGGTAGATCATGCGGGTACACCTCAAATGAAATTTTATCGAAAACAAAAATATTATCGTAACATCTCTTGAAAAGGGATAAAAACCCTTCAACATAACGAAACTACACTCTTAAAATAACAATCAATCCTCAACACCTAAAGTCTCCATGATCCCCACAAGTAACACAAACTCCACAACAAACAAACAATTTTAAATAATAAAAATTTCAAATTATATTCAATAACGAAATACAACTCTAAATGAAATACAACAAAGTCTTATGCATAATCGGACCAAATTAAAGGAAAGAAACTACAGAATGTACAAATGGTTAAAAAAATGCTATAGCAAAAGCTCGCCTCGTGAAATTGACAAAGCTCTCATCATGGTACGTCTCACAACGTCATGAAATCGACTACATTGTGACTTTCTTAATGGACACCATAACATTAAATTATCTTGTCACATTGGTAGTTTCTGAAATTAAATATGCAGATTATGAATGTGATTGTTGCTAATAACTATGACAATCTAGATACTTTCAGTTGCCCAAGTCAGGTAGCTCTTAACAACATAGCACGTTAATAATGAGGTTTTAACGTTCAGTTTATGATTTTAAGCAGCAATAGCACAAAGTTGTATAGTTGTCTAAGTGAGTACTTGGTTGGAAGAGAGTATATGAACAAATGCATTGTATGTACCCTTTCATTTTTATCAAAAGGACAAGTTTCTGATTCTATATTGTTGCAGTATATGTCAATGACATGAATATTATTAGAACTCTAATCAACTGCTGAATACTTGCCCAAGTTTGATAAAATGAAAGGAGTAAACCGTTTTGTCTTTTTTTTTTCGATCTTAAGCACCATACGAGTTTTAATATGGTTAAACTCCATTCTTTGAGCGCTCTCATGATCGGTTGCAGCTTAGATCCAAATAAATATCAGTTTTGTCCCAAAGATGATGACGAAAATGTTTTGAATGATAAAGTGTGGTACCTAAGTGAAATAGACACATTCTTATATCTCTTTTGATGCGAACTTGTTAGCTATATTTAGCTACGCTGACACAACGCCATTTGGCCAATGTAAAGTCTTGCATGTGGTTTGCCTATCTCTGTTTTTTTAAAGCAAACTATAAAGCTAACTTTTTAAGAGAACTTCGTCTAAAGAGTATATTAACTTTTGCTCATTATAAACTTCGGTATATCAAGTTTAGAAAATGTTAGAATGGTATTTCAAGTTTTCACCTCGACTGAACTTTGGTGGTTTATGGCGTTATTGATGTAGAACGAAGGGGGGTCGCTTTCCGATGAAAAATAAAGATTGGTGAACCGTTTGATCGTGGCAAATTATTTCCGGACATCTAAGTTCGTTGGGCTTCTAGAAAACTGTTTTTAATTATTTTTGAGTTTTTATTTTAATTATTTTATTTTGTTTTATTTTAATTAATTTGTTTTAGACTTTATTTTATTTTAATCCATGGGCTTTTAGGTTTTCATTGTTAGTTGCCCTAGGGTTTATTTACTTCTATATAAGAAGCTTCTATCAGTTGTATTTGATAACCTTGATTTTATTAAAAAAATCTTTGAGTTTATCTCAATTTATGGTGGATTCCAAAGCCACTCGTGGATTCGAGATCAAAAACAAATTGGTTGATTCCAATCTCCTATCCCTTTACTTTCCGTTGCATCAATTGGTATCACAGTTTGGTGGATTCCTGGTGAGTGATCTATCGATTTGATTCAGAAGCAAAAAAAAGAGAAAAAAAGGAAGCTAGCATGGAACGTTGGATATTTACCTTACCGAATTACGATGATTTTCAGAACAACGTGATTCATCAAAAACAAGGTATGGTCAACAATAATTGATAGTGATTTGCATGAGAATTTTGTTGCCAGCAAGGTTGTTCATTCCCTTCAATTGCCGACAGTGAAGTTGAACAATCCATTTTGGATTGATGATCGTGCACTTGTGACAGAGGTTTGTAAAGTTCACATCTCTATAGGAGAATTTTATAACGATGAGGTTACTTGTCATGTGATTGATATGGATGATAGTGATGTGTTTTTTAGAAAACCATGGCATGTAAGCGTCAACGGTTGTTATTGCAAAGATGAGACATATTTACTCAAGAAGGAATCGAACAAGATTACAATCAAGCCTGCAAAGCCTGAAATGTGTGAAAAGAATGTTGAAACAATCACTTTGCAGATTAAAGAAGAATTTGTTCATGTTGACTCGGTTGTAAGTATTGAAAAAACCTCGCCTCATATGACTTTTTCAGAACCAGAACCAATGACCATTCAAGAAGATAATTTTGGGAATTATGAAGACTTCTCTCAAGTTGCATTTGACAAACTCATCTATGGTGTTGGATTCATGATTGTGCATTCAGAGTTTGCAGAGTCTCCGGCTTCTACATCACAGGTACAATTATTGGATTTATTATTGAGTTTGTTTTCAACAAATTATTCTTCTTTATTCAAGATGAACTCGAGGTCGAGTTCTTTTGAAGTGGAGGAGAATGATGTAGAACGAAGGGCGGTCGCTTTCCGACGAAAAATAAAGATTGGAGAACCGTTTGATCGTGACAAATTATTTCCGGACATCTAAGTTCGTTAGGCTTCTAGAAGACTGTTTTTAATTATTTTAGAGTTTTTATTTTTATTATTTTGTTTTGTTTTATTTTAATTAATTTGTTTTAGACTTTATTTTATTTTAATCCATAGGCTTTTAGGCTTTCATTGTTACTTGTGCTAGGATTTCTTTACTCTTATATAAGGAGTCTCTATCAGTTGTATTTGATAACCTTGATTTTATTAAAAAAACCTTTGAGTTTATTTCAATTCCTAGTGGATTTCAAAATCTCTCGTAAATTCGAGATCAAAAACAAAATGATGGATTTTAATCCCTTTACTTTCCCAGATACCACCTATAACACTTTGACCATTCACCTCGACTAAACTCCTCTCCTCCACTTATAATACACCGAATTGGGCTTCGCCAACCGACTCAAGACTGGGAAGGACGAGTGGCGATACGCCAATGACGGATTCGAGGGCCTTGATGCGTCTATCGTCTATGCCGGTGGAGTGGTGGGTGTGGATGTGTGATTAGCTTTGTTCTCCGGTCACCATTGTCTCCAGTGGTGAGAGAGAGAAACTCTATTAGGCTTGCCCATCAATAGGTACAGGATTCTGCATCGAGATTGAGAGAAAGGGAGCCCTGCCGGAGGGATGACAGAAATCGACGTCGAATGAGCGGACGGAGCGGTGGAGCTTGATTTGGGCTCGGAGTGATGAGAGAGAGAGCACCGTTAGGGAAAAAATCGAAAATTTAAGATTTTTTTTGGTGAATTAAAAAGACTTAACAAGATAAACTTGTTCTTTAAAAATTTCCAAAATTTAAGGCTGTAAAGACAGATTTTGTAGTGAAGGATGGCGACGGCTACGCTACTGTCATCAATGCCAAGGTTTTCATAGGCCTTAGCAGAATGGTTTGGGTCCTACTCAGTCTCTTTTAAGTATATGCTTTGATAAATAATGAGTAAAATGGTAGTCTACATGACTCACACTTAGTTGTCTATGGTAGAAGATAGCGGCCTTTACTTTGGTCGTTGGGCCTGACCTAATTGTTTGATACTTTGATATTTGAGGGTTGGAAACCCCAATCAGAAGTGTAGTGAAGCAGGAATGTCGTGTGGCAAGGGTGGGAAGAATGCGGATGAACAAGGCAAGAAAGTGGGGGGACGATCTCTGTACCTCTGCTTCGGTGAGTAGGGAGAGGGAAGTAAGGTATCGTACACGATTCTATCTGTGACCTTGCTCCAACTGCTTTCTTCTTCCCTCCACGGAAATTACAGTTGGTCACTAGAGAAGATGGTCTGCCCCGTTGCGGCATCTGACGCTTCATTCTTGGGAGATTCGAACATCACCTTGACAAGAATGGCATGAAGATGGAGCTGCTTCCCAAGAAGATGTTAAAAGGGAGCATTCATCCGCTGCTGGCCCCACGTGAACGGCAAACAGTAAATTGGATGATCCCTCCTTTTCTTTTTTAAGTTTGACGGCCAAAGTTGGTTTGAACTGCCAACACCTCCACCCCAAGCCACAACCTTTTTGTGTTATCCGTTTACACATTCGCACCCAGAAAGTCGGATTGATACCTGTTATGCCGTTGCTGGCACAAATATATTGGTTTCTAATGGTGATGCAAGCTCTCGCTTTGACACAGCTCACCCAGACCAAGGCCTTGCTGTAATCAGCCTACGCTCCTTTTTTTGCTGCTTTCAAACTTTCTTGATTAATCTCTCTTTTGCTTGCAGTTGATGTTTTTATTACCTCGTTTCTTTCTCATGAGCCTTAGAATATTGCGTTTATAATATAGTACCACACTTGCTGTAGATATATGGAGTTTTGTTTATTGGATAGATTATGTAATTGGTTGAGAATCCCACTATAACAACTCCTGATTCCTTTAAAGCTGAGATACAAACTCCACCAGTTTATAACCGTGGTAAGAAAACTCACAATTTCTGGACCATTAAAGGATGATTTTGTTTGTATTCCAACTGTTCTTTGTATCGGCATTATAGTTTAGTCGTTGCCCAAAACAGTGCAGTAGTATTACGGCACATTGGGAATGTAGGAAATTCGTTACATATGCAATTTGATATTTTAGCTTTTCATATCTGTGTGTGCTAGATTGTTAATTTTCTTGTTAACAAAGAAGTTTAGGCAACATTCCATTTTGGTTCCATACAGATAGTTAGCAATGAAGTGAAGGAGTATAAATTATTTGAAATTAACGGATCAAAAGCTGATAAGCTGCTAAGCCCATGTCTGGTTACTATGAAGAGTGTATTAGCTAATTGGAAACTATCCAAATGATTTTCTTTCTTTGCTCCTGTCCTAATTTGCTTTCATTTTCTTTTCTCATGGCGCACAAGAATTGCAAAGCAGTGATAAAGATCTACATTTGTTTGCAACAGGAAAAATTCTCAAGTGAACAAGGAAGACATTGCAGCAGAATTTCAGAGTGCAGAAGGAGGATAAATGTCACAATGGGATGGTATGAACCATTTCTATAGTTGATGCAAACTTTTTTTTTGCCCTCTGACATGGATAGTAAGATGACATATAGTGTCTTCCTCGTGATGCAAACTTTTCGTTGAGAGCTTTCACTACTATAAAAAAGTAATAATGGCTGGCTGTACCTCTATTTGGGATACTTAAGTTCAGAATCTTTCATTTTTTATTTTTGGTCCTTTTCTTTTCATGATATTTATTATTCCCTACTTTCATACATATTTATTATCATACTTACAGATTTATATTTGTTCAAACTGAAAAATTTCAGTTTTTAATGGTCATAGTCCTTAAAATTCCAATTCATAGAAAAGGAACATGATATCCTGGATCTACGGTTTGCTGGTTTGTGTTTTATATAATAACAAAAGAGGATATTTCTTAATAGATGTGAGCAATTTAATTTCATCATTCATTTCACTTCGATAATCATGTGGATAGATGTTTTTCCTGGAACTCCTCTTACTATTTGCCTTGAGAAGTTTGAAGCTCAGTTTGGAAGTGTTTGTCTGGTTAATTTGTCCCTTTCGGCTGTCATTTGGTCAAATGTACTGTATTATTTTTGTTCCTAGCTATTTGCATTTTCATCGAGTATGCATTGCGGAAAGTTTGCTTAATGTAATAAGCAGACTAGTGTATGGAAGCTGGGTTAAGTTATAGGTAGCTAATTAACTGCACCTGATTTTGTTAGCTTTATGATATTGTGATTTGAGGACATGTGGTGGAGATATATGGCTGCTAACATCGAATGTTTTTTCTCTTCTGGATTAATTGTGAATTTAAACTTTGATGGTTCACTAATGTTGTTTTTGAAATGGAATCGGTAAAACATACAAGTGAGTGAGAGAATTTTGGCTGTATGCTTTGCTTTGTAACCTAAACTCTTAACATGTTTCATCGTTTTTATGGTCACTAGAAAACTGCAAAACATAATTATCCCTGTGATTATGATTTCCTGGTCTCTGTAGTACTGCTGCTACTTCTGTATTGAAGTTTCTGCTTTCATACACAAGGTTTTGCTGCCTCTATATATAGAGAAGTGCAAGGACTGAATTACAATTTCTATTGTGGTATTAGAAAATTTATATGCATGTGAAGGGAACCCGATAGACATTGTGCAAGACAGAGCTTATTGTATCTATTGTCCTAGAGGGAAAATTGGAGATTTTGCAGTTGCGAGTGGGAGGAATGGTACTTCGGGGATGATAAGGCATATGGTTAAGTATTGTAGGTACTTTCCTCCTAGACAGAGCAAGACTCAGAAGGTCATTGGTGGTGATAGGTCTAAGAATAATCAGATGGTTGCTGTAGGTTATGATGAAGATGACTACATCGAAGCTACAATTGAAATGATTGTCATAGATGAGTTACCCTTTAGTTTTGTGGAGAAGAAAGGGTTTAAGCGGTTTTGTGCTAGAGTGTGTCCTTTGTATACTCCGCTGCCCTCTCGGAGGAAGTTGGTCACACGTTTTCATAAGATGTATGCTGCTGAAAAAAAGGTGTTGAAGAAAACTTTGAAGGGTTATAGGGTCTGCCTTACTACCGACACTTGGACTAGTGTGCAAAACATCAACTATATGGTGCTTACTGCCCATTTTATTGATGAAGATTGGAAAATGCACAAGAGGATTATAAACTTTTGTGTTATCCAAAATCACCAAGGGGCAACAATAGGGAGGCTTATTGAGTCATGTTTATTGCAGTGGGAGATTGAGAAGGTGTTAACAATCACTATGGACAATGCTTCTGCCAATAAGTCTGCTATAGAGTGGCTTACTTCAAAGATGAATAATTCAGATGTCTACCAATCTATTTTGAGGTGTAAGTACATGCATGTGAGATGCACAGCCCATATATGCAATTTGATTGTGGCACATGGCTTGAAAAGGCTACAAAAGAGTGTTTTGGCCATTAGGAATGCTGTTAAGTATGTTAGGTCTTCACCTAATCGACTTGAGAGTTTTAGGAAAGCTGTGGCAAGTGACAAACTAGTAGCACTGGTCTTGTTTGTCTTGATGTTCCAATAAGATGGAACTCAACATATCTTATGCTGGAGGCTGCTATAAAGTATAAGAAAGCGTTTGTTAGAATGGAGGAAGATGAGAATCAACTTTATGTTAATTACTTCAAGGAACCAGAGGAGGAGTTTGATGAGGATGGCAATATTATTGTTCCTACAACTAACAGGAAGGGTAGAGTTGGACCTCCTGGAAAATCAGATTGGGAAATGGCCGAGGTGCTTGTTGAGCTGCTACAAGTGTTTTGGGATATCACAATACGAGTTAGTGCAAGCTTGCATCCAACTGTCCATACAACGTTTCATGATGTTTTAACAATGGAGAATAACATCAATAGTCTTTTTGTTGCACCTGATATGGCCACTGGATCCGAAACAGAAAAAATTGTGACTGACATGGCTGCAAATATGAGATCTAAGTTCTTGAAATACTTTGGCAGCTTTACAGATATGAACCACTTGATTATTGTCGGCCTTGTACTCGATCCAAGATTCAAGCTTTGGAATTACACACATCATCTGCGTCTAGAGCAATTGCTGGAAGAGGATGTGCAACAACAAACCAAGGATATTAAATCTTTGTTGATGGCACTGTACGATGAGGTATAACTTTTTTTTTCTGTTGCTACTTTTTGATATGCATCAATTCATACTTTACTATTAATTTTATTATGTGTTATGTAGTATGCGCCAAAAGTTGATGGTGGCAGACATATACACAAGCAAGGAGGCTCTACAAGTTCAAGCAACACAGTCACTTCTTTCAGCAGTACGTCTAAGAAAGGTTTACGGGATCGGATGTTGGACAATTGGAAAAATGTGGTCCAAGAGAGTGATGAGGCAGTGGTGGTACATGAAGTGGATCAGTATCTAAATTCCCCTCTTGAATTGATTGATGACAAGGAAGATTTTGATATATTGTGTTGGTAGAAGATAAATGGTCCAAAGTATCCTGTTTTGGCAG
Organism: Comarum palustre; assembly: GCA_951800085.1. Taxonomy (NCBI): domain Eukaryota; kingdom Viridiplantae; phylum Streptophyta; class Magnoliopsida; order Rosales; family Rosaceae; genus Comarum; species Comarum palustre. The sequence goes on from OX637583.1 coordinate 7,916,095, forward strand.
CCATAGCAAGAGATGTTCTTGCCATTCAAACATCCACAGTTGCATCCGAGTCTTGTTTTAGCACTGGAGGTAGAGTGATTTCTGCATTTAGAAGTTCATTGACTCCTAAATCTGTGGAGGCATTAGTCTGCATGCAAAATTGGTTGTTGGGAGATGAAATTGCTGAAGTGGAAGATGAGCTTCCTTCCATTGAGAACACAGAATTCTATGAGAAAGTTGAATTAGGTATATGTTCAGTTTTCTTCTTTCATTTTTTGTCCAGTTATTACTTTTGATTTCTGCTTTTTTACTTGTTTTGTTTTGGTTCGGTTTGGTTTATTTATAGATCATGAGAGCTCTGCATCTAGTAGGAATACATGTCCAGTATTCTCTAAATCAAAAGGAAAGGAAAGGCTGTGGTACACCTCAACTAGTTCTTTTTGTGAGCTTATGATGTTGAATTGTTGATCTGCTTGTTTTTTCAACTATGCTAGATCTTAAGTTTGTATCCATTTTTTGTTTAAACTTATGTTTTCGAGTTGGCAACTTCATTTTATTATGTTGTTATGTTGTTGGACTTGTAACTTTATGATGTAGTTGATGAATTATTTGCTATGGTTTTGATTGTGATTGTGTTATGGTTTTGTAATATAATTATTTGTTCAAGGCCCGTTTTGGACCCGTTTAAGTCCCGATCCCGGCCCGGTCCCGTTCGGGACCGGGCCTTGTCGGGATCACATATAAAAAAAGGTAATCCCGTATCGTCCAGTCCCTTTTCAAAATTTCGGGTCCGGGTTCGGGATCAACCTAAACCCGGCACGTCCCGACCCATGCCCACCTCTAGTGATACAAGTGAGATTATTTTAGCGGTCATGTGCAGAAAGAAGATTATTTCTTTATCAGACTCGCACAACGAAAAGACGTGAATCAGATTTTGTGATCCATTTGTAAGGAGAAAGAGTACACGTGTTTCGATTTGACTATGGTTTTCTTCGTGGATTAACATGAGTCTTGATTCTGTATGCGAAGTATTTTGCCATTTAGATTTTTGGACTATGCAGTTTTACAGGGCACGAATTCTCAATTGGTTTGATTGGAGGGTTAGCTGATCGTTATAAGCATGTGTGAATGTCAGAACAATAGCGTTATTGCTTGACGTCATTGAGTAGCTTTGGCGTTGGGTCATTGTGTCACATCCCGGTTTCAGAATCAATTTACAGTCGGTTACTACCCAAGTTACCTAAATCTTTAACCATTTCGTAGTAACCGTTTTACCGTGAGAAGTCACAAAGTTGACTTTTCATTAAGTCAAAAATTTGGGAAAACTTTCTTCATGAAAGTTGTAGATGACGTCGTTACGAGTACATGGACACGTAACACGCTTAAATCGGAGTTCGTATGAAGGACTTATGGTCAAAAAACAAAAGTTATTATTTGGTGAAAAGTCTATTTATAGTGGTTTACCAGGGTGAAACGATGAAAAGTCAAAAGGTAGAAAAATTACTGTTCACAGTCGAATTTCCCCCCGAAACCTGACTTTTTCGTCGGATTTTCTTCACCGGATTTCTCCTCTGTCCGGCGGAGTTGGGGCGCATGCTTGGTGTCAAATTCAAGCCTGTTGTGTCGTCTTGAAGTTGGGGGTGGCGATCGGAGCTAACTCGCCGCCGTTAGAGAGAAATTACGATGAGAAGCTGCGACCAGAACACTGTTCATCGATACCGGATTTCTCCCTCAAGCCACTTCTCGGTGAGTTCTTTATATGGTTATGTTGGGCTTGTTGAGTACTATAATCCCCTAGAATTTGGTAGCTTGATTCGAAGTGTGTAGGGAGAATTGAAGGATTGAAGTTTGAATTGAAATTTTTCGGGTTCTTGGGAATTTTTGTCAATTGACCTAGTTAGAGGCCGAATTGGCCTTCGAATTGAACTAGAAAGTTGTTCCAAATGACGAGACGAAGCTACTGGTAAAATTTGGTGACGATCGGAGGTCGCCGGAGTTTGGCCGGAATCCTCTGCCGGCGACCGCCGCCGCCTTTTGGGCGGTTTTTCTTGCCCATTAAATTGTAAAAATTAAGATAATGCCATTAAAGGGCAGTTCCTAATTTATGGAGATTTATTTGATACGTTTAGTATTTTTGGAAGGTTTGGATTTATTAATTAGATAATTAAATGGCAAGCAGTCGTTTAGGAAGTACCGGCTAGGCGTGAGGTTATAATTAAGGGTTTTTACGCTATTGGGGTATTTGAGGCCGACTCCTCGCGTTTTTTTAGAGGTGGTTAAGGATGAACGTTAAGGGTAGAGATTTATTGTTGTTGCCCTTACTTTAATTGTGGGATTAAGACCTGATGATCTTAGGTAGAGTAGATGCTACACCTATAATCTTAGGTCAAAATTCTAAAGTCTACTATGTAATCTTATGTTGCAGTTTTTTTGGGAGGGTAGAGGTGAAGATGGTATATAGGCCATAAAGCAACATACAAACCAGGTCTTCAACAAGAGTACTTTTCTTGTTGCACATCCCTAGCTTAGTCTGAAACTGGTTGCTTATTTCCATTGACCCTCATTTTAGGACTTTTTGAAGAGTGGGGGTTTGTCTCTCATTTTTTCATATGTAATAGATGCACATAAAATGAGAAGCAGGTAAATTGATTTTCTTGTTGCACATCCCTAGCTTAGTCTGAAACTGGTTGCTTATTTCCATTGACCCTCATTTTAGGACTTTTTGAAGAGTGGGGGTTTGTCACATTTTTTCATACGTAATAGATGCACATAAAATGAGAAGCAGGTAAATTGATTTTAAGAAATCACAACTGCACGCTAATTTATAAGCAAAAGAATAAGAAAAAATATGAGGAAAGCAAGATACCGAAGTTGAAACAATTTGCCATCTAAAGGTGCCCCTGAAAGTTGTCCGTAAATGCCCAATGCACCTTATTTGAAATAGATAAGCAGAAATGTTATTCCGAATTTAGTAAAGTCAGACAGTGTACAATATAATTATATAGTTTGAGATAATAATAATAAGAAAAGAATAAAATGCTACTCCAAATTTAGTCGAACGCACCTTTGCAAAAAGCATATTCACGGAGGCGATTAAGAGGATAAATATGATACTTCCAGACAGAAAGAAATACAGTAAGAGAAATTCCACCACACAGGAGAAAGTATTATTACAACTGTAAAACATATGAAAGGTATGTCAAGGATATCAAAAGCCAACAATGGACATCCCTTTAGCTTTCAAATAAAATATGCCCTTTGAGTAAATCTGACCTTTAATTTCTGCCACCATGGTCAGAAATCCAAAACTACGAAGGTTTCCTTCGAGTTATTTGAGATTTATGATAATTGCCTTGTCAAAAAGCAAAACCTACCACAATTTTTTTGGAGATAGAGATATGTAAGTAAATAGTCCAATTGATTTAATAGATCTAAATACATAACAAATTCCTTCATCGTTTTCAAAATTTTCAAGTGTAAATAAGAAAATAAAATTCATCACCTCTTCAAAGGATGAATATGATGCTCCTTAATTAGTTTGTTAGCTTCTAAGGAACTTATATCAAAAATCTCATTATCTGCGCAATTTCATATCAATGAACCTGATGAAGAGGAAGGTTAGTGTCTTACCTCCCCTTGTTCTAGCTTAATTACTTTGTTGCCTTCTGAGTAACTTATATCAAAAATCTCTTAATCTGTGCAGTTTCATATCAATGAACCTGATGAAGAGGAAGGTCGGCACTGATGATCTTATATTGAATTCACAGAAAAAAAGCAAGCAGATGATGGAAATATGATATACTCAAAGATGGACAATAGGAAATGCATACGTAAATGTAAATATGAATGTGATTCTCAGTATGCAAACGTCATCCATTAACATTCTATTACATGATCATCACCAAACCTATCAAATATGAATGACGCTAAAACACATCATACATACTCATGAAATAGGCAACAGCAACAAAAATCTGCCAGCAAAATTAAATAATAAATAGTTAACCTCTCAGTTTATAAAGAACGAACATAACCAGATGAAAAAAAATTCTAATAAAAAAGAAAGTACGGCATATAAAAAATTAAAACAATCTAATAAACATTCAATGAAACTCTAAAACAGGGTAACCACAGTTTCAATTTCCTAACAAATATTACAGTAAATTTATTTGCCAGCAATGTTGGACCAATAACAAAGAATCCAAAACACACCCGCCACCTGAACAGAATACAATACCTTAAAATTCAAAACTGAAGAAACAACGAAAAGGCATTTCGCTGTTGAAGGTGCACAACAAAGTCTCACAAAATAAATAAAAAGAGTAATTCCTACAGAAAGATATATCCAGATGCAAAACACCAAGAAAAAAAACCTATTTCATTCAAATTGCCAGTAGACCAGAATTACAATGATATCGACAGGATACAATATCAGCATTAGCAAAGAATCCAAAACACACCCGCCACCTGAACAGAATACAATACCTTAAAATTCAAAACTGAAGAAACAACGAAAAGGCATTTCGCTGTTGAAGGTGCACAACAAAGTCTCACAAAATAAATAAAAAGTAAGAGTAATTCCTACAGAAAGATATATCCAGATGCAGAACACCAAGAAAAAAAACCTATTTCATTCAAATTGCCAGTAGACCAGAATTACAATGATATCGACAGGATACAATATCAGCATTAGCAAAGAATCCAAAACACACCCGCCACCTGAACAGAATACAATACCTTAAAATTCAAAACTGAAGAAACAACGAAAAGGCATTTCGCTGTTGAAGGTGCACAACAAAGTCTCACAAAATAAATAAAAAGTAAGAGTAATTCCTACAGAAAGATATATCCAGATGCAGAACACCAAGAAAAAAAACCTATTTCATTCAAATTGCCAGTAGACCAGAATTACAATGATATCGACAGGATACAATATCAGCATTAGCAAAAAACAGTAGACCACTACCTAAAATTGACCAACATAACAACATATGAACTGTGCCTGATCCTATATTTTTTTCTTACAAAAGCAAATACTGCTCCATTTTACAACTTTAAAATATTGAAGAGTCTTGGACCTTTTCTTTTCAATCATTGCTTGAATTCACTGATAGCAGCAAGGACAAAAAAGAAGAGCAATAATAATATGTTTCTCAAATGCTAAACAATAAAAATTAAAAAATTAAAAAGTAGCTGAAAATCGATGAAGGTCTAAACTTTGAACTCACAATAGTGGGGTTTTTTTGTGAGAGGGCAGCAAGCAAAACAGTGAACCAAATGGTACAGAGAAGTCGTTTGCCAGACCTACCCAAGATCCAATCAAATGCATAAACATTAAGAACTCAGATTAAAACACAAACCAAATCATGATAAATGAAAATTTTTACAAATGCAAATTTGATATCCAAAGATATAACCAAATCACCTAGATAATGATACTTTCCCATTTTTTGCTTCAATTCTCAACTAAAACTTAAGCTTACAAAAAGCAATATAGGAAGTCAGAGAAATTCCACCACCTCAGGAGAAAAGTACCATTACAAATGTTTTTAGTTAATAATGAGAAAAGAATAAAATGCTACTCCAAATTTAGTCGAACACACCTTTACAAAAAGCAAATTCACAAGGCGATTGAGAGGAGAAAATATGCTTTCAGACATAAAGAAAGAAATACAGGAAGTCAAAGACATTACACCTTTGGAGAAAAGTACCATTACAACTGTTTTTAGTTAATAATGAGAAAAGAATAAAATGCTACTCCAAATTTATTCGAACGTTTACAAAAAGCAAATTCACTGGAGGCGATTGAGAGGAGAAAAATGATGCTTTCAGACAGAAAGAAACACAGGAAGTCAGAGAAATTCCACCACACGTACTATTACAGCTGCCAAACATAGCAGGCTCCATGCAGATATGAAGGTATGTCAAGGATATCAAAAAGCCAACAATGGACATCCCTTTATCTTTCAAATGAAAATATGCCCTCAACAAATGAGCTATTGATGTAAATATTGCGAAGACAAAAGTGTATATAAGAAATATGGACATGAGTACTATGATGCAGTAGATAACATATGGACATGACACTTATAAGCAAATGTTGTGATGCAAGACATTGAAACCACAAAATGCTAATGAAATCTGTGATTTGATCAAAGTTGTTTCTGTATTCCTTTTTTGTTTTCTTCTTCTTTCCCACTAATTGTGAAATTTAGCCTATGTATTAATCGTTTGTTTTTTAGTTTCATCTCCTTTCATGGTGCACAAGCATGGAACTACAGTTGATGTGGTAACGCTGTTTTCTTCTACTTGACCAATTCAAGAGATAGTTAATGAAACTTAAAGACACTTAGGTGCACTTGATGTCTCTGCTGACTGGTTCTTCATTTTATTCTTATGCAGATTGTAAAGAATTTTCAATATTTTCAAATTCTAGTCTACACAACCCAATACCCTATTTGGTTATATGATATAATCATGCCCAACTCACATGGACTTGACAAGAATTACATAATGCTATCAAAAGGAATAGTTCACAGACAACTAACCGTATGAATTCGGTAACCATTCATCTCCTGACGGACAAAACACACAAGACTCTGTGTGGCCGAGTTGATCCATTGGTCAAGCACACTAGATGAGTCTCTTTGCATTCTGGACAAGGAACATATGCATTGTACCATGGCATAAATACGTCCTTGACCTGAAATTGACAAAACGTAAACCTACCACTGGATCAATTTAAAGAACAAAGATCAACAAACAGCACTCCAACATGAAAATAATAATACAGGAATAGATAAATAACACTCAGCACACGATAAACTCCTTCCTTCTTGAAATGTAATGGTTCCGCGTGCACAACAGGAGATTAGTTACTGTAGGTATAATCATACTGCATCCCTGCACAACAAAAATTTCATTAGACATGACTTTTGTGATATTTATCATCAATTCATCTTCCCCATCATTTGACAAAGAAACTATAATACGAACAGTCTGTTACTATAAATATATACAGTTACATACCAATATATAACATCAATTGGTGGAGGATAATTTTTCACTCTCTTTTGTTTTCCATCCACAGCAAGTACAAGTTCAATGCAAATGAGATTCCAAAGGCAGGGTTTGCCAAATAATGCAGTAGATAACACCATAAGAGTGTAGAACCTGCAAATCGGAAGGAAATAATGAGGCCCAGCTTAGACATTGGAAACTTGTGCCCAGATTAGGATAAAAGCTGACACAAAGGAATCTAATCCTACAATAGGCAGCCGACAGTCATTCTGTTAATTAAATTGAAAAAGAAACAACTTACGAACACGCAAAAGGGTTTTTCTATTATCATGTAACCAAAAAAAAGGGGGTTTTCCATTAGTTACATATAAACTCCCTATTATGTTTCCAAGTGTACTTCCTAATTTTTGAAGTCTTCATCTAACACTAGAATCCATGTGGAAAGAAGTATCACTGCCACACATGTACATACATAATTGATATATAATCTTCAAAAATGATTATAGAAAAATTATGAAGTTCTAGACCACTGACACTGACTAACCCAACTTAGCCGTATGACTCAATTAGTGATAGCCAACATGAAAGGATCAATCAAATCTGAATAACTGGAAACTCCAAATACAATAAACTTACCATCCACAAATCTGATCCAGCGCTTCGGCCACAAAATTTCCAGGAAAGTTTCTCTCAAAAAATTCAACATTCTCAAAAGGATAGTGGATCCACAAGGCATAGAACCACTCTCGAACTAAGGTTCAAACACATGAAATGATAATTAAGAACAAAAAAAAACTGCTTCCAAAAGATTTCATGTCTGGATAACTATAATCAATGTCATTACTACTATATGGTTGCCACAATTACATGTAAAATCGGTAAAATATAGTTAAACCCCTGTGGATTTTTTTTCTTTTTTGGTAACTGTGCCTATCCAAATATAGATTACATCCTATTTATTCAGTTTGAAAAGTTTCAAAGAGAAGTTTAAAGTAGATGTCATACATATTCAACAATTTATAATAGCATTGGTAATCTTATTAAATCAGTTTGACAATTTAACATTTTCTTGTATTAAATCCCAATATCGTATCGTTACAATTAAGCTACTGACTACAATCAATAAACAATAAAACTGAACTCGCCCCAAACTACGTAAGTAAACAAAGGAAAGTAACCCAAAACAAACCCAGACCCAAAGCTGCTGCCCTCTTCTCCTGTAAAACAAAAGGGGTGCATTAAATATAGTTTGTCGGCCAAGCCTCCAATCGGTGATAAAGAAAAATAATTCTTGGTTTAGTTCTCCGCCTTAACGACAAAAACAAAATGAAAACCATTTACGGACTTACCAATAGGTTTCCTCAAATAAAAAACTAATTGCTGCAAGATGAGAAACAAATGCAAGATCAGGGAAGAGAGGGAAAAAGGGGGATATCAGTCATAGCAGAAACTTATCCAAATATTGTAATCAAACTAATTTTTGCCCAACTAATCATTATAAGTTCAAGATCACAGAAGAGGACCACATAAGACCCATTTCCTGGTTCAAAATGAAACAAGTTGTATGGACAAAGATAAAAGATCAGAACCCAAACACGAAAGAGACAGAAAATTTACCTCAGAAAAACTCTAAAAGTCCAACGGTTGAATTAAAAGCCCAAACTTTAAAGGTCCTCACCAGAGCCCCACTCTACATAGATAATTACATATAAAATACGAAATCAATGGTGCATCTTTAACTTTCAAGATAGGCACCTAACTGCTAAGGCCTTGTAGTAGTAAAAGATATGTACCATTAGTTCCATCAGAAGAACAGTACAATTTACAAACACAGTTAGTGCAATCAGTATAAATTTGCAGATGTGCAGTGGACCTATAAATTTATCATTAGATTGTACAAGTCAGTATCAGCTAAAAGTGGACATAGGGAACTACATGAAACAATTAAAAGGGAAAAAGGGCAAACTCTTCAATCTCAAGTCTCTTTGCATTCTAATCAAGCAACCTATAGGCATTGTACCATTGCAGAACTACTTGACCTGAAATTAACCAAAGATAAAAGTACCACTGGATCAATTCAATCAACAAAGATAAACAAACAGCACTCCAACATTGAAACAATAATACAAGAACTGAAAATTAACACTTGCAACACCATAATCTCCTTCCTTCTTGCAACATAATGCTTCCGCACGCACAACAGGAGAATTAGGTATAATTGTACTGCATCATACGCAACAGAAACCAGATTAGACATGATTTTTGTGAAATATATCATCTTCCCACCAGTTGACAAAGAAACCATGAAAAGAAAAGGAATTGAAACTATTATACGAACAGTCAGTAATGATAAACACATACAGGTACATACTGATCGATAACATCAATTGGTGAAGGATAGTTTTTCAGACTTTTACTTCTTAAGTACATTGCAAATGAGATTGTGTTCAAAAACTAAATAGCCGTAGAAGAAAAAAAAGGTTTCATAGTTATTGACTGAGGTTGAAACATTAATACAAAAGGAAACCGGATAACAGCTGTCATGTACAAAAAAATTAATCTCATTCATGCAAAAATAGCTACAAAAAGATAATTCAATTGAAAGCAGTCTTAACTTTTTTTCTACCACCATAGATTGATCTAACCTTCTTTCAAACTGAAACCACAACATAACTTGAGTCAGCAGAGATATACTAGAAATGGACATGGGCAAGAGGGATCAAAGGGGCAAAGGGGGAAAACCCTTCAATCTCAAGTCTCTTCGTATTCTCAAATCCCTTTGTATTCTGGACAAGGAACCTACAGGCAATGTACCATGGCAGAAATACGTCTTTGACCTGAAATTAACCAAAGGTAAAAGTACCACTGGATCAACTCAAAGAACAAATATCAACAAACAACACTCTAACATGGAAACAATAATACAGGAATTGAAAAATAACAGTTGCAACAACATAAACTCCTTCCTTCTTAAACCATAATGCTTCTGCGAGCACAACAAGAGTTAATTAGGTATAATCGTACAGCATCGTGCACATCAGAGTTAACATTCTGGTCTTGAATAAAACAGAAAATGTTTCAAGCCATTTGTAGCCAACTAAACTTAATTCTCTGCAAGCTGTAAACAAAAAGGAAAGAAAGTAAGAAAATAACCAGTATTCATTGCAAAAACAGATACTTGTACTAACTCATGTAAACTATGTCCCCTGTTCAACCTTCCATTGACCGTTCAGGATAAAAGAAAATATGCAAGTGACAATTCAAAGCTGGATCATTGCATAGAATCATTTCGATGAAAAAATAGTTAACAAAAATCGGAAGCACAGAGCAGAATTTCATATTCACCATGAAAAAAAACCAAATGATAACCCATAACCACAATTGAAATCAAACAAAGAATAAGCGCTATGCCAATTGACCAGAAATGGACAACAAAAATGCATTGCATCTTACTTGCTTAGCCCCTCTCCATCTCTCTCAACATCTCTGGAATCGCATTAGCATCTGGACCTGCAAATAAAGGAACATACCATGTGTTAGTAACTAACTGACTAATAAGTAATGCCTAGAGACTGCATAAATAGGATGCCAATCGCACAAATTTGTTGCCAATGAAGAGAGATCAACAAAAAGAATGCTTTACAAATATACTCCCTTGGCATGATATCAATCTATAGTTATAATGTGAAAAGAGAAAAAGGGTCTTAAACCTACACATACAAACACAATACCCAATCTTATTGAAAAAGAGAAGACCAAAGGCTTTGTGAACTTGGGCAATTATAAAACAATGTGAATCCGTAGTATACCACCGTTAAAGATACTATGAAGTCAATTATAAAACAATGTATCACAGCATATCATCTTCATGAACATCATTATCTCATAACACTAAATATACAATTGATGAACTTGGGAGTTTTTAGGGGATCACTGAGAATCAGACATGAGTAGTATACCGTAGTATACCACCGTTAAAGATACTATGAAGTCAATTATAAAACAATGTATCACAGCATATCATCTTCATGAACATCATTATCTCATAACACTAAATATACAATTGATGAACTTGGAGTTTTTAGGGGATCAATGAGAATCAGACATGAGTACTAAACTGCAGAGAGATTAACAAAAAAGTAATTTAAATATCATTATATCATAACACTAAATATAGAGTTATGATAGCACGACTAAATAAATAGGATGTAATCTATATTTGCCGCTTCATTCTAGGATGTAATCTATAGTCGTGCTATCATGCAAATTCAGTCTGTTATTATTATTATTTAATAATAATAATAATAATAAACCTTTATGCTAACTGCACTGCGTGCTTCCTAGGTGCAGATAATAAATCGTAGTCTCAAATGGTGCCTCCTCTGCCAGATGGAAACGAAAAATAGAAACAACACTTATGAGATTGGAGCATAGTGAGCAAAAATTCCATAAAAATTGATTAACAGAAAACAAAACAAAGACTACCCAACGGCATTTGAATGAGATCACCAGACCATACCTGTAAGTCTGTCACCATATATATGTCCTTCAGAATGGAGATAAAAAGAAAGCCTGCAACTAAATTTAATCAGGTCACCAAATGATACATGTAATCAAAAAATCAGAGCAAAATACCAGAGGCAGTAGAGTTTAAGAACAGACAGAGAAGAAATTGAAGCAAAGTACCCAAATCGATACGCTGGTTTGATAGACAGTTGAATCTGGAATCAACTGTTTTGATACCAATCTTTTACTCTCTCTCTCGGAGTGTGTTTTTGTCTGCCCAGCTACACAATCTATGTGATTCTACAGAAATTTATTACCAAGGGTAGTAAAGGAAAAATAACCACATACCACAGAAAAGGCATAATTGAACAATACCTTTTATTACGAAAGGCAGCCAAGTTGAAAAAACAGTATCTTTCATCACACATTCATTAGATGCAATCCCCAAAGACGTAACATTTAAGCTTAATTGATTATGATCTTCTCTTTCCTGCAGAGCAGCACCAACCAACAACCAGAGTAGAATAGAGAATCAAACTCTCAAATCCAATTCCAAAACGCATGCAGAACAACAAAACAAACAGTTAAAGTAAAAAGGAAGCGAAATACTTATCAAAGTTAAGGAAACATTCGAGAAGCTCCAATACTCAAACTCATAATCCATCAGTCAAACTTGTACTGATTATTCAGTTCATCTCTTTACCTCAAGATAATCAACAAAACAGATACTTGAATTAATTTTGGTTTAAAGAAACGATTGCTGAACCAAAAGTGAAACTAAAATTCACTATGAAAGACGAATTCCTTACCAGATTTATAGGATCTAAACGCGATTGTCTTTCCACTAAGCTCCAAACTGCACATTAATCAAGTACATTGCTTATGTGAAGATGACCAAACTGAGCTACACTCTTATCATCAGGCTTATGATCTACTAAGCTGTATGACTACAATTAGTGAGCTGTATGTCAATAACACCCATAAGACTATTAGTGAGCTGTATGTCAATAACACCCATAAGACTAACCAAACTGAGCTGTATGACTACAATTAGTTATAGCCAACTTGAAAGGAACAACCAAATTTGAAAAACTGGGAAGCCCAAATGCAATAAACTTACCATCCACGAATCTGATCCAACCCTTTACTAAAAAAGTACAACATTCTAAAAATGATAATGGATTTAAGCATGGAACCAGTCTCGAACCAGCAATCAAACACATGAAAAGATAATTAAACAAGTCAAACATCTATATCATTAGGCAGAATTGAAGGTTTCCTTTGAGTATTTGAGATTTATGATAATTGATTTATGAAAAAGCAAAAAGTACCACAGTTTTTTTTGGAGCGATAGAGAGATTTACGTAAAGTCAAATTGAATTTATATATCTAAATACATAACAAACACCTTCAATGTTTCAAAATTTTGAAGTGTAAATGAAAATAAAATTCTTCAAAGGTTTCCTAACAACAAAAACATGCAACGAACATATAGTACTAACAAATACCTTCAATGATTCTAAATACAAAACAAATACCTTCAATGTTTCAAAATTTTCAATTGTAAATGAAAATAAAATTCATCAACTCTTCAATGGTTTCCTAACAACAAAAACATGCAACGAACATATAGTACTTGATTTGTCTTGGAGTTGAATATAAGAAAGGAAATATGTTAATTTAAATTCAGTTGGGGTGAACTGTTACTCATTATGATATGAAACAGTGGCTGCATTACCAATTATTTAAGATCGCAAGCAAAAACTGATATTGATGATGTATTGGTCATTGTCAAAGGGCACAGAAACTTTTAAATTTTCATTTAGCGGCTAATATTTCACTTGTTTTACATTTAGTGGCCAAAATTGAGTACTTCACTAAGTAATCAGATAAACCAAAAAATAGGAAAAGCGAAGTCCCCAAATCATAAATGCCGGTTTTGAAAGTGGAGATTCAATGATACTAGATGAAGGGTTTAACAAAAGAGAAAAAACATTTGACATTAGTTCCAACCAATCAAAATACACAGGAATCAATGTCTTACCTCCCCTTGTTCTAGCTTCTTAGTTACTTTGTTGGCTTCTGAGGAACTTATATCAAAATCTCTTTATCTGCACAGTTTCATATCAATGAACCTGGTGAAGAGGAAGGTTGGCACTGATGAACTTATGTTAATTTCACACACAAAATGCAAGCAGATGATGGAAATATGATATATTCAAAGATGGACAATACAAAATACATAATTAGATGTAAATATGGATGTGATTCTCAGTATGCAAATGTGATCCATTAACATTCTATTACTTGATCATACCCAACAAAGTGTAAATAAATCAGTGTATGTATCATTTAATAATACCCAACAAAAGAAAAAAGTCAAACCTGAATCATAGATATCAATCACAAATAGGCACAGAAACAACAAGCAAAATCTGCCAGAAAAATCAAATCAAATAATAAATAGTTAGCCTTTCAGTTTATACAGTGAACATAAGAAAAAACTTCTTATATAATGAAATATAAAGTACAACATATAAAAAATTGAAACAATCTAAGAAACTTTTCATAAAACTCTAAAACAGGGTAACCACAGTTTCAATTCCTAACTGGATATTACAGTACGGGATAACAAGAATTTGTGACCTTCCACAGAACAATGGTTGGATGACTTGAATATTACACTAAGGGAAACTTCATAAAACTCTAAAACAGGGTAACCACAGTTTCAATTCCTAACTGAATATTACAGTAAGGGATAACAAGAATTTGTGACCTTCCACAGAACAATGGTTGGATGACTTGGATCCAAAGACGACTGCTCAGAAACAGCTTTGCATCACGCCTCCCAAAACTCCAAAAGCAATCCAACTAAGAAGCTCATATTTTTCCTTCTTACTTAGTTGGAGATATGAAGAATAACTCCCAATAACCATCTGTAAAATGTAGTTACTGAGTAAAATCCAAGATTTATACCCAAGAGGAAGGCCGAACAACACTTTTCAGGTCAAAGGTTATTAACGGATCATATGCACAGTGGGCAGACTGGAGAGTTGATTACTTGCCCATGAAACAGATTCATAAAGGTAGGTACAGCATTAGCACACACCTTGCATATGACATATTTAATTTTAAGCAAAGAATGGACGCTCTAAATTAACTTCCATACATGAGGGTCAGCTATATGAGAAGAGAGGGACACATGAAGCTCTATCCAAATGAAATTTATGGAAGCCAGATTTCAGTTAAAGCTCCAAATTTGAAAGGCAAATTTAATCTATCCTCCACCCAGCTATCAAAATATTAAATAGATTTATCAGCAACCACATATATACTGTAAAAAAAATTTCAACAAGATGGCCAATCAATAAGCTCAATTTGGTAGATTCGCTAGATTTTCAGCATCATCTGGACCCTATCAGTGAGGAAGAGAAAGAACGAGAGAAAGAGAAGAGGTGGAGGTGGAGGTTGCTTGCTAACAATTCAGGTAACTTCTGAGTTACGAAGATGTAGAAGCCAAGTGATAAAATTGGAAATTGTATAAAAGAGGAAGAATTGAGGCATGTAGCTGGAATAAGGTAGCCTAGACGCATGTCTATATTAGTAGAACATGCTGCCCAACACAGCTTCTTAGACTGTAATCTATGACATATATCTGAAACTAAATATATCCTGTGATTCCTGCCAGAAGCTAGGGGTCTAAACTGAACAACCCAGCAGAAGCAGCAGAAACCATACTACCCGAATCAAATCGATATGCAAACCTCACAAAAATATAGAAAGCAAGTTTCAGAAATTACTCTGGAGCATGATAACCAAAAGTTCCCAAAACTCTAGTGGAATGAAGACGAGCAGCCATATCAGGAGCCTGATTTGAAAGATTAAAATCTGCTATCTTGGCTTTGAAATCTTCAAAGAGAAGCACGTTACTGGATCTGACATCTCTATGTATAATAGGAGGTTGAACCTTCTCATGCAAGTATTCCAACCCCTAGCTGCATCAACTGCAATTCTCACACGCTGCATCCAGTCAAGTGTTGGACCAGGTTGCGCTCCTTGAACTCCCTTTCTACCTACAATTGCAATGGCATTCAAGTCGATGAACACAATTTTCACATCAACTGAACCTAGATGTGAAAATTAAAGGAAAAGACAGACCATGCAATATATCATGCAGCGAACCCATGGTGGCAAACTCATATGCAAGCACCCTTAGACTTCCTTCAACACAGTAACCAAGCAACTCAACAAGATTGTCGTGCTTCAGTCTAGAAACCATGGAAACCTTGAAAAAATATGTCAACATTGAGTCAGATAAACCAATAAATTACAAATCAAAAATCACAAATACATTGTGATTCAGGTATATTTCAAGCCGAAAGAGATGCAAACAGACCTGGGTCAGAAACTCGACATTTGATTCAGGTTCAGATGCAACGTCAAGCTTCTTGACAGCAACAGCTTTACCATCATCCATGCTTGCATAATATACTCTCCCGTATGAACCTTCACCAATCAGTGACTTAGATCCGAAATTGGCAGTCTTCTCTTTTAGCTCCTCCAGAGACAGTGGAGGGACTTCAATAGGAGGTGCTGCCTTTTGTACATCAGGCTTCAGAGAAGCAGGCACCTTAGAGCCCTTGTGATTCCCTAAAAAGGAAAAGGTTGACAAAAATTCTAAGTAAAAATTGAAGAGGCAAACAAAGGCAAAAAAAATAAAGAACTAAATAAACTAATAATGACCAACTCTGATAACAGAGGTAGTTGTTAGATATTGTCCACTAAAAGATACAAGACAATACCACTATGTTTTTCCAACTTTGTTCTGAATTGAAATGATTGTAGAAG
This sequence comes from Comarum palustre, assembly GCA_951800085.1. Taxonomy (NCBI): domain Eukaryota; kingdom Viridiplantae; phylum Streptophyta; class Magnoliopsida; order Rosales; family Rosaceae; genus Comarum; species Comarum palustre. The sequence continues at coordinate 7,932,448 of OX637583.1, forward strand.
AAAACAGGAAAAAAATAAAGCGACAAAAAACAGACTTATATTTATAAAAGACACTCTCGCACAACAGAAAAGCAACTACATCCGTAGCGTCAGAAATTAAATTAGTAACAAATAGACAAAACCATATAACAACGCATAAAGATGGGCATTATGGTAACATTTTGGTTATAGGCTTGTGGTAAGCTAGCCTGATGTGGCTGTGTATAAACAATATACTGGAATCTGAAGAACCCACTTTCATTATACTGACAGGTATTGGTTGTCATTATGGAAATTGGATAACCAACATAAACCACTAAACCATGATTCTTGAACAAAGTAAAAGCATTTGGAAATCGTATCACATCTACTTCTGACTTTGATTTTTTCATTTATGATATGGACAAAAAGGAGCAAAGTAGCATAAATGAAGTATATCTAAAGCATGCATCTAAAAAGTATGAAGATCAAAACGGTGGCTGTGCATTGTTTTCTTCCAATTTCATCTAATTGATCCCCTTTATGGGGCCAAGACTACCCCAGTCTCATATATAACTAATCCATCAAAAGAAAATTTTATAATCCACCTTAGGCTGACACGGTGGCTTAGTTATTATGATCTGATAATGAAGGTACCTATTTTCAGATAAACATTCTTCAGTCAAAAATCAACAATCCAAACATCCCATATGAGTTGAATTAAAACTGGCAACAGGATAATAGATTCCACTGAGAAGAATTAGAACCAAGATTTGTGTCCATATCACATTCAACAGAGGTAATAATAAATAAAAAAAGTACAAAATTCAAACAAAAACAAATCTTACCAGAAGGAATATTGGCACAATAAGAGTATCAGTCCAAATTGGCCCAGATCCACCAATTCTCGATAGCAAACCTGTTGGGTTTCAAAACGAAAATGAGCAAGCGATTTGATTGAGTGAAAGAAACAGAAATGAAGACTAGAATCTTCTAAGAAAGCTTATCCAAACAACATTAAAATGAAAATCCTCATTTGGAACAGCATGGACTACGTACCCACTAAGAAAGCTAATCATGGTAATCCATAAACGAAAACTTACAATTTGTACCGACTATTATCCATCGAATCAGAACCATGTGATCTTTCTCTTTCTCTCCTCCTGCGAATTTCCCTAAAGAAATGGTTTAGAAAGAAACAAATTGAAAGCAAGAAACAAAATGAAAATCAACACCCAGGGCAAGAAAGAGCCAATGAACAAAAACTGATTCAAAATCGGAAAAAGTCGAAGAAGTATCGATAAGAAAACGAAAACATAAACACACTATAAATCAGGAATTCACAGTTGTGAAATAAGAAAGAGAAAGATAGCATGATCAAAGGAACCTAAACATAATCAAAACATTTACATATCCAACGAAAATAAGAAATCACAGTTTTGAAATCGTTTTCAATCTTCGTGCTCAGTTTCGAGCATAACCAGCAAACCAGTCCAGATCTGGGAGAGAAGACGTAGGGGATTAGGGCTTGTTTAGGGACTCGGCTTTGTTCTTTACGCCTTCGCTCTCCTACTTCATAAAATCGAAGAACGGTGGGTCGTAAACCTCCGTGGTCGTCATCACCAACTCCGTCAATCATCACCGAGGTTTGCGCCTCCGTGGTCGTCATCGCCTCCTTTATCGTCGTCGGCATCTGTGAAATTGTTTCGCTCTGGATTTGGTGTGGAATGAGAGAGAAAGAGAGAATGAGAAGAAACGTTTGGGATGGAGGCTCGGTTATGTTTTGAAATTCGGAACGAAGGAGAGGCTCTCGATCATCAAATTCATCATTCTGATTCCCCTTGAATACCCGCACGAAGCGGACTTCAATTTATTTTTTATTTGAGAAATTATCAAAAATGACCAACTTTAACGGCCTAAGATGATTTTTAACCATGTATTATAAAACAGTTAAAAAATGACCACATAATGGAAGAAAATGTCATATTTACCCTTATGATCTAAATTCTCAAATCTCTAATCTGTTTTTCCTCCTAGCCTCATGAGGACCAGAAGGACCACCGATTGCATGAGGACCAGAAGGAATGGGAGAAGGCAGCTAAACGACTAGAGCAGTCGCAATATGTCAATCCCAACCATGAGGAAGATGAGGAAAATGCATTCAGATGTATAAGATTAAGCTATGATTACTTGAAAAATAAAGACGACAAGTCATGCTTCTTGCTCTGTTGCCTGTTCGCAGAAGACCATGACATCAAACTAGAAGACTTGTTCCGGTACGCGATCGGAAAAAGATTGTTTCAAGATGCCGAAACAATGGAAGAAGCCAGAGGAAGAGTAGTTACAGTGGCCAAGTACCTGAAAAATTCTAGCCTGCTTTTGGATAGCGAGAAAGAAGGATGTGTAAAGATGCATGATGTCATCCGGGATACAGCCCTGAATATTGCAGAATCTGAAGATGGGCATCGGTTTTGTGTGAAAGCTGGCTATGGCTTAATGGATTGAGAGCCTCGCGGATTACATGAAGGCTGCACTGCTATCTCACTAATGAGAAACCAAATTTTCCAGCTACCTGCAGAAGAGTTGGTATGTCCAAATCTCCAGATTTTATTACTAAACGGGAATGCTGATTTAAGAGAGATCCCAGAAACGTTGATCCAGAATCTAAAAGAATTAAGGGTCTTGGATCTTAGCAACACTAGTATTTCTGTATTACCCCAATCATTTAGTCTCCTCACAAACCTCCAAGCTTTGTATTTAGATGATTGCAACAAATTGAGTGACATTTCCATTGTGGGGAAACTTAATAAGCTTGAAATTCTTAGTAAGAGAGGCTGTCCCGGGGGGAATTGTCGAGAGAAGTAGGACATTTGACCAATCTAAGAATTTTGGATGTCAATCGCCTTTGGACACAATTTGTAACAGGGGGAGGAATTTTTAGAATTCCTTCGATATCAAAGTTGCATAAATTAGAAGAATTGTACATGGTGTACTGTGAATTTGAGGACGGATGGCGTGGAGCTGAGGGTCCAAGAGAAAATATCACTATAAATATCACTTGAAAATATTGCAGGTTGGCTTATATGAGGATAGTTTCATCCCTAATAAAGTTGAGGCCACACCAGATTGGGATTACTTTTGTATAAGTATCATCGGCATGTTCTCCAGCTCCTTTGCATACGAACAAGGCGATCCTAATTCAAGATGCTTGTTTCTTAATGGAGTAACCATCAGTACCTTGCCTGATTGGTTTATCAACGCGGTGACAAAGACAGAGATGCGTAGGGATGAGTGACATTGTTATGGAATATGACCGTGGGAGGTTACATAAACTCAAGCATCTCACAGTTTCTGGGGATTCTCGCTCGTTTGAGCACGTGAAAGAGTTGATGCAATCGGTGGTCCTTCTGGTCCTCATGCAATCGGTGGTCCTTCTGGTCCTCATGAGGGTAGGAGGAAAAACAGATTAGAGATTTGAGAATTTAGATCATAAGGGCAAATATGACATTTCCCTCCATCATGTGGTCATTTTTCAACTATTTTATAATACATGGTTAAAAATCATCTTAGGCACTTAAAGTTGGTCATTTTTGATAATTTCTCTTTTTATTTTGGGTTACAAAGGTCACAAAACAGAAAAGAAAAAAAGACTATTTAAGACAATTAAATTCTTTAATTTTTTAAAGAAATATTCAGATCTAAGATTCACCGTAAATTAAGAGTCTGAAACGCCCCATATGTCTCTCAAATTCCTCTCGTTTCTGTAACTTTATCTAGATTGATCAATTTTTTTATCTATTCTCCTTCGATTTCTTTTAGTTTTCTTCCATTCCTGATGGCTTCTTCATCGTTCATCTTCTCCGCCCTTACCACTTAGAAGTGGCGGAGACTCTATCTCGATGTCAAACCAACGCAAACGTTCAAAAAAATGGTGGAGATATTAATTTGGATCTAGAGGCTCTCCGAGTTGAAGATCTGGATAATTTTGTGTAGTTCTCTCCCTTCTTAAAGCCTCCAATGTCCTATGCTAGTAAGCTTTTAAACTCTACTAACCATTTTAAGCAAACCATGTGTCAAAACCCACCCTGAATTAACCTCATTTAACCAGGGATAAATCTTTCAGGTTCCACACAAAAAGAGATTTTACCGCAACCTCTCTTAAAATTGATAACCCTTAACTGTGTTTAACCGGCACACTCTGAAACTTTAAGTTATTTCTAATATTTGTGATTGCATCCGCAAACATTATCAGGCTGCCTACGTACCCTCTGAGAGAGATTAAGCCACTCGTAGTTCAACTGCTCTAACCACACTTTCTTAATTCCCTCAACGTCCATAGCTTAGATGACAAGCATCAAATATACTCCGCCATCTATTTAATACGTAAATATGCGTAATCACATGTAGAAAAATAGCTTTGGCTATACAATCAATTACTGCAATTACAATCATTAATTCAACCATTGAAAATACTGAAATTTAACTCAATTGTTCCTAATTGAATATATAATCATCGAATTAATAATCACGCAAATTGCCCATACTCATTCCCCACCTACAGTTAGTGAAAAACCGGATCCAGTCCCCTCTATTTAGGGTAAAAGTGTTGTAGACAATTTCCTCAAATCTACCGGTATTAATACAATACCGAATTACCGATTATATACCCGACGATAACTCTTTATATTCGGAAAATCCGAAACCAAATCAATAATACTCTAAAAATTACAAAATTCCACCATTAGGCCTCTCTCATTTTTACCAAATTATTGGGCTTGAAAAACTGCCCAAATAGGAACAGTGCCGTCAATAAGCTCACAGACTCTCATAGTGAACCAACCAAATTGACATTAAAGTGAGAAGAATAGGGACAGCGCTGTCGCCAGCTTCGCCACAGGCGACGGCCGGCCGCCCACCGGACTCCGGATAGCTCTGATTGCTACCAAAATTTCACAGATTGTACATCTCGTCAAGCCCAATAACTTATATGTTCAACACTAAGTCCAATTAAGCCTCTAAATAGTTCAAAATTGATCAAGAACTAACAAACCCAAATTGGGGCTAAAAACCTTAAAATTTCAAATCCCAAATTTGATTCACACACTTCAAATTGATCTATAAGTTCTTATATCAAGACCCACCCTGGATTAACCCATTTAACCCGAAATAAACTTTACGGTGTCCACCTCTAGGGAATTTTTTTACCGAAACCCCCTTTAAAATAGACAACTATTCCTGCAAACCAACTAAACACATCTACACAATAAAATTCAACCCCAACATCTTGAACCATCCTGCTCCCCAAATCACATATACTTTCCACCAATCAAATTCAACTAAGCTAAACTGGGGTAATCAGAGCATTCTACGTGTAAGCAATACCTAAATAAACATACTACCGTCAGCGGATTGATTGACTATGCTTCATCTCCTTGTACGCATGACCTTCTCTCAGTTATCCTGCAAACTGGTCATTTAATAATGAAGAGCTCACGGGAAAATATTTAAAAATATGATGTTAGAGTGAGTGAACAAAAATAATAGTCAAGAATGAGAAAATGACGATTATAAATTTCTCCCTCTTAATGTCCCGAAAATGGTTTATGCATGCCTCATTGGGAACAATCTCAAATAATCATTTCAAAAATCAAATCATATTATGCCAATCTCATTAGCTTGGAAATCAATATGAAAAATAGGGGAAGAGGTTTCACCATGACGGAGAGTCAACTAGACTAGGGTCGGAACCTATAAGGCTACTAAGTAATATGACGACCCTTAATGACGGAGAGATTCCACCATGATGATGAGTCTCTTAGGCTAGAGTCGGAACCCTCTAGGGCTACTATTGTGGCTAGCTAGTATATCTATATATATGACGACCTTCATGGTGAAGAAAAGCAAAACAAATATGAAAAGTCATAAATGACTCCCCCCAAGAAAAATGAAATATGCATCTCATGCATAAGCTACGGTTCCCTGACCGCCCTCAAAACAATGGTCATAAATATTCATTTCCAAATATAATCAACATAACATATGTCAAGACCCACCCCGGATTAACCCATTTAACCCGAGGTAAGTCCTGCAGGGTCCACCTCAAGAGAACTTCTTACCGAAACCCTCTTGAGATAGACAACCTGAACACTTGGAGCCATACTGCTCCCCAAGTCTCCTCCACGCTTCACGATCAACTAACTAAACTGGGATAATCAAAGCAATCTAATAAATAGAAACCTAATCAAAATTCTAGCATCAGCGGACTATATCGACTATGTCTCGTCTCTTGTACGAATGACCTCCTCTCAGCTACCCTGCAAATTGGGCATTTGAAAACGAATGGCCCACGGAAAAACATTTTAAAATAAAAATTAGAGTGAGTAGACAAAATTAAACTCGATATAATGATGGCACGAAACCAAAATTTATTTTCATGTTTTCCTACAAATAAACCAAAAAAAATTAAATCATATTTATGCACGCTCATATATTTAAAATATAAAATCTTAGTCTTAAGCCAAATGCAAATATTCCAGGCCTTATGCCAAATAATAAACGAAAACAAATCTCGTCTTGCAACCAAATCATCAAATAATAGGGGAAGAATATCACAAATAATTCATCTCTTATGCTAGGGTTGGAGCTAAGAGCTCTAGCATACCACCCACACTCAGTGAGGACATAATCCCATGCTAAATTACCATCTCTCCTCATGGGAAAGGAGCGCAACAAGTGGCACGCTTCCACTCCACTGAATGAGGAGCGTTGCCCGACGCGCTTCCACTCCATCGAATGAGGGGCGTTGCCCGCTAGCTAAAATAAATTCGACAACCCTCATATAATCAATAATTATATAATCTCGTGATATAAAATCCAAACTTTTCCCCATTTTCCCAACCAAGGCCAAATATAAAGCATTAATCCAGGCCCTTGGTCAAATTCAATAAAATCCAGGCCCTTGGCCAAATATAACATAATCACGGCAAATGCCAAAACATAAAATATAACCGGTAAATTCCCAAACTTCAATCCCAGTAAAATATCGGGTTCGATTGCCATCTATACGACGAGCCTCTCCCGTCAAAAATCATTTAGACCCAAATAAATCATGTGCGAGCCGAAATTCATAAAGCATGAGAAATAAACAAATAAAAACCCTCCACAGAGGTGATCGCATATACCAAAGGAATCAAAATAAATAGAAACCCGAAAAACCACAATTTACTGAGAAAATCCACAAAAACCAATAAAATCAAAATCAAGGCATGTATTCATTTATGCAAAATAAAAGACCACACATAGTACTTAATGCGACCACCTCAATACTCGGAATACTTCTCAAGCGCCATCTCGAAATATCCACATGGTCGAGTCTAATCCCACGTTCGACCATTAGCTGTAAAAATAAATCCGACATATTAGTCCTTACTACCGTAGACTTGATATATTCCTAGTTTGACTTGGAAATACTAATTTGACCAGGAGTTGACCAACTCATTCCTTTTTTTAACAACTTTTCAACCATTACGCTTATTTTCGATTATCGACTCGAAGTTTAGTTTCCGAATACACTACATTAACACAACAACTTCCTTACTAATTCATTTGACATAATAATTCGTTGAATCACTATGGACACTCAACGTGTCTCTTAGACCAAATCTTTAACCATGAATCAATATACCGTTATGAAATTATCCAAATTATTTATAACGATCAACTCGATTTTTGACCAAGATTCCTGAGTTGAGCAGATTCTCATTTAAAGATCCGATTAGCTTATTTTAACCGGTTAACGAAGATTGACTTTTCTTTTTACCGGTCAACTTTCCAGAAATGGAAAGTTTTCCAAAATGGAAACTTTATATTTATGGTAAGTTTTCCGTAAATAACACAATTTACGATTTAACAGAAACTTTACGAATTCAAGGTTATCAGAAAAAAATTATTTCTACCTCTTCGGCTCACGGCCGGAAAAATTGCTGCTTTGCCAGATTCCAGCAAGTTACTGGAATGTTCTGCCGGATTCCAGCAATCTCAGCAAGATGTGAGGAAAGTGATTCAGAAGTGTAAAATTTGTCAATTTGGTAAAGGTACATCCCAAAACACGGGTTTGTACACCCCTTTGCCAGTGGCAGAAGCTCCATGGATTCATATTAGCATGGATTTCCTGTTGGGACTTCCCAAGACTGCTGCTAGATTTGATAGCATTTTTGTGGTGGATCATTTCTCTAAAATGGCACACTTCCGTGCTCAGACCTCAGATGCTACACGTGACTGATTTGTTTTTCAAGGAGGGGTGAGACTACATGGTGTGCCAACCTCCATTGTGTCAGATAGGGATGTCAAGTTCACAAGTCATTTTTGAAGGACATTGTGGAGAAATTTGGGACTGAACTTAAATACTCAAGTACATGTCATCCTCAAACGGATGGCCAAACCGAAGTTGACAACAGAAGCTTGGGAAATATGTTGAGATGACTTGTTGGAAACCATGTGACGTGAGATCACATTATTCCACAAGTTGAAGACAATAATTCAATGACAAAGAAAACGCCTTTTGAGGCAGCATATGGGTTAAATCCCCAACATGTTCTTGATCTTGTTCCACTACCTCAGGCAACAAGAGTTAGTGATGATGGTGAAGCCTTTGCAGATCATATCATGAAGGTTCATGAAGAAGTGAAAGAGACGCTCTAGGCTAGCAATGAGTCTTATGCGTCAGCAGCCCATCAGTGCCGGAGAGTGAAGGAGTTTGAAGAAGACATGGTTTTGGTGCATTTAAGACGGGACAGATTCCCTAAGGGTGCATACCATAAGTTGAAATCAAGGAAGTTTGGGCCGTGTAAGGTGCTCTAAAGGATCAGTTCAAATACGTTCATGGTAGAGTTACCAAACCACTTCAAATCAGCCCGGTTTTTAATGTGTCAGATTTGTATGACTGCCGGTTTTAATGGTGAACCGGTTTCAGTAGAAACACAAGATCGCCAACTTCCTCAAGCACAACCTAATGTTGTTGAAGATGTGGTGGATGTCAAAGAGGTTAAGTCTAGGCGGGGCAACAAGTATAGACGATTCTTAGTAAAGTGGTTGGTAAGCATATTAATGAGTACTTGGATTGCTGAAAAAGAGTTACAGAGGATTGCTCCAGGATCTATGCTCAAGTTTTAGAAGTTTTTTGAGTCGAGTTCTTCCTAATCTGGTGAAGTTGATGCATGAGCATCTAGAAGATCCTAAAGTAATTAGGAGATTTTTTATGTTTTATTCCTTTCTTTAAGTCTTTCTTTTTTATATTACGGTTTGTTGGTGCCTATATATACTAGCCTTCGCGCACACGGTGCATTTTTGTCACACAAATTGATTATTATGCAATTTTCGGTAGTTCGATCAATATTGTGTAACAACTCTCTGAAAACTCAAATAAAAATCAACGCATTTCATTGAGATGATGTGAGTTTTTGCTAGTTCGGTTAATATTGGAAAACTCTCTAAAACCCAAATAAAATAGCACAACCCCTAAACCTTAAATCCGAACTCTTAACCCTAAACCCCTAAACCTTAAATCCATAACCCCTAAACCTTAAATTCAATGTGTTTGAGATTTGGTCATATATTTGTTAATATGCATAAACTTTAAATCCGAACTTCTAAACCCTAAATCTCTAACCCCTAAACCTTAAATCCAATGTGTTTGAGATTTGGTCATATATTTGTTATTATGTATTTGAAACAGATTAGATTTAATCACAAATTAAATTGAGGAGCAAAACTGAATCTATATATAAAAGAAAAAACTAAAGGTAGACCTGAAAAAAAAACTGAATAGAAAAAAGTGGCAGTTAGGGGGTACACGTGAATAATAAAGATAAAGATATATTAAGATAAAGTGGCAGTTAGGGGGTATATTAAAGAAGAATAATATATATATATATATATATATATAAAGATTTAGGGCTTAGTCTTGTAAGAGAGCTTTTGTTATTTTCAATAGAATTATATACAGGATCTTAAACCCTAGAACTCATTATCTCGTTCCAGCTTAATCCTACTGCAATAATCTATTGCTTAAATCTCTTGTTTTCCGTTGAGAACTGCCGCTCTCAAGTACTTTTTTCCTAATCTATCCGCAAGACAGATACTTCTAGTTTCTGCCATGCATCACTGTATACGGCTAATAATTTTTTCTTTTAAACTTATTGTCTGTAATTTTTTTGTAATTGTATTTTTCTATTTTAAAAAGAATAAGAAGCAAATTACACAAATCTGAATCAGATTCCTTGCCGTCACTCTCCACAAGGGAGTGGCAAGGCCAAAATTTCAACTTGGCCATCTTAATCCGAGTCGAGGCATGTATCCATTTTTACCAACTTCAAACCTTGGGGTTGATTTACTCAATCAAGTATCATGATGAAAGGGTTATGCGGAGGAATTATCAAACCTCAGTCGTGTGGAATTATTTCTAGAAGTGCAGGTCTAAAGTGAAATATGAAACATCACGTTTGTGTGATTAACCGTAATTGAACTTCAAATATCACTTGCAGCCTACAACTAGAAATTTAGAATGAGTACGAATTTTTCATCAAATTGATCCATCGTCTTTATCCTCAACATGTTCATTTAGCACCTTACTCCTTGAATTAAATAAAATATTGTCTGATACACAAAAATCTAAATATAGTTCCAACTTCCAACTTCAACAGTCTGATAGAAATAAGACTATTAGGTTGCTCATATTGAACATGTACAAGCACATCCATGTATGGTGTGCATATGTGTGGACTGATGCATGTGTATACGATATACATGCATGTAAAAACTGCTGTGCGTGTGTGGACTGATACATGTGTACACGATATACATGCATGTAAAAACTGCTGTGCTTGTATACTTCATTTACAGTTTGCATTTGATGTAAATCAGCAAGAGCTTTCTACCTTGACTGCAAAATTTTAAAAAAAAACAGCTGGTGAAGATTCAAATGTCCCAGCTTCAATAACTTAATCAGTAACACAAAGAAAGCGGCACAAACAAATCTTCAAAACATGTGAGGAAGCTGCCAGCCTTTCCTCCAATGCAGGGCATCAGAAGTCAAAGATGGTGTAAAAACCAGTGTTTTCAAAGGCGAAGTGAGGCGGCGCTGGGGCGCGCCTTAGGGCGGAGCGACGGGAAAATGCCTCGCCGGATGTTTCGCCGCGACGCGGCTGGAAAGGCGACCGCCGGAGCGACGAGGCGGCGCGGGGCGAGACGAGGCGCGCTGCAGAAATTTTTTTTTTTTGGTTTTTCCGCATCAAAACGACGTCGTTTTGGTTTTGTTTTTCTGTTTTTTTTTCGCGTCAAAACGATGCCGTTTTGTTTTTTTTCCAAAACGACGCCGTTTTGGTCGTCTCCTTCGATTAAACCCTGTGTCTCTTCTCTCTGCCTCCTTTCTGTTCGCTCTGCCTCCTTTCGATTAAACCCAAATCCGCCCTGTCCACCACCCAAATCCGCCACGATCCTATTCGAACTCGAGCTCGAGCTCTCCACCGCCACAGTTCCCCCACCGCCACCGTAAAAACCTGTTATTGCTGCCTCCTCTTATTCCCATCACCCCCACAACACCAACCGCCCCATCACTTCCTCCTCCGCCTCGAGCGCAACATCACTGCCTCCTCCGCCACATCACTCTCATCCCAACATCGCATCTGATCACCTCCTCCCAATCCGACCGCAATTGCAGCAACCTCCAGGTTTGTCTTCTCAATCCTCTCTTCTTAATTTTACTGTTAGATTAGTGCCTGTACTAGATTGAAGGTTCGGTTTAGACTGAAGGTTAGTGCCTGTACTAGATTGAAGGTTCGGTTTAGACTAGATTGAAGGTTCGGTAATGATTATGCAGATTAGTGCCTGTACTAGATTGAAGGTTCGGTTTAGACTATCGATAGGCCTGTTGCGCCAAATTGGACCAGATTGGTACTAGATTGGTACAACAGGCACTAATCTAGTAATCTGCCTGTACTATCGATAGGCCTGTTGCGCCAAATTGGACCAGTGCTTAGTCTTTCCATTATGCAGATTAGTCTAAAAAGTTATTTGTTCTGAAAGTTACTGAATTCAGTGAGGTATTAAATTGCCTCAAATGTTTGTTTGATGCAGTGTAACTGATTACTACTGATTTACTGAAATATGCTATTGAAATATGCTCTTAGTCTCTTAATGATTGCTACTGAAATATGAAATATGCTACTGAAATATGCTCTTAGTCTCTTAATGATTGCTACTTAGTCTCTTTATTATTTGTTGGAAAGGCGGTCGCCCCGTCGCCTCAAGGCTTTCGCCTCGCGGGGCTTCCACAATTCGCCTTCGCCTTCGCTTTCGCCTTTGAAAACATTGGTAAAAACTACCCCCACCAGTTATATCTTCTGTACGAATTTTAATATTCTAAGGACTCGAGCTTCAGTCACTTAAAAGCCAGATTGTATAGATAAAAATACAAATTAAAAAAAAGATAAAAGAAGGTAATCCTACCCCCTACCAGTTATCAACATCTTCTGTAAGAATCGATATCTTCTAAGGAGTCAAGCTTCACCCGCTCAAAATCCAAAGCAAATTCTTTTTAATTTAAAAAAAAAAGATAAAATCATTCGGCACAAAAACAAAATAATAATCAACTTAATTAATAATAGTAATATCCATGTTCATTAAAGCAGATCTAAAGTGGAGAATAAGGTGGCCCTGCGTTATCTCAATTCTCAGAACTAAACCCAAGACATGCAAAGTGGGCTGATTTATTCAGGAGTACACTTTTGTGCTGAATCACAAGTCTGGAGTGGAGAATAAGGTGGCAGATGCTCTTAGCCGCAGGAATTCACTTTTACACAGGATGAGTGTGGAAGTGGTTGGTTTCGATTATCTGAAAGAAGAATATTTGAGTTGTCCGGATTTTGGGAGTGTATATGCAGCTCTCTTGGAAAAGCAATCCAAAAGCACAGAGTTTGTTCTTCAAGATGGGTTTCTTTTTAAAGGAACCAAACTTTGTATTCCTCGTACGTTAGTGAGAGAATTTTTGATCCTAGAGCTGCATGCTGGCGGGGTTGTTGGGCATTTTGGAAGAGACAAGACTATTAGTCTTGTGGAGGATCGATTCTTTTGGTCTAGTCTTAAGCACGATGTGGCTAAAATTGTTAAACATTGCCGTACATGTCAACTGGCAAAGCACAGGAGGCAAAACACAGGGTTATACACCCCGTTACCTGTACCACATACTCCTTGGTAAGATATTCGCATGGATTTTGTGCTTGGGCTGCCTAGGACTGTACAAGAACACGACCATATTTGTGGTTGTGGACCGGTTTTCTAAAATGGCTCACTTTCTTCCTTGTTCTAAGACATTTGATGCATCTGAGGTGCCCAAGATGAGGTTGTTCGGTTGCATGGTTTGCCTAAAACTATTGTGTCTGATCATGATGTTCGATTCATGAGTTATTTTTGGAAGACTATGGCACATGATGGGAACCAAACTCCAGTTTTGATCTGCCTACCATCCTCAAACAGATGGGCAAACTGAGGTGGTGAACAGAAACTTGGGAAATCTGCTGCGATGTAGTTGGTGAGCATATCAGGTCTTGGGATTCAGTTATACCAATTGCAGAATTTGCATATAACAATTCGGTCAACCGAACTATAGGCATGAGCCCTTTTGAGGTTGCCTACGATCACAAGCCTAGGGCTCCCCTAGATCTCATTCCCATGACAGTGGGACAACGGCTGTCAAAGGGGCTCTGATAAGAGAGAGTTTGCAAATTATATTCATGAGTTGCATGCTGAGATTTATCGTCGAGTTAATGAAAGTAAATAGCAGTATAAGAGAGCAGCTGATGTGCACCGAGCCTTTAAGGAGTTTTCAGTAGGGGCCTTTGTAATGGTTCGGGTTCAACCTGAACGTTTCGGGCAAGGCAAAGAAGTTGCAAGCTCGAAGTATGGGGCCTTCTAAAATTGTGCACGGACCGAACCCAATGCATACGCGTTAGAGCTTCCACCAGAAATGGGCATCACTTCGACTTTTAATGTGGAAGACTTACTTCGCTGCCTTCACTGCCTTTTTCCTCTGAATTTTCATCTATCGTTCCACCTCAACCCCGTGCCAAAGCTCCCAAGAAAGATGTGGTTGAAAACATTGTGGACGAACAAATAGTTTCAACAAGAAAAGGTGACTACCAGAAGTATTTAATTAAATGGAAGGGCAGACCAGACTCTGACGACACTTGGTGACTAAATAGGAGTTGCGCATTGATCCGGATATCTTGGAAAGATACTGCAGCTTCATTGAGCTCTTCTCAGCCGGGGAGAATTGATGAGGACATCATGACTAAACCTTTCAAGGTTTATGAGAGGAAGAAATTGAAGAAGAGAGCACCTAATCATTCCCTTTCCATATGGTTTGATTAATTGTTCTCGATAATTCCCCAGCTTGGTTCTAGTCTTTCGTATTTCCATTTCAGTTTTCAGTTTAGGAGTCTTAAGGTTTCTTAAATGCGCTAGTTTCAGTATGAGTCTTTAATGTTTCAGTTTAAGTTACAAGTTTTTAATGCTTCGGTTTTAGAAGAGTTTTAAAGAGTCTTTAGTGCAGTCAATTTGAGCTATTAGCTCAAGTATAAATAATGTTTTAGAGTTATAAGTTTTTTATGATTCAGTTTTAGGAGATTTAAAGAGTCTTTAGTGCTGTCAGTTTGAGCTATTAGCCCAAGTATAAATAAGTGTTAGGGCATAAAGCCTAGGTATGCTATGTCTTATGAATAAAATTATCAGTTTCTGAATTTTCCTGATAGGATTGGCGTGAAGCCTAGTTTTAGGGTGAGAAGCCTTGTTTTGGTGAGAAACCAGGGAGAGATTCCAATATATAACTGTTTTGTGTGTGTTTAAATCCCCAAGCTTTAGAGCCTGTTGATCTTGGTGTCTTAGCTGTAGGCTTGCTGCATCAGGAAGACTATTTGAAACCTATAGTGGAGTGGAGAGGGAAGACCTGTGGGAGAGAATCAAGTTCTGGGCATCTCTATGGGAATTTAGGGATTATAGTCTTTCTTCCATTATTCATAGCTGGGAAGCAGCTATAGTTTAATCTTTTGTTGTTTTAGTCCTAAAAGTTGAGCTGTTATGCCTTAGTCGCAGCTGTTCTCTTTTCTTTTTAAGCGGACTTCTTGTCCACCTCTTCTTGGCTTTTTGTCTCAACAAAAAGCTGTTTCTTTTCAAAAGAAAAAAGGGACTAATTTGACAAACAATACAAATAAAAAATTGTCGATCTGCGCAACTGATTTAAATATCATCAATGTGCGGCAGTGTGGCTGGGAAGTGAGGTTGCTGACCCCAATTTGGTAGATTCGCTAGATTTTCAGCATCATCTGGACCCTATCAGTGAGGAAGAGAAAGAACGAGAGAAAGAGAAGAGGTGGAGGTTGCTTGCTAACAATTCAGGTAGCTTCTGAGTTACGAAGATGTAGAAGCCAAGTGATAAAATTGGAAATTGTATAAAAGAGGAAGAATTGAGGCATGTAGCTGGAATAAGGTAGCCTAGACGCATGTCTATATTAGTAGAACATGCTGCCCAACACAGCTTCTTAGACTGTAATCTATGACATATATCTGAAACTAAATATATCCTGTGATTCCTGCCAGAAGCTAGGGGTCTAAACTGAACAACCCAGCAGAAGCAGCAGAAACCATACTACCCGAATCAAATCGATATGCAAACCTCACAAAAATATAGAAAGCAAGTTTCAGAAATTACTCTGGAGCATGATAACCAAAAGTTCCCAAAACTCTAGTGGAATGAAGACGAGCAGCCATATCAGGAGCCTGATTTGAAAGATTAAAATCTGCTATCTTGGCTTTGAAATCTTCAAAGAGAAGCACGTTACTGGATCTGACATCTCTATGTATAATAGGAGGTTGAACCTTCTCATGCAAGTATTCCAACCCCTAGCTGCATCAACTGCAATTCTCACACGCTGCATCCAGTCAAGTGTTGGACCAGGTTGCGCTCCTTGAACTCCCTTTCTACCTACAATTGCAATGGCATTCAAGTCGATGAACACAATTTTCACATCAACTGAACCTAGATGTGAAAATTAAAGGAAAAGACAGACCATGCAATATATCATGCAGCGAACCCATGGTGGCAAACTCATATGCAAGCACCCTTAGACTTCCTTCAACACAGTAACCAAGCAACTCAACAAGATTGTCGTGCTTCAGTCTAGAAACCATGGAAACCTTGAAAAAATATGTCAACATTGAGTCAGATAAACCAATAAATTACAAATCAAAAATCACAAATACATTGTGATTCAGGTATATTTCAAGCCGAAAGAGATGCAAACAGACCTGGGTCAGAAACTCGACATTTGATTCAGGTTCAGATGCAACGTCAAGCTTCTTGACAGCAACAGCTTTACCATCATCCATGCTTGCATAATATACTCTCCCGTATGAACCTTCACCAATCAGTGACTTAGATCCGAAATTGGCAGTCTTCTCTTTTAGCTCCTCCAGAGACAGTGGAGGGACTTCAATAGGAGGTGCTGCCTTTTGTACATCAGGCTTCAGAGAAGCAGGCACCTTAGAGCCCTTGTGATTCCCTAAAAAGGAAAAGGTTGACAAAAATTCTAAGTAAAAATTGAAGAGGCAAACAAAGGCAAAAAAATAAAGAACTAAATAAACTAATAATGACCAACTCTGATAACAGAGGTAGTTGTTAGATAATGTCCACTAAAAGATACAAGACAATACCACTATGTTTTTCCAACTTTGTTCTGAATTGAAATGATTGTAGAAGAAAACAGGAAAAAAATAAAGCGACAAAAAACAGACTTATATTTATAAAAGACACTCTCGCACAACAGAAAAGCAACTACATCCGTAGCGTCAGAAATTAAATTAGTAACAAATAGACAAAACCATATAACAACGCATAAAGATGGGCATTATGGTAACATTTTGGTTATAGGCTTGTGGTAAGCTAGCCTGATGTGGCTGTGTATAAACAATATACTGGAATCTGAAGAACCCCCTTTCATTATACTGACAGGTATTGGTTGTCATTATGGAAATTGGATAACCAACATAAACCACTAAACCATGATTCTTGAACAAAGTAAAAGCATCTGGAAATCGTATCACATCTACTTCTGACTTTGATTTTTTCATTTACAAGCCAGATAAAAAATGGAAGGTAAGAAAAATATTACCATCAGCATAACTCCCTGGGCTCTTCAGGTGTTCACTTTCATGTGATGGATAAGATTCATCCACATGACAAGAACAACAAAGCCACCTGCGCATCCTGGCTTTCTTCCTTAAATATAAATCGTCGTCAGCGCTAGCGTTCTCAAGTCTCACAAAGTAACCAGGGGGAGGGGTATGTGCCTGCATGGTGCCACAGAGAACTAAAGTTAAAAATGAGCAAAACAAATAAATTGCAATATATTTTTGGAGATAGTATCAATAGCAAAGTCCTCAAGTAGGGAATATAATCCGTGAAACAAAAAACTAGAATGCAATTCAGAAAATCGAGTTGGAATCCAGGATAACTCTAGGATCAAAACTTCCAGGAACTACTATAGTGGAGAAAGTTCTGTATATCCTAAGTATCATTTAGTAATGGCCAAAGTTTACTAAAACTGCCAGATACACTCTGTAAGGCACTGGATATCTCTCTTCATGCCTTTGACTCTAATATGCAGCAACTCTATAGTACTCAAAAAGACACTTTTTCCAAAACATCAAAAAATGATTTCAAGAATACTATCACAACCTGACAGATCTTCGGCTAAAAAACAATCTAGCATTCACTATCAATGGTAATTGTTAAACAATCTGGTCGAAACCGAACACTGTAAACTGTTAATTGATGCCATAAAATGATGGAACAGTGGAATTTTCATTGAAAACATGAATTCTCTTATTCGGGCACAAACCTAGCAGTTACTAGTGCACATCCAGCTTTCATATATGCACAGTATCATCAAAGAACACATACATTTGAAATAGCAAATGATCAAGAGAATGCAATTGCTTCCTAAACAAATATATAAGAAATTAATAATTTTGGGGCATACAGTACCTCTCATATAGATCATAAGGGAAAAAAAGTAGACCCATGATTCTTACCACTAAACCACGGCTACGACAGTCTCTGCCCTCCATAAAAATGCAGAATTGACCAAAATCCAATCAATCAGATGAAGAAAAACCAAAAACCCAGAAAGCAATTGATCCCAATTCTCCGATTTAACCAAAGAGGAAGAAAGCCCCCAAAAATTAATATCGAAAAAAAAATTTTGCAGAGAATTGAGGTGAAAACGGAAGAAGAAGAAGAAGAAGAAGAAGAAGAAGAAAGCGATGAAATTGAGCCCCAGATCGCAAACCGAATCGCAGGCAATAAGGAACAAATACAACAACACAATGCAACAGAAAACAAAACAAAAAGAAAAAAAGAAAAGAAAGAAAAAAATGGGAAAATGGTACCTGTGAATGTATGTGTGTCCCTCTCTCTTCTCTCTCTTTGTTTTAGGGTTTTGCTTTAGTTGGTTTTTTTGGAATTACAAAATATAAAAAAGAGAGACGGATATATATGAGCAATTATGACGATGCCTCTCTCACTTTTTCTCTCCATTTTTTTCTGAATATATTTTGTTTCTTGACTTTGTTAACATGGATTGATTTAACAGTTTGGTATCAAAATTGCAACAACTCTTGTGGAATGATTGACGGTTTACTTTGTCATGAAGGTCTGGTTTTGGGTGGTGGAAAAAAGAGAAGGCAAATTTTGATTGCTGGCAACTATTGTTCCTTCTTTAATAATTCTATTCTTCTTTTTGGATCATAGTTTTTTTAATCATAGCTTTTTTAAAAATGTAGGTTTATGGTTTTGGCATGGTTTCAGGATGTCAGGACCCACCCCGAGTTAAATCCCTTTAACCCGAAGTAAATCCTGCGGGGACCACCTCAAGGGAACTTCTTACCGAAACCCCCTTGAAATGACCAACCCTTCCTACCTACCAACTCAACACTTCCATGAGTATCTAACAACAATCCCTAACTCATGAAGGCATCATGCTCCCTAACCTACTTAAATAGTTAAACTGGGTTAGTCAGAGCAGTCTACTAAGATGATTACCCTAAAGAATTTGAGAGCAGCAACGGATTGATCGACTATGCCTCGACTCTTGTACGCGCACGACCTCCGCTCGAGAACCCTGCACCACTGGGCATTTGAAAACGAAGGGCCCAGGGGAGAAACATTGAAAAACTGTCAGGGTGAGTGGACAAAAAATAAAACTTAAAAGCTCTAGTTCCTTTACTGTTCTCCCTCTAAGTTTTCCTAGGAAAATCCGCATGCAAGTAAAACATAAACAATGCCTTGGCTCAAATATAAACAATTATGTGGGGGTGTTAACCTCATCCACGAGAAATCCGACCTGCTCTACACGAGAGGGTCTATTGACCAGCTCATCGGAGATGGTCTCAAGACCTGCTCTATTCGGGAGGGTCTATTGACCAGCTACTACCGAAGAGGGTCCCGACCTGCTACTATCCGGGAGGGTCTATTGACCAGCTACTACCGAAGAGGGTCCCGACCTGCTACTATCCAGAGATGGTACCTGCTCCATCTGGAGAGGGTCCATGCTAGCATGCAATATATATCCTTATCCTTTAAAATCCTTTTTAAAACCTGTAAAACCTCGTAAAACCTCGTGGGAATAATAAATCGAAAACCAAGTCAAATCTCCCTGACTTCACCCCAAATACATTGGATTTAAAAACCTTTCCAGAAACCAAAAACCGGTTCTCTGCCTTTACTTTAAAACCCTTTAAATCCAAGAGCCAAATTTCTCCTTTTTAAAACATCCCCCTCCATAATCTCAAAACGGTGAAAACCATTAAAACCATAATCCGGGAAAATCCTTTAAAACCCCGGGAAAGGTAGAAACCTCTTCCCCGGCTCGTTTATCTTTAAAATAGTAAATCATCATTTTTCCAAAATCACCGTAAAACATTAAATGGAGGAAATCACATAAATAAAGGAGAAAACAAATAAAGTCTATGTCATGCAATTTAATTTAAAAGCAAGGTCCACTCACAGTACTTATTGCGACCCCCTTCCTGCTCGGAAAGCTCCTCGAGCGAAACCTCGAGCTAGCCACGTAGTCGAGCCCGTCTCACGTTCAACCAAAGACTGTACAAATAAACCAATAGATTAGTCATTCCATAGTTGACTTGGTCTTTTCCTAGTTTGACCAGGAAATCCTAATTGACCACGTGTTGACCAAGTTCCTTTCTTTTTAACAACTTTACAACAAAACGCTTAATTCAGAATATCGACTCGAAGTTTGGTTTCCGACTCCGTAATCTCAGCGTAACGACTTTCCTTCCTATTTAATTAACGATAGGTTATCACATAGTAATTTTGTGGAATTACTATGGACACCCAATCAACCACTTTACCAATTTACGGGTTATGAGTCGATATACCTGGTAAGACAATATCCGAATTATTTACAGCACCCAACTCGGAGACTAAGATTCCTGAGTTACCTAGAATCTCACTTAGAGATCTGGTTGCCTTAACATAACCGGTTACTAAGATTGACCTTCCCCTTTTTACTTTTATCGGTCAATCTTCCATAAATGGAAACCTTCCAAAAAGGGAAAGTTTCCCAAATGGAAAGTTTCCTAACATGGCAAATGTTCTTTAGAAAGGGAAGTTTCCTAAAATGGAAACTTCCTACTTGCGTCCAATTTTTCTGTAAATGTCTCAATTACGAATTAACCGTACTTTTGACTTAAGTAAAACGAGGATTCGATTTCTACCTCTTCGGCATTCTGCCGGTTTACTGCATCACCGGAATCTTCGACGGATTCCGGTAACTTGCCGGAATTTCGCCATAACCTCCCCGTTTCCTTCGTCTCCAAGTTATCGACAACACAACAAAAACAACACAATTTCAGCAAGTCAATATCACTTCAGCAACAACACCAACAACAATCCCAAATAACAACACAACGATAAAATCATAACACTGTGCTCACCTATGCTTTCAAATCCGGTATCTCTTTCACCGGATTCCTTTCCAAATAGACCCACTGTCTCGGCCTGCCCACTACCTCCATCTCCCGGACTCCCCAGCAGCTCCTCCACGTCTGGCCCTAGCTGCTGCCCAAAACTTCGAGCAGCCTAGGAACCATTGCTGCCGCAGTGTCCACACACGCTGTCGTTGCTCCAAACTCTAACAACCAGTACCTCCTTCGCCTCAGCCCTCTGTCTTCAGCCTCGTCGGAGTTCCAACATCTACCAGAACCCCCGAGAAGCACGGCGCCGGTGGTGCACAGAGAAACCCAGAAAACCCAAGAAAACAGTGAATTGGGGCTTTTCAATTTGGAGATCAAAACAAGCATTATGAGGCAAGGGAAGGAAGAAGAAGAGGAGAGGAACACGAAGATACCTACCACGCGCCAAATCGTCGCCTGAACGGCAAGTTCTCGCCGGAAAACAGTCGAGCCTTCCCCTCGCTCGATCTCCGGCTGTGGTGGATGTATGGTGGTTGTGGAGGCTAGGCTAGGTAGAGGAAGAGAAGAGGAAGAGAATGGGGGTGGTCCACCGGCCTATGGTGGCCGGAGTCGCCGGCACCGGTGGAAAACAGTGGAGCGGAGAGAGAGGGCTCGGGGGAGCCGTTGACCCGATTTTTGGTTTTTGACCAAGTCAACTCAATAACTCCGTATTTATACTTGAATGGACGGTCTAGATCAATTCCCCAAATGATCTGACGGTCCAGATTTAAAGAGAGTGAAAAGTAAAAAGGTTAAATGGTAAATCTCCTTTTTACCGGATTGATAATTAAAAGTTACCGGAAACTTCGAAAATTCGTAGAAAATAAACCAAAGCTCCGAAAAAATATTCCGAAAATACCGGGAGACTCGTGTTGACACGTACTACAACATCGAGTCATCGAATTAGGTATTTGGAGAACTTAGAAAAACTCGAAAATTAACTCGAGCGATAACTTATCGAATTACCGATCGCAATTAAAAGTCCTCGGTAACTCGTAAACCTCAGTGAAAAGGTAACTTTTAGGTACGAGATGTTACACAGGATGTAGGCAAATATGTTTAACCAGCATACTTAGACAGAGCTTAAGCCGACCATAACCGTCAAACACGCTCAAATTAGAACCAGCAACAATACGACAAAGTTATGAGTAGAAGCAAGTCGCTTATCGAACAAAGCACGAAACAACAATACAGTAGTACCAAAGATACCAATCCCACATCGAAGGGGCGGAAAAGCCACCAACACCTCCACCTTACAAATAGTAACTCTTTTTCTATCCTTATTAATTACGTAATTATTTCTCACCTATTATTACTATGTCAACATCATTATTAACTTACGCATCGGAGAGTTGAAGACCGCCCCTCGCCAGTCTTGACTTCCAAGCAGCGAATAAGCTAGTTACTCCTTAAACTGTGTTCGAGGATTTTACTTGTACTTTAGGGCCTCATGAGTAGAGTGGATGAGTTCCAAGAGATGTGTGATTCATGTCATCTATGAGATATTCCAAACAAGGAGCACGTTTTGATGTGAGATTCTTGCATTCAGGAATGATATGGATAGTTTTAAAAACGTTGATCTCCATGATTTTATGTAAAAGGACCTCCCTTGATATCACCCTAATACGAGGTAGATCATGCGGGTACACCTCAAATGAAATTTTATCGAAAACAAAAATATTATCGTAACATCTCTTGAAAAGGGATAAAAACCCTTCAACATAACGAAACTACACTCTTAAAATAACAATCAATCCTCAACACCTAAAGTCTCCATGATCCCCACAAGTAACACAAACTCCACAACAAACAAACAATTTTAAATAATAAAAATTTCAAATTATATTCAATAACGAAATACAACTCTAAATGAAATACAACAAAGTCTTATGCATAATCGGACCAAATTAAAGGAAAGAAACTACAGAAGGTACAAATGGTTAAAAAAATGCTATAGCAAAAGCTCGCCTCGTGAAATTGACAAAGCTCTCATCATGGTACGTCTCACAACGTCATGAAATCGACTACATTGTGACTTTCTTAATGGACACCATAACATTAAATTATCTTGTCACATTGGTAGTTTCTGAAATTAAATATGCAGATTATGAATGTGATTGTTGCTAATAACTATGACAATCTAGATACTTTCAGTTGCCCAAGTCAGGTAGCTCTTAACAACATAGCACGTTAATAATGAGGTTTTAACGTTCAGTTTATGATTTTAAGCAGCAATAGCACAAAGTTGTATAGTTGTCTAAGTGAGTACTTGGTTGGAAGAGAGTATATGAACAAATGCATTGTATGTACCCTTTCATTTTTATCAAAAGGACAAGTTTCTGATTCTATATTGTTGCAGTATATGTCAATGACATGAATATTATTAGAACTCTAATCAACTGCTGAATACTTGCCCAAGTTTGATAAAATGAAAGGAGTAAACCGTTTTGTCTTTTTTTTCGATCTTAAGCACCATACGAGTTTTAATATGGTTAAACTCCATTCTTTGAGCGCTCTCATGATCGGTTGTAGCTTAGATCCAAATAAATATCAGTTTTGTCCCAAAGATGATGACGAAAATGTTTTGAATGATAAAGTGTGGTACCTAAGTGAAATAGACACATTCTTATATCTCTTTTGATGCGAACTTGTTAGCTATATTTAGCTACGCTGACACAACGCCATTTGGCCAATGTAAAGCCTTGCATGTGGTTTGCCTATCTCTGTTTTTTTAAAGCAAACTATAAAGCTAACTTTTTAAGAGAACTTCGTCTAAAGAGTATATTAACTTTTGCTCATTATAAACTTCGGTATATCAAGTTTAGAAAATGTTAGAATGGTATTTCAAGTTTTCACCTCGACTGAACTTTGGTGGTTTATGGCGTTACTGATGTAGAACGAAGGGGGGTTGCTTTCCGATGAAAAATAAAGATTGGTGAACCGTTTGATCGTGGCAAATTATTTCCGGACATCTAAGTTCGTTGGGCTTCTAGAAAACTGTTTTTAATTATTTTTGAGTTTTTATTTTTATTATTTTATTTTGTTTTATTTTAATTAATTTGTTTTAGACTTTATTTTATTTTAATCCATGGGCTTTTAGGTTTTCATTGTTAGTTGCCCTAGGGTTTATTTACTTCTATATAAGAAGCTTCTATCAGTTGTATTTGATAACCTTGATTTTATTAAAAAAATCTTTGAGTTTATCTCAATTTATGGTGGATTCCAAAGCCACTCGTGGATTCGAGATCAAAAACAAATTGGTTGATTCCAATCTCCTATCCCTTTACTTTCCGTTGCATCAATTGGTATCACAGTTTGGTGGATTCCTGGTGAGTGATCTATCGATTTGATTCAGAAGCAAAAAAAAGAGAAAAAAAGGAAGCTAGCATGGAACGTTGGATATTTACCTTACCGAATTACGATGATTTTCAGAACAACGTGATTCATCAAAAACAAGGTATGGTCAACAATAATTGATAGTGATTTGCATGAGAATTTTGTTGCCAGCAAGGTTGTTCATTCCCTTCAATTGCCGACAGTGAAGTTGAACAATCCATTTTGGATTGATGATCGTGCACTTGTGACAGAGGTTTGTAAAGTTCACATCTCTATAGGAGAATTTTATAACGATGAGGTTACTTGTCATGTGATTGATATGGATGATAGTGATGTGTTTTTTAGAAAACCATGGCATGAAAGCGTCAACGGTTGTTATTGCAAAGATGAGACATATTTACTCAAGAAGGAATCGAACAAGATTACAATCAAGCCTGCAAAGCCTGAAATGTGTGAAAAGAATGTTGAAACAATCACTTTGCAGATTAAAGAAGAATTTGTTCATGTTGACTCGGTTGTAAGTATTGAAAAAACCTCACCTCATATGACTTTTTCAGAACCAGAACCAATGACCATTCAAGAAGATAATTTTGGGAATTATGAAGACTTCTCTCAAGTTGCATTTGACAAACTCATCTATGGTGTTGGATTCATGATTGTGCATTCAGAGTTTGCAGAGTCTCCGGCTTCTACATCACAGGTACAATTATTGGATTTATTATTGAGTTTGTTTTCAACAAATTATTCTTCTTTATTCAAGATGAACTCGAGGTCGAGTTCTTTTGAAGTGAAGGAGACTGATGTAGAACGAAGGGCGGTCGCTTTCCGACGAAAAATAAAGATTGGAGAACCGTTTGATCGTGACAAATTATTTCCGGACATCTAAGTTCGTTAGGCTTCTAGAAGACTGTTTTTAATTATTTTAGAGTTTTTATTTTTATTATTTTGTTTTGTTTTATTTTAATTAATTTGTTTTAGACTTTATTTTATTTTAATCCATAGGCTTTTAGGCTTTCATTGTTACTTGTGCTAGAATTTCTTTACTCTTATATAAGGAGTCTCTATCAGTTGTATTTGGTAACCTTGATTTTATTAAAAAAACCTTTGAGTTTATTTCAATTCCTAGTGGATTTCAAAATCTCTCGTAAATTCGAGATCAAAAACAAAATGATGGATTTTAATCCCTTTACTTTCCCAGATACCACCTATAACACTTTGACCATTCACCTCGACTAAACTCCTCTCCTCCACTTATAATACGCCGAATTGGGCTTCGCCAACCGACTCAAGACTGGGAAGGACGAGTGGCGATACGCCAATGACGGATTCGAGGGCCTTGATGCGTCTATCGTCTATGCCGGTGGAGTGGTGGGTGTGGATGTGTGATTAGCTTTGTTCTCCGGTCACCATTGTCTCCAGTGGTGAGAGAGAGAAACTCTATTAGGCTTGCCCATCAATAGGTACAGGATTCTGCATCGAGATTGAGAGAAAGGGAGCCCTGCCGGAGGGATGACAGAAATCGACGTCGAATGAGCGGACGGAGCGGTGGAGCTTGATTTGGGCTCGGAGTGATGAGAGAGAGAGCACCATTAGGGAAAAAATCGAAAATTTAAGATTTTTTTTGGTGAATTAAAAAGACTTAACAAGATAAACCTGTTCTTTAAAAATTTCCAAAATTTAAGGCTGTAAAGACAGATTTTGTAGTGAAGGATGGCGACGGCTACGCTACTGTCATCAATGCCAAGGTTTTCATAGGCCTTAGCAGAATGGTTTGGGTCCTACTCAGTCTCTTTTAAGTATATGCTTTGATAAATAATGAGTAAAATGGTAGTCTACATGACTCACACTTAGTTGTCTATGGTAGAAGATAGCGGCCTTTACTTTGGTCGTTGGGCCTGACCTAATTGTTTGAAACTTTGATATTTGAGGGTTGGAAACCCCAATCAGAAGTGTAGTGAAGCAGGAATGTCGTGTGGCAAGGGTGGGAAGAATGCGGATGAACAAGGCAAGAAAGTGGGGGGACGATCTCTGTACCTCTGCTTCGGTGAGTAGGGAGAGGGAAGTAAGGTATCGTACACGATTCTATCTGTGACCTTGCTCCAACTGCTTTCTTCTTCCCCTCCACGGAAATTACAGTTGGTCACTAGAGAAGATGGTCTGCCCCGTTGCGGCATCTGACGCTTCATTCTTGGGAGATTCGAACATCACCTTGACAAGAATGGCATGAAGATGGAGCTGCTTCCCAAGAAGATGTTAAAAGGGAGCATTCATCCGCTGCTGGCCCCACGTGAACGGCAAACAGTAAATTGGATGATCCCTCCTTTTCTTTTTTAAGTTTGACGGCCAAAGTTGGTTTGAACTGCCAACACCTCCACCCCAAGCCACAACCTTTTTGTGTTATCCGTTTACACATTCGCACCCAGAAAGTCGGATTGATACCTGTTATGCCGTTGCTGGCACAAATATATTGGTTTCTAATGGTGATGCAAGCTCTCGCTTTGACACAGCTCACCCAGACCAAGGCCTTGCTGTAATCAGCCTACGCTCCTTTTTTTGCTGCTTTCAAACTTTCTTGATTAATCTCTCTTTTGCTTGCAGTTGATGTTTTTATTACCTCGTTTCTTTCTCATGAGCCTTAGAATATTGCGTTTATAATATAGTACCACACTTGCTGTAGATATATGGAGTTTTGTTTATTGGATAGATTATGTAATTGGTTGAGAATCCCACTATAACAACTCCTGATTCCTTTAAAGCTGAGATACAAACTCCACCAGTTTATAACCGTGGTAAGAAAACTCACAATTTCTGGACCATTAAAGGATGATTTTGTTTGTATTCTAACTGTTCTTTGTATCGGCATTATAGTTTAGTCGTTGCCCAAAACAGTGCAGTAGTATTACGGCACATTGGGAATGTAGGAAATTCGTTACATATGCAATTTGATATTTTAGCTTTTCATATCTGTGTGTGCTAGATTGTTAATTTTCTTGTTAACAAAGAAGTTTAGGCAACTTTCCATTTTGGTTCCATACGGATAGTTAGCAATGAAGTGAAGGAGTATAAATTATTTGAAATTAACGGATCAAAAGCTGATAAGCTGCTAAGCCCATGTCTGGTTACTATGAAGAGTGTATTAGCTAATTGGAAACTATCCAAATGATTTTCTTTCTTTGCTCCTGTCCTAATTTGCTTTCATTTTCTTTTCTCATGGCGCACAAGAATTGCAAAGCAGTGATAAAGATCTACATTTGTTTGCAACAGGAAAAATTCTCAAGTGAACAAGGAAGACATTGCAGCAGAATTTCAGAGTGCAGAAGGAGGATAAATGTCACAATGGGATGGTATGAACCATTTCTATAGTTGATGCAAACTTTTTTTTTGCCCTCTGACATGGATAGTAAGATGACATATAGTGTCTTCCTCGTGATGCAAACTTTTCGTTGAGAGCTTTCACTACTATAAAAAAGTAATAATGGCTGGCTGTACCTCTATTTGGGATACTTAAGTTCAGAATCTTTCATTTTTTATTTTTGGTCCTTTTCTTTTCATGATATTTATTATTCCCTACTTTCATACATATTTATTATCATACTTGCAGATTTATATTTGTTCAAACTGAAAAATTTCAGTTTTTAATGGTCATAGTCCTTAAAATTCCAATTCATAGAAAAGGAACATGATATCCTGGATCTACGGTTTGCTGGTTTGTGTTTTATATAATAACAAAAGAGGATATTTCTTAATTGATGTGAGCAATTTAATTTCATCATTCATTTCACTTCGATAATCATGTGGATAGATGTTTTTCCTGGAACTCCTCTTACTATTTGCCTTGAGAAGTTTGAAGCTCAGTTTGGAAGTGTTTGTCTGGTTAATTTGTCCCTTTCGGCTGTCATTTGGTCAAATGTACTGTATTATTTTTGTTCCTAGCTATTTGCATTTTCATCGAGTATGCATTGCGGAAAGTTTGCTTAATGTAATAAGCAGACTAGTGTATGGAAGCTGGGTTAAGTTATAGGTAGCTAATTAACTGCACCTGATTTTGTTAGCTTTATGATATTGTGATTTGAGGACATGTGGTGGAGATATATGGCTGCTAACATCGAATGTTTTTTCTCTTCTGGATTAATTGTGAATTTAAACTTTGATGGTTCACTAATGTTGTTTTTGAAATGGAATCGGTAAAACATACAAGTGAGTGAGAGAATTTTGGCTGTATGCTTTGCTTTGTAACCTAAACTCTTAACATGTTTCATCGTTTTTATGGTCACTAGAAAACTGCAAAACATAATTATCCCTGTGATTATGATTTCCTGGTCTCTGTAGTACTGCTGCTACTTCTGTATTGAAGTTTCTGCATTCATACACAAGGTTTTGCTGCCTCTATATATAGAGAGGTGCAAGGACTGAATTACAATTTCTATTGTGGTATTAGAAAATTTATATGCATGTGAATTGCTTCTTTCTTTATCTTGTAACAAAAGAAGTTCGGAACATTATACATGTTAACATTTTTGCTTTTGGTATATATATATAAAGAAGTATTTTGGGTCATTAGGGTCATTATCCATTTTGGTGCCTTACCTACAAATAGTTTATTTGAAATAAACTGATGGGAATGCTGATATGCTGTTAAGGCTTTGTGAGTTATACTGGCTTTGGTCTTACAAGCGCCTTACTGTAGTTTTTTTAACCTAAACTACACTAATGATTAACCTATTGTTTAGCATTGTTGATCATTTTTATTTTCTTAATTAGAAGGATACTCAATCTTACAGCTAAAGAATTCTGTTTGTTTTCCCAGAAGCTAACAACTTAATATGGTGATAAATGGTTAATAATTTAACAGGACCGCAACTGGCAAATGAAATTTGCAGTTGTCCATCCAGTTTGTACTTTGGACCAAACAATTCAGTAGTCATTTGTAGCTGTTTAAAATTTAAATAGCTGCGAGTTTTGATATGGTAAATTTAAGGTGCCTGAATGTATGTTAAATTGGGAACTGGGCTTACTGTTTTTTTTTTGTATTTTCTCTTTTCCTTTTTTTGCTTTCATTTTCTTTTTCTTTTGGTGGGAAAGTACTGGGAAGATTCAATCAGGGTTTTTTAATTAATTTTTTTTACTTATTTGCAACAGGAAAAACTTTCAAGTGAAAATAACTCGTAAGTCATAACTCACAAGAAGAGGACCTTGCAGTAGAATAACTATTGGAGTGCATAAGGGAAATGGTTTTGTGGAAACCAGAACTCTCCCTTGTAACCTAAGCTTGTTTAGAATTTATGATTATTGGAACTCGATGTCAGTAGTTCACCACTTAAACAATGAGCTGTTGCCTGCCTTGTTGGGTTAGTCTTGGCTTCAGAGGCCGAAGCTATTGTTTTTAAATCAAGCCTGTAATGAGTGTTCATGTTACGATGCATGTTCAGAAGTGAGAGGTTCTAATCTTGGTTGAGCTAAGGGAGACTGTCCGAGTTCTTATAGTTGGTTTCTGACTACCATTTTCACATATTGTAGCTATTTATTCTGTGGTTCACTACCATGTTTAAGTACTTTCTGTGGACGCCTTGCAGTCCACCATCCGGTGTGTTATGAGCATTTCATATCTACAATTTTATTACAAAGTCCAAGATGATACTCTTGTTGTCTGGGTTCAAGTTAATAATTTAGCCATGGCCGAAGTCGTGATTAAGCAGGCCAGCCAAGGGAAGAATTCGATAAGCACGGTTTCGTTTTTTGATTTAGGGTTTCCTTTCTTGTGTGTTTGAAAAATAAACTTTGGTTCTTCAAGCATAAGATGTCTTGCATCGCTTTATCTGTGATATCCTTTCTGCTTGCTGGGTATTGGTTCCCTAAGTTTGCATGATTCTTCTGTCAAAAAAAATTATGATTCTCTTCTTATGATGTCATGTTGATATAATTGACATCAGCTGCTGGGAGCCTCCAATGGTACATGATGGCTCCGTTGATGGATCCACTTTGGCGCTGCAGCAAAACAAAGATGTGGGTATGCTTACCTTTTGTTTATGTGCAAGTTTATCTGGATTTTCTCGGCTTATATTGTAATTGATTTGATTTAAATGTATCTTAAAGAATTATGTATAAAGGTTAGGTTTTTATCTATTTCAGGTATCTCTTTTTGTCATGGGAAGGTAATGAATTTATTATTTGATTGATAGAATAAAGAGTGGAGGGTCTATAATTTTAATATGGGAAGCTTTCAGTTTCTCCTAGTGAAGACATGTAATGAAAGTCAATCAGTTCGTAATAATTTCTTTTCCTGGAGCATTATAAGTAGGTGGCATGACTTTTCTATTCTATCAAATTAAACCTTGCATGGATTGTATATAACTTGAGCACTCGTAAGCTTGAACTTGAAGTGATACTTATAGAATTGTTGTATTTGAGTGCCTATTACATAAATGTTGGATAGCTTATTGATACAAGTCTGGGTAGTTTTGTAACATCCCGAACCAAGAAAGTCACCGTTACCGAGTTACCATGATTTTTGATGGATTTTGACAAAACCTAATAACTCAGTAAATGGTCGTTCAAGATAAATATTGAGTTTTGTTAGAATGTCAAAATTTTTGTTTTGATGCGTTGAGGTCGTAGTGCACGTCGAAACGAGCTTACCGGTATGTCCGAATTATTTTTCAGAGCAGCGAACTATTTTCTACGAATTTTCGAAGTTTACAGTAATTTTCAATTACGGTAACTATTAGTCGCTGTTATGGTTATTTTTGATTACCATTTCAGTAAATATATTTTACCATATTTTAATCTGGGCTGGAGATCTTTTCTCTCTTTTAATCTTGACCGTCGATTTGTGAGGGGGTTGACTCGGGTCAGACCCTCCCCCCGACTCTCTCTTCTCTGCTCCCCTCTCGCCTCTTTCAATCACTGGACGACGGAGAGCTGCCAGCCACCTCGCGTCGGCGCACCACCTCTAAAACATCTCTCTTTCTCTCATCTACAAAGCCCAGTCACTCATTCCGACATTCATCAATTGACAATGGAGATTGGCCGAGGAGGAGCTCGGTTGTGTTCGCCGTTTTTGATGAGTTCAGGCGACGACAACGGTTAGGGGTAGGGTTATTCTTCCCTTGACTTATTTTTCCTTTCTATGCCCTTATTTCCTTTGAATTGAGCCTAAATTGAAAAGCCCTTTTCCAGTGTTTTTGAATTTCGAACCCTAACTCCGGCAACCATGTTTTTTTCAAGGGACTACGAATTCTTCGAGCTTATGTGAGGCTGGTAGTGTCTTCTGAGAGCCAAACGTATCTTAGAGAGGTAGTGGGGGTAGCTGCTGTGATGTTGGGCCGAAGCATAGCTTGTATCTCGGTTGAGGACGTGTACTCCTCCATCTTGTCTCCTGTAGGGTGTTCGAGGTAGGAGCTGGAGCGTAGGAGTAGCTAATGGTGGTCAAGCCGAGGCAGAGGTCCTGCCTGTGGACTATTCTGGCGAGGGAGCTATTGGATCCTAGTTTGAAGGTGAGGACAATGTTCTTGAAGTTTCTGGGATGTGTAATTTGGATTGAATACTTAATTATTGTGTTTTTGGTGCATGTGGTCGATAACTTGGTGAATGAATAAAACTGGGATGCTATGGCCATTTTCCAGCAAGATTGTCGGAATCCGGCAGAATATTTTAGTGACTTGTCGGAAACTGGTGAAGCAGCAGGATTTCCGACAGAAGTCGAAGAGGTAGAAATCGATCCCTCGGATAATACTATAGTAGTAAAGTTTTCGTAAAATATCGATCTGGGTTAATTACGGAAAATTGGACGTAAGTATGAAGTTTTCATTTTGGGAAACTTTCCATTTTAATAAACTTCCTATTTATTGAAAGTTAATAATTTGGGTTGAAAGGTTAAAGAAAAGGTGAATTCCGGTTAAAGGATTTGGAGTTAAATAGTTAATCATGAAACTATAAGGATGTTGAAAACTTTAGTGGTTGTGGTAGATGATGACTTCTAATAACGGAAATGTCGAGTTGATCGTGGAAAATAATTGAATAAATTTCATTATCAAATTATCGACTCACAATTAGTAAATTGGTTAAGCTATTGATTGGGTGTCTATAGTAATTCTACAAATTACTATGCGTTAACCTAACATCAAATAAAATACTAAGGAAAGTCGATGTGTTAAGGTGGCATTTTCGGAAACTAAATATCGAGTCGATAATCGGAAATAATTCTTCTAGTTGAAAAGTCGTTAAAGGAAATTAATGTAATTTTATTGTCATGCATGCAATTAATTCTTCTAGTTGAAAATGACCTTTTATTTTATTGTCATGCATGCAATTACGTTTTTATTAAATATAAGTAACATGAATTTTATTCATTTTTATTGAGCCGGTGGGGCCGGGTAGGCGGGTTGTTCTCCTCTTGGAAGCTCCTTGTTTAAATCGGTTAGAAATCGAGATATGTTTACTTTATCAAGAAATTCTTGGATTATGACCATTATTATGAAGACGGTCGAAGAACCGTGTTTGATGCATATTTTAATTAACGGGGGAAAAATCTTTTATGACTTTTCAGATTTGTTGATTTGTTTTTCTTCACCATGAATGGTTGTTAATGTATATGTAACCCCTACCTTATAGGGTGGAGCGGGGTGGGGGAAGTGACGAGGGTGCGTTGAGAGTGATGACCCCCACCTATTTAGGGTGGTGCGGGGTGCGTGTGGAGTGATGACCTCCCCACCTAATTAGGGTGGTGTGTGATGGACCCCCTACTTAAGAAAGTGACACGGGGTGGATAGGTTGATGACCCTCTACCTTATAGGGTGGCGTGGGGTGGACCCATCACTAAGGAAGGTGGCGCGGGATTCGTGTGAAACGATGACCCCCACCTAATTAGAGCGGAGCAGGTTGGAC
Source organism: Comarum palustre (assembly GCA_951800085.1). Classification (NCBI taxonomy): domain Eukaryota; kingdom Viridiplantae; phylum Streptophyta; class Magnoliopsida; order Rosales; family Rosaceae; genus Comarum; species Comarum palustre. The sequence continues at coordinate 7,965,706 of OX637583.1, forward strand.
CTCCACTTAAGAAAGTGACGCGAGGTGCGTTTAGATTGATGACCCCTTACCTTATTAACTAAATAAGGTGGAGCGGGTTGGGCCTTCCACTTAGGGAAGTGGAGCAGGGCATACTTAGAAGTCTTAGGAGGCTCCGACCCTAGCTTCGAAAGCTCATTGTCATGGTGAAACATCTTTCTCCATTATTTAATGTTGAGGGTTATGACTTATTTTGTTTTCAATGATTATTCGAGATTTTTCCTAATGTTGCATGCTTATGTGGTTTTAAATGAAGAAAGTTATAGGAAGACATAAAAATAAGTTTTCTTTTGAGTAACCGTAGATTTTGTCCACTCACTCTAATGTTTATTTTTAATGCTTTCCCCTGGGCCCTTGGTTTTCAAATGCCTAGTTTTATAAGGTAGCTGAGAGGAGGTCGTACGTACAGGAGACGAGGCATAGTCGATTTAGTTCGCTGATGGTAGAATTTGATTAGGTATTTATCTGTTTAGATTGCGCTGATTACCCCAATTTAGTTAGTTTGAATTTGATTATAAAACGTAGATGAAGTTACTAGAGCAGAATGACTCCAGGTGTTGGGATTGAATTATTAATGTTCGTGGAAGTGCTTAGTTGGTTTGTAGGAAGTGTTTTCCATTTCAAGAGAGTTTCGGTAAGAAGTTCCCTTGAGGTGGACTCCACAGGATTTACTTCAGGCAAAAAGGGGTTAACCTATAGTGGGTCTTGACAATTTTACTTTATATGTACTGCTCTAGTAAATAAATTGCGCTTGGGACATGTATTTCTGGGCCTTAACATTTTTTATTTTATTTTGCTTCATTATAAAAAAAAATTCAGACAGTAGCCAATGGAGATAGTGATGCGGAAAAGGTTAGCGCTTCAGACAAAGATTTTATACGAATATTGTGGATTATGGTGGTGGCCTAGATGATGGTGGCTATTATGGTATTGTGAAGCTTGTGTTGAGAATGAAGTCTGTAAAGTTTGTGGTAACGAGGATGGCTGCCTTGACTTGTATTCGATATCTGATTTACACCTACCACGTATTCATTGACTCGTATGGTCGAGCACTACAACTTTCGTTAAGAAAGTTTTCTGAGAAACTCAGTGTAGTAAAAAGTCAACTCTTGACCCTTAATTCAAACGTGTTCGAGAAATCTTTCACTACGAACGCTTCGACTCTCTTCTCGAAAATAAAAAACGCACTAACTCTGGTAACTAATTTCCAAAATGATATTAGAAATTAATATTGAAAATTCGGGGTATTACAATCACACTTAAAGCATATATACCGTGAGAACAATATCACCTTGCAAAATCGGATTTGGCCTTGTTTTAATATTTTCACATCTCTTCCTAACTTCTTGTTGAATTTGTTAAAGATTATAATCCTGATTAATTAAATGAAGTACGTTTCTTCTCAAAAGAGAAAGACAGGTCTGTGATTTTAAGATCAAAGAGTTTTGAGAGTCGATAGAGTTAGATAAAAGAGTTAGTGAGTAGCTAACAGCGTTAGTCAATATAGGTGAGGTATCTATGTGTAAGCAGATCGAATGAAAATTTACTCCCCACCCTCATCTCCATCCACCTGGTTGAATGTCACATGTCATATCTTTTAATTAATTTAATCATGATTAACAACATTTATTTATAATATATTCTAATTTTACTTTAAATCACTCATTTCCTTTTTTTCTTCTTTTCATTTTAAATAAAATAACGAAACCTAACAAATTTAGGACTACTCAAGATTAAAAAAGATAATTTCTAGGTATATGTACACAACTGGAACCCTTTTTTAAGAATAATTACCAAGTCTACATCCTTCTTAGAATGCAAGGTAGTAAATTAAAGAGGAATGCGAGTCTAATTTTACCCACACTGCATTTCTTGTTAACACCATGATGTTCTTGATGTATATAAAATGTCAGGACCCATCATGAATTGTCCCCTTATGCCTGAGGTAAATCCTGCGGGATCCACCTCAAAGAAGATTTTACCATAACCTTCATTGAAATGGATAACCCTTAACTATTTTTACGGCACACCCTGAAACTTTATGTTATTTCTAATATTTGTGACTGTACTCACACAAATGATCTAACTGCCTACGTACCCTTTGAAAATGATCAAGTCACTTGTAGTTCAACTCCACTAACATTACCTTTTCAATTCCTTCAATGATCATAACTTAACTGACAAACATCAATTAATCCTCGTCATTCGATCAATACGAGTATAAACAACCGTGCGTGTGCACGATCAATACGTAAGACGAGCATAAACAACCGTGCGTGTGCGCGTGCGCACACACACACACACACACACATACATATATATATGGTCTTTCCACTAAGGTATCCATTTTTTGACATATATGAGGGATCGAGTATTAGACCAACTTTTCGATCATATATCAACAGCTACACCGTTCAATACTTAGATTCATATATGTAGATTATTTATGCAAAATTTCAATCAATTTGGTGATAGTTAAGTTTTTGAACTAACCGAAATCAATTGACGCATCAAATCTGCCAAATATGAACCGTTCATGCTTATTATTTTAATTTACAGTTTTGAACACCTTATCGATCATCAATTGGATGAAATTTTACAGAGATGATCTACAAATATAAATCTATATGTTGGACGGCGGAGATGTAATTCGGTGATCAAAAAGTTGGTCTAATCCTTGATCCCTCATATATGTCTAAAAAAGAATCCCTCAGTGGACTAATTATAATTGAAAGGTGCGGACGTCCACAGCTGAGAAACTCGCTCTCTATATATAGCCCCCTTCTAATATGGGATCCCTTTTCTTGACATACATGAGGGATCGAGGATTAAACCAACTTTTTGATCATCAGATCACATCTCTACCGTCTAATATATAGATTTATATATGTAGATCATCCATGCAAAATTTTATCCAATTTGGTGATCGATAAGGTGCTCAAAACTGCAAATTAAAATTATAAGCATGAACGGTTCTTGTTTGGCAGATTTGATGCATCAATTGATTTCAGTTAGTTCAAAGCCTTAGCGATCACCAAATTGGATGATATTTTGCAAAAATGATCTACATATATGAATCTAAGTATTGAATAGTGGAGATGTTGATATGTGATCGAAAAATGTTGGTCAAATGTTTGATCCCTCATATATGTCAAAAAAATAAATCCCTTTAATGATAGTGGTATTTGAGGTAACGAGGGTATATATATATACCCTCGTTACCTCAAATACCACTATCATTAATATCATTAACAAATGCATAATGGCCAAACCAAAATTTATAATTCTCGATCGGCCTCCCCCACTCCTAATATTAGTGGGAATCCAGAGTTTATGTCAGGACCCAACCCGGATTAACCCCTTTAACCCGAGGTAAATCCTGCGGAGGTCACTTCAAGGGAACTTTACCGAAACCCCCTTGAAATGGACAACCCTTCCTGCAAACCAACTAAGCACTTCCATGAACATTAATAATACAACCCTAACACCTGGAGCCATCCTGCTCCCCCAAATCCCATATTCGCTTCACAATCCCAATCAAACTAGCTAAACTGGGGTAATCAGAGCAATCTAAACAGATAGAAACCTAATCAAATTCTAGCGTCAGCATACTAAATTGATTATGCCTCGTCTCCTGTACCGACCTCCTCTCAGCTAACCTGTTAAACTGGGCATTTAAAAACGAATGGCCAAGAGGAAAATATTTTAAAAAAATAAACGTTATAGTGAGTGGATAAAACAACTAATTACTTACGAAATCGTAAATTAACGTTTTCCCAGCATTTTGTTCATTTAAAACTTCTTATGCATGCAACACTGAGAAAATCTCAAATAAACATCAAAAACAAAATAAGTCACAACAACTTAAAGACTTAAAATTCAACCTTAAATAATAGCCATAAATCTGGGAATTCGCAATAAAATAAACATAACTAAAATTCCGCTGATGTAAACCAATGGCTTACGGAAAGGGAGAAACCCACCTTTCTGGCTTACCGGCTCAATATATGGAATAAATTCATGTTACTTATAATTAAATAAAAATGTTATTGCATGCATGTCATTAAAATCGAAAGTCCACTTATAGTACTTAATGTGATCTTCTCAATGCTCGGAATACTCCTCGAGCGCCATCTCTAAATATCAATATGGTCGAGTCCATCTCATGTTCGACCATAGGCTGTAAAATTAATCCAACAAATCAGTCCTTATTACCACTGACTTGATCATTCCTAGTTTCACTAGGAAATACTAATTTGACCAGGAGTTGACCAACTCATTCATTTTCAACCATTAGATATAATTCCGATTATCGACTAAAATTTAGTTTACGATTACCCAACCTTAACACCTCGAATTTCCTTACTAATTCAGTTGACATTAAGGTTAACGCATATTGATTTATGGAATTACTATGGACACCCAATCAACAGCTTAACTAATTTACTAATTGTGAGTCGATAATTCGATAATGAAATTTATCCAATTATTTTTCACGCTCATCTCGACATTTCCGTTATTGAAAATATTATCTTCGTCTCAACTAAAGTCGTCAACATTCTTTTTAATTCCATACTTCATTATTTATCTCTAAATCCTTTACTTTGAATTTCACATTTTCTTTATCCTTTTTTAACCCAAATTATTAACTTCCTATAAATAGAAAGTTTTCATAGAGAAATTTTCACACAATAGAAACTTCCCAATTAGGGCAGGTTTCCTGTATCGACTCAATTTACGATTTCGTAAGTAATTTAGTTATTTCCGAGTAGCCACATTATATCTATATTTTTGATATAAAATAAAAGATCTGGATATATATATTTTTGAACAATATCTGATATTTCTTTAAAAATTAAAAGATTTTATTCCCTTAAATAGCTTTTTTTTAACGTAATAACTTTGTTTGTTTGTTTTGTAACCTATGTTACCCAAAAAAAATCCGCTTCGTGCGGGTATGAATTTGATGATCGAGAGCCTCTCCGTTCCCAATTTCAAAACATAACCGTTAGAAGAGCCTCCATCCCAAACGTTTCTTCTCTCTCTCATTCCACACCAAATCCAGACCGAAACAATTTCACAGATGCCGGCGACGATAGAGGAGGCGATGACGACCACGGAAGCGCAAACCTCGATGATGATTGGCGCAAACCTCAAAGATCACAAGTCTATATAATCTGGGTCTGCCTTCGTATCTCATCTGTCTCGTTCGCTCTCTTGATTCCCGAATTTCTATTACTCGATCGATCTCTAGCGTGATTTGTGATTCTAGATATTGTTTCCCCCAATTTCTTCCAAGAAATCAGATAAGCCAATGAGACCGTTCAGCTTCAACGCGTGGGTAAGAAGATTCTAGTCTTCATTTCTGGTTCTTTCACTCTCAATCAAATCTCTTGCTCATACAGGTTAAAAAAATATCATGGTCATTTTGTTCACACTGGTTTGCTATCGAGAATTGGTGGATCTGGACCGATACTCTTATTGTGCCAATATTCCTTCTGGTAAGATTTGTTTTTGTTTGAATTTTGTACTCTTTTTTATTTATTATTATTACCTCTGTTGAATGTGATATGGACACAAATCTTGGTTCTAATTCTTCTCTGTGGAATCTATTATCCTGTTGCCAGTTTTAATTCAATCCATATGGGAGGTTTGATTTTTCACCGAAGAATGTTTATCTGAAAATTGTTACCTTCATTATCTCAGATCATAATAACTAAGAAACCGTGTACAACCTAAGGTGGATTATAAAATTTTATTTTGATGGATTAGTTATATATGACTATGGGTAGTCTTGGCCCCGCATATGGGGTCAATTGTGAAATTGAAAGAAAACAATGCACAGCGACCGTTTTAATCTTCATACTTTTTATATGCATGCTTTAGATATACTTTAGCATATGTCACTCTTCTAAAAAAAGTAGCAAATGTGATATGGACAAAAAAGTCGCATTCTTCTCAATCTAATGCCAATTTGGTTGATTCACTATGAGAGTCTATGAGCTTATTGATTGGCCATCTTGATGAAATTTTTTTACAGTATATATGTGGTTGCTGATAAATCTATTTAATTTTTTGATAGCTAGGTGGAGGATAGATTAATTATGCCTTTAAAATTTGGAGCTTTAACTGTTAAATCTGGCTTCCATAAATTTCATTTGGATAGAGCTTCATGTGATCCTCTCTTCTCATATAGCTGACCCTCATGTATGGAAGTTAATTTGGAGCGTCCATTCTATGCTTAAAATTAAGCATGTCTTATGCAAGGTTTATGCTAATGCTGTACCTACCTTTATGAATCTGTTTCATGGGCAAGTAATCAACTCTCCAGTCTGCCCACTGTGCATATGATCCGTTAATAACCTTGGACCCGAAAAGTGTGGTTCGGCCTTCCTTTTTGGGTATAAATCTTGATTGTTGCTCAGTAACTACATTTGACAGATGGTTATTAGGAGTTATTCTTCATATCCAACTAAGTAAGAAGGACAATAGGAGCTTCTTAGTTGGATTGCTTTGGAGTTTTGGGAGGCGTGATGCAAAGCTGTTTATGAGCGACTGTCTTTGGATCCAAGTCATCCAACCATTGTTCTGTGGAAGGTCAAATTCTTGTTATCCTTTACTGTAATATTCAGTTAGGAATTGAAACTGTGGTTACCCTGTTTTTGAGTTTAATGAAAATATTTTTTTTGTTTGATTTGATTTGATTGAGAAAGGCGAACTATTTATTATTTGATTTGATTTTTTCTGGCAGATTTTGGTTGTTGTTTCTGTGCCTATTTGTGATTGATATCTATGATTCAGGTTCGACTTTTTTCTTTTGTTGGGTATTATTAAATGATACATACACTGATTTAATTACACTGTTCATTTAGTGTTTTTTTGCTTTGAATAAAAAGCAAATAAAAGGAGTCGAAAGAAATTGTAACATGTGTGTATAGTTTTATGAGTATGTATGATGTGTTTAAGCATCATTCAAATTTGATACGTTTTGTGATGATCAAGCAATAGAATTTTAATGTATGACATTTGCATACTGAGAATCACATCCATATTTACATCTAATTATGTATTTTCTGTTGTCCATCTTTGAATATCATATTTCCATCATCTGCTTGCATTTTGTGTGTGAAATTAACATAAGTTCATCAGTGCTAACCTTCCTCTTCACCAGGTTTATTGATATGAAACTGTGCAGATAAGGAGATTTTGATATAAGTTCCTCAGAAGCCAACAAAGTAGCTAAGAAGCTAGAACAAGGGGAGGTAAGACACTGATTCCTGTGTATTTTGATTGGTTGGAACTATTGTCAAATGCTTTTTCTCTTTTGTTAAACCCTTCATCATCTAGTATCATTGGATCTCCACTTTCAAAACCGGCATTTATGCATATTTGGGGACTTCTCTTTTCATATTTTTTGGTTTATCTGATTACTTAGTGAAGTACTCCATTTTGGCCACTAAATGTACAACAAGTGAAATATTAGCCACTAAATGAAAATTTAAAAGTTTCTGTGCCCTTTGACAATAACCAATACATCTCCATCAATATCAGATTTTGCTTGCGATCTTAAAAAATTGGTAATGCAGCAACTGTTTCATATCATAATGAGTAACAGTTCACCCCAACTATCATATATTCGTTGCATATTTCCTTTCTAAATTAACATATGAATTTAAATTAACATATTTCCTTTCTTATCAGCTCCAAGAACAATCAAGTACTATATGTTTGTTGCATGTTTTTGTTGTTAGGAAACCTTTGAAGAGTAGATCATATGCTCGATGATAAGAGTGTAGCTCAGTTTGGTCATCTTCACATAAGCAATGTACTTTTTAATGTGCAGTTTGGAGCTTAGTGGAAAGACAATCGCGTTTAGATCCTATAATCTGGTAAGGAATTCGTCTTTCACAGTGATTTTTTTAACTATTGGTTCAGCAATCCTTTCTTTAAACCTAAATTAATTCATGTATCTGTTTTGTGGAGTATCCTGAGGTAAAGAGATGAACTGAAGAATCAGTACAAGTTTGACCGATGGAGTACGAGTTTGACTATTGGAGCCACTCGAATGTTTCCTTAACTTTGATAAGTATTTCGCTTCCTTTTTACTTGAACTGTTTGTTTTGTTCTGCATGCATTTTTGAATTGGATTTGAGAGTTTGATTCTCTAATCTGCTCTGGTTTTTGGTTGGTGCTGCTCTGCCTTTCGTAATAAAAGGTATTGTTCAATTATGCCTATTCTGTGGTATGTGGTTCGTTTTCCTTTACTACCCTCGGGGATAAATTTCTGTAGAATCACACAGATTGTGGAGCAGGGCAGACTAAAACACACACTCAGAGAGAGAGAGAGAGAGAGAGTAAAAGATTGGTATCAGAGAGAGAGAGAGTAAAAGATTGGTATCAGAACAGTTGATTCCAGATTCAAGTGTCTATCAAACCAGCGTATCAATTTGGGTACTTTGCTTCAATTTCTTCTCTATGGCTGTTCTTAAACTCTACTGCCTCTGGTAATTTGCTCTGATTTTTATATTTTCTTGTGGAATCGCATATATTTGATTACATGTATCATTTGGTGACCTGATTAAAGTTAGTTCCAGGCTCTTTTTATCTCATTTGGTGACCTGATTAAAGTTAGTTACAGGTATGGTCTGGTGATCTCATTCAAATGCCTTTGGGTAGTCTTTGTTTTGTCTTCTGTTAATCAATTTTTATGCAATTTTTAAGTTTCTTTAAGTTTCTAAGTGAAGAACCAATCAACAAGTGCCCCCAAGCGTCTTTAAGTTTCATGAACTATCTCTTGAATTGGTCAAGTAGAAGAAAACAGCGTTACCACATCAACTGTAGTTCCATGCTAGTGCACCATGAAAAGAGATGAAACTAAAAAACAAACAAACGATTAATAAACAGGCTAAATTTTCACAATTAGTGGGAAAGAAGAAGAAAACAAAAAGGATTACAGAAGTAACTTTGATAAAATCACAGATCTGATTAGCATTTTGTCGTTTCAATGTCACAGCATTTGCTTATAAGTGTTGCATTTCCTTGAGTTATCTAGTGCATCACAGTACATGCATACCATCAATCGCCTAAACAAATATTATCTTTCTTCTATATGCTTTTGTATTCGCAATATGTACGTCAATAGCTCATTTGTTGAGGGCATATTTTCATTTGAAAGCTAAAGGGATGTCCATTGTTGCCTTTTGATATCCTTGACATACCTATCATGTCTGCATGGAGTCTTGTATGTTTTACAGTTGTAATAGTACTTTTCTCCTGATGAGGCTCTGACTATTTCTTTCTGTTTTCTATTTTCCAAAATCATGTTTTTACTGTATGTTTATAAGGGTAGCTATGATGCATAGCCGGATGCTGAAAAATATGATAGTACTCTTGCATATTTTTTCTTTTACTCGTCTTATGCAGTACGTCCACAATTTTTTTTTCTTCAGGTTGCAATATAACAAGAGCTGAAGCAAGTTTCTCTACAACAAGTATGACAGCCTATTCCATCAGCAATTGTAACCAAATTAACCTCCAACTACAACATCCTATTTTTTTGAAGGCTACCACAATATACATCGAAAGGTGATGTTATCAGGACATGAGTAATTAGATTTAGACCACAAAATCAATCAAAGAGCTTAGCTATCGAAATTGAGAAATTTTGCATCTTGGTTTGTTTGATTGTTTTATTAAGATGGGTGTTGTTTGAGGTTTGGTATTTTGGCAGATTAAGAATCAGTATCTTCTATTTGGATTCTAATGAAGCGCTAAATCTTCTGGGTTTCTTCTCTTTTTGCAATTACTGTTGTAGGCTTTCAATTTGAATGATGAAGATGACCAAAGTGATATTGCAAAACCTCTTGCTGTGTCTCCAATCATCATCAGGTATTTCATTTTTGGGTTGTTTCTTTTGGTGGGGTTTTCTTACTTTTTACTCTGTCATTATCTAGCTTTAATTTACCAATATCTAATTCAATTTCCCTGGTCTGCCTACTGCATGTGGATGTGAATATGTTCGTTACAGGCTATGAATGACAGGGTATGATATACTTAGAATGATTAAGATAAGCTACAAGGCCTAACACCATATTAATCATTTTGGCTTCTGGGTTTCTTCTCTTTTTGCAATTACTGTTGTAGGCTTTCAATTTGAATGATGAAGATGACCAAAGTGATATTGCAAAACCTCTTGCTGTGTCTCCAAACAATCATCATCAGGTATTTCATTTTTGGGTTGTTTCTTTTGGTGGGGTTTTCTTACTTTTTACTCTATGTCATTATCTAGCTTTAATTTACCAATATCTAATTCAATTTCCCTGGTCTGCCTACTGCATGTGGATGTGAATATGTTCGTTACAGGCTATGAATGACAGGGTATGATGTACTTAGAATGATTAAGATAAGCTACAAGGCCTAACACCATATTAATCATTATGGCTTCTCAAAATACCAGTGCCATGCATTTTTCAACTGCTATTAAAACTCAAAAAGAGGACTGGAAGGTTTGTGCTTTTCATCCCTCTTTTGCAGTCCGTGTTGTTATGCAATATCAGGAATGTGTAGTTGATCCTTTCCCAATCTACAGATGTATGTTCGGGAACCTGCAGCACCATTTGTTTCGATGGCAGGAATGATTCCAATCAAGTACCAGAAACTTGTCGCTGCCGCATACTAATGGTTCTTTTTCACATTTAAAGGAGCTTCACCTGCTTAGAGTTCTTTCACTTTACACTTTTTTTATATATACTTAGTTGGTCAGGTTTGTTAAACTTTATTTTTGCTATAGAGGTTGATGTTGTTTCTATTATTCAGATGAAGCCTAAACTCACCGTAACAAGACCAAAGGAGCCACAATTTGAGACATCTCAGCATGTGCGCTCAGTTAGAGTGAAGAGTACTACTGGAAGGAGGGGCCAAAATTCATTCAATTCATTATACTGATGTTTTTATCAATTCATTATGTTGGCATGCTATATTCACAGAGTCCTGCTTATGGATGACAATAAGTGGCGGACATGGATGATGTTGGAGAAAAAATTTATCTGGGAGTGCCAATTCCGTGGACGCAGAAATGATGACATGGTTTTGACAGGTAAAAATTATCTTGGTTACATCTCCAATATACATTATAATCATTTGATCTTATACATTATAATTCATGCTCGATGTTATCTCATGGGTTATTGGGTTTTGATTTGGTGAGGGAGGGGACGAATCTGAGTGGTGTGTTTTAGAATGAATGCTATGATGTCAATTGAATGAGAACATTTATTTTACTTCTCTAAACAGCTAATTTTCCAAATTCTTGCTTGATTGATATGCTGCGGTGCTTATAAGTCCCATTACACTATGCAAATACTGTCAGACAAGATTCAGAATCATGTGACCAAACACTGTGAATATGGTGTGATTGTTTGTCATTGTGCGAGTGTTGTATGTATGATTGTCTACTAATTAAATTTTTCTTTTCTTTAGTATATGATGTCGATGACTCGAAAGTGGATGAGAGGCCAAAGAAGCAGAAATGAAAGAAGAGGTGAACTCTAGTTCTGAACTACTATATCTTCATTTTAAGAGGCATTTTTTTGGTTTCTTCATAAGAAAAAAATATAATTCGCGGATTGTATGGGAATGTATTGCTCAGCTATTCGTTTTAATTTGGTCTGAATTTGTAATGTCATTTTTATCATTTGTTTCCATAGCTTTATAATTCAATTAGCTCTGTTTAATTTGGTATACTGCCGAAATCCAATAGCCATATGACTATTTGCTTGCAACATCAAATTGCAATTGATCAAAGTACCCATTGGTTTTGTGGGTAGGTGGCAGTTGGGACCTGTAGATTGTTAGTGTTCAAGAACATGATCAGGGTGTAGCTGAGGTTATATTTTTGATGATCATAGAGATATTTAGACATTGAGTTATGAGTCATTTCAAATTCTTATGTTCGTTACTGGTAGCAATCCAACTTCGAATTAGTGCTTTGAAATGCTCTATTTGTTCTTAATTTAAGATTAGTTAACTGAAAATCACAGCGTTGCTTCATGAGTTAATGATGTAAAACAGTGTTGAAAGTAATTGAGAAATAAGAGTAGTGCTCATCAAAACTGAATTACAAAGTAGCACGATTAATTGTTTGCCTGAATTGATTAATATTAGAGTTGAGATAAATAAACACATGAGTGCAATAGCTCTAGGTTCTCATGTGTTATTTTCTGCCACAGGCAAGACATGAACTAGATAAAACAGTCCGTTTCCTGTGTAAAAAATTGAAGTACATGTATTTTCATTATCTCTGCATTGTAGGTTTGAAAATTTAGAAGGCTGTACACTATTCTAGCTTTTCATGATTACTTTTATTATCATTGTGATATAGGAACACATTACCAAAAAGACTTTGGTCACTGTTGTTTATGTAGTCTTCATGCTATTAGTCTTTAGCTTCAAGTTGGCAAACCTTTTAAGTAGTTCATCTCCGAGCTTCAATTTTATTTTTTATCGTTTCCAGGTCTTATGTAAAAGTTTCTTAACCTCAAAATGTTACTGTAAGCTATTAGCAGAACATGTACTCAGGTTCTTGAATTTTCACAATCGTTTCCATAGTCGGCAAGCTATTAGCAGATCATGACAGGAAAATTTGTAAATCAAGGTCCTGCAATGATTCACCAACAGCAAGAAACTCTGCATCCCCAACAGTTCAATGTTGCTTATAGCTTGCCGACTCCTTCAGGTAATACTTGGCCTTACTGAATCACCCTCATTGGTTTTGTGCTTGCAATTTTATATAAAGCTGTCTCACCAAAAGAGTGTCAGTATGCGTTGATACATTGTTCGTTAGGAACATATATGTGATTCAAATAGATTGTTGAATAATGTAATGTGGTTGCTTTCCGTAATGCTTATACATTGACATGCTTATTTTCAATGTTTTGAATTTAGATTCCCAACTGAATGAAATTAGAGCAGTTGATGGAGTATTTCACTTATGATGGACCAATCGTTTACCAAATGGATCTGCACATATAAGGTACATGATTTAAACAGCGAATAGGCAAACACAAAATCTTGGTTAGGCACACATTGTTAACTTGCATATGCATCTCTGATTTAGGACACAAGGACATCCACAGTTATTGAGTCAACCACAACCAAGTCAAGTCCTGTCATGGAATGATCAAGGACCCACACAACTTTCTGGGTATCTGGTGTGGCTTTCAGTCTTTACCTTTTTGAGTTCTGAAAAGGTTGAGGGATATGATTTATGTATGAATGCTATTCATATATTCTTTTTCTTTTTTACTTCTGGGTTTTCATACTGTGGTTTTTTGGTTGGTTATTACAGTGCCGGTTATTAAGGTTGTGGTCGACAAGACATGATCGGCTTTGGAGGAAAATCAGGTTCGTCTATTTCTGAGGTCTGGGTATGGTTTTCCATTTTTGTTGTAACTGATTTTTTTTTCAACTTAGAGTGATTCTTATGTTTAAATTGGCTCTTGGTAATTATTGGGTTTTAGATTTCAATTAATTATGCCGGTTTATAATTGGAAGGGTAAGAATTTGTATTATTATTATTTTTATAACTTTAAACTTTTTTTGGGTTTGTTCATGTAAATTTTTTGTGTTTCCATTTTGCAAGTGTCTTTAGTCCTTATCAAAGGCTTACAGCAGTTGCTATGTCTAAATTGGCTCTTAGGTTTATAAAACTTCATATTTTTAGATTTCTATTTCAGTTTCATGTTGTGTTATGTTTATTCATTAACTGATTGTGGGTTGTTTATTTGACTTACTCTTTGGACTTGATTAATGATTGCTGTCTGATTATGTTTTGTGTGTGAGAAAACTTGGGTATTGCTTAAATCGGCTCTTAGGTTTATAAAACTTCGGATTTTTAGATTTCTATTTCAGTTTCTTGTGTGTTATGTTTATTCATTAATTGATTGTGGGTTGTTTATCTGACTTACCTCTTTGGACTTGACTAATGACTGTTGAATCTACATATGTTTTGTGTCAGAAAACTTTGGTATTGCTTAAATGCTTAATAGCATTTGTTTTGAGTTTCTTTTTTGGCTTTCAAAGATTAAGAAATAACAGTAAAGGATCAAGCAACTGCAAATTTAGGGGTTGACTCCTGTTGGCTTAAATGCTTATATTCTTTGGAAGAGTTGTTGACTACTGTTGGCTTAAATGCTTATATTCTTTGGAAGAGTCGTTGACTACTGTTGTTGGATACACTTGGAAAGTATAAGTTCAATTGCAACTCTGGGCATTCAATCTTCTTCTAATGATTAACCTTCGGGTAGGTTTTGATAGAGAGCAGTTGAAAGTCTAGGGTATAGGATCTGAACTGCAAATTTCAAAACTTTTTGTTATTTGAACCATTTGCTTAACATGTACATGCATACTAATTGTGTAATGTATAATGCACTTATAGTAGTGATGTACCCGCAGCATCGTGCGGGCAATCTTGCTAGTATAATCTATTCTTTATAGTACCCCAATGGGTGTTTAAAAGTGCCCCGGCGGTTTTGCCACCTATTTTTCGTTTTAGTAACTGCTTTGGCACTCCTTGATATAAAAGCCACACGACGCCACTTTGTTCTGTCTTGATCAAAATTTGTTTTGTATCTGACCATCAATCTGATTGTTGAACCACTCTTCTTCGATCACCTTTATACCTATGCTCTTTTGATACTGATTTCCCAATCTCTATACCAACATACCGAAAAGTTCTGTCATCACTTTTGCGTTTATTCAATATTTAGTTATGCATCAAAATTTTTAATAGGTTGTCTTGTTTACCTCAATTTGATTTGGGGTTTTTCTCTTTGCTGCAGTACGAGACATCGATTCTACCGGTATATCTTAATTTCAATGAATAGCTTATCAGTATTTCTTACCGGTATATCTTCTTTCTCTGTTTACTTTGGTTTATGGGAAAGATTCGATCTTCATTACATTAAGTTTCATTGCTGATTTGCGGTGCAACAGTGCATTATTTGCCGAGTTTATGTATTTCCTTGCATGAAGCAACTGTAAGTCTCTCTTTTTTGACATAGAAGAAGATTGAGGCATGCTCAAGCAGTTGTTCAAATTGCAATTGAAGGGGTTCAAACCAGGTGAGTCTTCTCTGACACCTATGTTTCATTAGTTTAGTTTCTTACACAAGTTGGAATTGAGGAATAGAGAATGGATTTGAGTAACTGGGTAAACTTGACATTATGAATATGCAGGCGCGCATGATGAGGAAGAGTTTGCAGCATCATAGTATTGTTTCACAGGTATTTGCTTCTTTGAATTTTAATTGTACCAAGGGGGAAAGCAGATAACCAAGAGAGAGTAATGAATAAGTCATGTTGAACATTTTGCACTAATATATGAATGATTTGGATTTCAGGACTTTGTTAGTTTCTTAATATCTGTTTCCCCGACTTTGTCTAATGGAACGTTTTGTTGTGTTGCAAAGTTTCAAATTTCGGTGGATATCGCCCAATTTGGATAGCGATTGTAAAGATTGGAACTTCGAGGACCAGGTAAGTTAATGTTGACTTTTATGTTGTCTGTTTATCAATGACCTGATGATAAACTTTGATTTTGTTATATTTTATCTGAAGAGTACACTTCTATAGCAATCAGAAGCTCATGATTCCTAATGAGTATCCTATTCCTATTTAGATACGCTGCTGATCAAATAGATTATGAGTACACTACATATTTGGATATGCTGCCGATTAAATATATTATAAATTCAAGGCATCATTCTCTCTTTAGATAATAAACCTATTTGAGTTAGCCAGAAAATAATGTTGCCATAACAATCCCTAACCTTTAGATTCTAATGTTATTCTTAATGGATATAAATTACTGTATAGCTCTCTAAGTGCTGCTTTGTTTTAACCATATACGTGCTCTACTATATTTACTATTTTCTTTTACCATGTTTCAGTTTTATTTTAGTTTGGGGGTGCCTGCTTAAAATGCTATTTTTTTTCATTTTTCAGGCCATGTTGCTACTTTCTTCTGATGGTGCAGGTTCTAATCTTTATGTGGCTAAAGTGTTTTTTGATATGCACTTTATTACTGGTATGTATCATGTAATATGATTTTTTTATTCTATTAACACACATGCTATCTGTACTGTACTTATATCACTCTTAGAATTCTAAGTTATATCATGGTTTTTAATTATGTTGTCCATTGGGTAAACTTTTACGGCTTTGACGTCTTTGGGAATAATTTAAACAATTGCTAGAACTTGGAAAGGTTTTGGAAGAACTTGCATGTCTCGTACAACGAATGGTTGTGAGAAACATTTAACTGCTAAGCTTTAAAGTTAACTTCTCATTAGGCCCTTACAGACTTGTTTTTATTATTTTTATTTTTTTGGATACAAGTGGGGCAAAAAAGGCCCAAACAGAAAGCAAAGCACAAAATTAAGTAGCAAGAGCTACATTCTTACTTTTAACAGAATCACACAAGTCATCTAAGAGAGCATTGACAACTTGTGTCTTGTGGAGGAGTTGCTGAAAATATCCTCTATAACAGTGAAATATCACAAATAGAGAGATTATTCTTCAAGTACGTGTATCTGCAAAAAATACTATGCAGAGGATGCAAGTCTTCCACACCCTTGTCAGAATCAGATTCTATGATGAAAGAAGTGCCCAGTTCTCGATCTAGCTAGTATCTGATCCAACAAAAGGCCCCAACTCTTAGCTTCGATAACAGAACCCTTACCCAGACTTGCAGCAAAAACCCAGTTGCCATTATAATCCCTCTAAACACCCCCGGCTCGGCTCGGCTCGAGTGAAACAATTTTGAGTTCTAGCACCATCTATATTATTCAGCTTCATCCAACCCAAAATAGGTTTGGGCCAGCATAAACTAATAGGAACTTATAATTTTGAGATGAAGAGCCAATATCATGATTCCACTCAGTCACACTATTTAAAATGATAGCAGTAGGGTCAAAAGGATACCTGAAATCCTGATCGAAATTTTTTTTTGCATCTCCATTTCTGAATACCAGCAGGATAGTTTCATTAGCCCGATAGGAAGAGAGTTCTGCCAATTGGTCAAATGGGTGCAGACTTGTAGTCATTTCCAACAGTCACCCTATTTTATTTCTTGGCTATTTGGGATTTGTAGGCTTGCACTGGTATTGACTTGGTTTGTTTAAGTGCACTGTATAGTTGAAAGTAATTTCTAAGTAATTTATTGAGGAAAAACAGCAATACTTACTCAGGTTCTTTTTCTCTTGCTGATCAGTGTGGCTTCTGTTTTGTGTTATTGAGATAGATAACTTCTAGGCATGGTGATTAGGGGTGTTTCTTTTTTGAATCAGATTCTATGATGAAAGAGGTGCACAGTTGTCGATCTAGCTAGTATCTTATCCAACAGAAGGCCCCAACTCTCAGCTTCGATAACAGAACCCTTACCCAGACTTGCATCAAAAACCCAGATGCCATTATAATCCCTCAAAACACCCCCGGAGCCAGTGAAACAATTTTGAGTTCTAGCACCATCTATATTATTCAGCTTCATCCAACCTAAAAGAGGTTTAGGCCAGCATAAACTAATAGGAACTTATAATTTTGAGATGAAGAGCCATGATCATGATTCCACTCGGTCACTATTTAAAATGATAGCAGTAGGGTCAAAAGGATACCTGAAATCCTGATCGAAATTTTTTTTGCATGTCCATTTCCAAATACCAGGATAGTTTCATTTGCCCGATAGGAAGAGAGTTCTGCCAATTGGTCAAATGGGTGCAGACTTTTGTAGTCATTTCCAACAGTCACCCTATTTTATTAACGGTAAGTACATGTTCTGTGAAGCAAAAAGCTCCTTTCCCTTCTTATTCTACCATGTGATGTGCTATATCGTTTTGCTTAAATTTCTGTATTGACCTACTCATATTTCTTGGCTATTTGGGATTTGTAGGCTGTATAGTTAAAAGTAATTTCTAAGTAATTTATTGAAGAAAAACAACAATGCTTAGGTTTTTTTTCTCTCTGCTGATCAGTGTGGCTTCTGTTGTGTGTTATTGAGATGGATAACTTCTAGGCATGATGAATTAGGGGTGTTTCTTTTTTGATTGCTATTGTTCAAAAGAGATTTGCTGTTCAGTTCAGTATTGTATAAATTGGATTTGCCAACTAATTTCACCATGTACATATTGTTGATATATGCTTCTATATAGCTGGATAGTCACAACCTAATTATCCAAACTGAATATCAAGATAATGAAAGTGATACAGGCTGAAAATTTATTGGTTAATGGCCAATTACAGAAATACTTATATGAACCTAAATATGCATTTTGTTTTTCTGTAGCTTGAGAGGAAATAATTGTCTATATTTGTATCAGCTGCATTCTATTCTACTACTGAATTGCAGAAGAATGCTGTTATGGGTTTAGAATTTGGCGACAGTCAACAAGTTTGTTGTTCCCTTTATGGTACGGGAGTTGTAGAATTTGGATTCTGATTATGGGTTTTCTTATTGTTGTTACAGCATCAACATTAGCTTTTTGGAATCCTCTTTGATTTGAAGCCGATTAAAATTAGTAGGTATTCCGCTGCGCTCATATGTTTTATGCATATGGCTACAGTTCCAATTGAAGTTCATGTAGTTATTGATATCCCTGGTGAGTACTTTTCAATTCTCCACTTTGTTCTATTGGGTTTTTTTTCTATTATTTGAATATGATTCGTAATGAGCAATAATTTCCCTTATATAACAATTGTGCTCCAACTATTTTACTGTTGTGAAGCCGCAACCCAATTAAAGCCGATAAATTGGATTGAGAAGCTAGTCGACCAGCCGAGAGAAAAGCCAAACCCTGTCGATCTCTCATCCACATGCTCCCAGACCCAGTCAAGCATCCTATCTCCTCTACCTGCTCCGCTGAACTTTTGATTGTCTATATTTCAACCAACTCTGCTCCCTCTCATCAAGTCTCCTTGTCTGCTCCTTGATCTCCCCGACCCTGCTCTCTCTGCACCAACTACCCACCATACCCACTCAGAAGAGATATGTGAGCTATATCTCTGTCCTCACCATCACTCTACCCATTCTCATATCTCCTTTCTTTCAGTTCGATGCCTGCAACAAAATCGATCGTGCTCTCTCCTCCGACGCCAATGCAGGCAATAAATGTTAAGGTTCTTTCCCTACTTTTCTCTTCCATTTTATGTTCTTATTTCATAAGATTGAACTCAAATTTGAAAAGCCGTAAATATGTGTTTCTGGGTTTTGAACCCTATCTCCAGGCACTAGGTTTTTTCGCGTTCCAGTAACTTTTGTAAGCTCAGGCGAGTATCTTATGTCCCTAGAAAGGTTGAGGCGAAGATCGAGAAACCATGGAGGAGCTATTGAAGCAACTTTGGATGTTCTGAGTCTAGGCTAAGGGCTGCAGGTTGACACCTCAATTGTGGCTAAGTGTGGACGATAACTAGGAGGAGAGGAGCTTCTGTGGCGGCTGGGGTTGAAACAGAGGCTTAAAGTCGTTTGGGAATATCAGAGGTAAGGAACATGTTTTTTGTTGTTAATATTGCTGATGTTGCTGGTTCAAGTCTTCAAATTTCGAAAATCATAAGTAATTGTAGAAAAATGATTTTGCTGTGATTCTAGTTCTCAAGTGATCATTAGAATGTCTACTACAAATGCCATGAAGACACCAGCCTCAAATTTTTAGCCTAACTATACTGTTTTTAGCCAAAATAGTCTGCTGGTCAGAAAGTCAGGATTTTGTTTTATGATTTTCAGATTTCTGTTTTTAGTTGGATTCTTTGCTTTTGAGTTGTTGTTTTGATATGAAATTGTACATATGTAATGATTAGATTATAGGGTTACTAAATGTGTCATTAGTTTCTGAAATTGAAGGTGGAGCCAAAGGTTGAGGTGCTTAAAGCTAGCTATAAGATTTAGAACTACTTTTACTTACTGCTTCTTTGTTTAGTTGTGTTGTATTGATGTTGTTTAGTCCTTTAAATTGTAAACTTTGTTTTATTCTTTTTGAAACATTATTTTTAGTTATGTTTAGTAGATTGAAGTTTTGTGTCACAGAGTTTCTTATTTGCTTTTAGATTTTAAGTTTAGGTACTTTACCAGACAATTTTCAACAAAACTTAGCTCTGTTACTGAACTTTGAAAATTCATAATTAATTCAAGAAAAATCGTTTTAAGATGATTCCAAGTCTTAGAGTTTCTTTTGTGTGTCTACTACAAGTCTTTAGAAGGATGAAAGGTAGATTCCATACAGATTTGTACACTATTTGCTGTGAAGGTGACTGGGTCAGTGTAACACCCCATCTCAAAATTTACATTCTTACAAGGATCACGCGGGTTACAGAGGGTTGTAACCACGCTATTAGTCTTCCCGAACTAATATTCGAGTTTAATATCGAGTTATTCTTGATTCTGGGAGAAGATAGAATTAATGTCTCGAGGTGGTAGATTAAGTTAATACGAGTCATCCGGTATGTCTGGAATATTTTTCAGAGCTTCCGTCTTTTTTTTATGAATTTCGGAAGTTTCGCTAATAAGATAATTACATTTGGTAAATCAGTAAAAGATAAATGGTAAAAAGGGAAATTCATTCTGGCCATTGGATCAAAGCCCGTTGATTTTGGGCCGTCCATTTCCTCTATTTAAAGAGGGAAGCTTTGACTTCAGTCAAAACTTTCCGTTCTCTCTCTCGACTTCTCTCGGCCGAACCGACGATTTCGACGGCGCTCCGTCGTCTGGCCACCACTGGCCGACGGACCATCACCGCTCTCTTCCTCTCTTTCTCCTCTACCCAGCCTTGCCCTCAGCTCATTGAAACAACCAGTGGAGGGAGATCGATCGAGAAGAGGTACGGCGGTCAACGACCATTTTTTGGCGATCCAGGCGGCAGAAAGGCGCGTGGCCGGTATCATTCTTCTCCCCAATATTTACCTTCTTACCGGGATCAGGCGGGTTACAGAGGGTTGTAACCGTGTTGTTAGTCTTTCCCGAACTAATATTCGAGTTTAATATCGAGATATTCTCGATTTTGGGGAAAATTGAATTAATGTCCCGATGTGGTAGATTATGTTAATACGAGTCCTCCGATATGTCTGGAATATTTTTGGAGCGTTCGTCTATTTTCTACGAATTTCGGAAGTTTCGGTATTAAGGAAATTACCTTTGGTAAATCAGTAAAACGTAAATGGTAAAAAGAGAAATTCATTCTGGATCATTGGATCAAGGCCCATTGATTTTGGGTCGTCCATTTTCGATATTTAAAGAGAGAAGCTTTGACTTCAGTCAAAACTCTCCCTTCTCTCTTGACTTCTCTCGGCCGAACCGGCGATCTCGGCGGCGCTCCGTCATCTGGCCACCACTGGCCGGCGGACCATCCCCTGCCCTCAGCTCACCGAAACAGCCATCGTGGAGGGAGTTCGATCGAGAAGAGGCGCGGCGGTCAACGACCATTTTCCGGCGAAAAGGCGCGTGACCGGTATCATTCTTCTCCCCTCTTCTTCCTTTCCTTGCCATTTGCTTATTCGATTCGAGTCTAATTCGAAAATCCCCATTTCTCTGTTTTTCTGCAATTTCTGGGTTTCTCTACTTTTTTTAGAGGTTATGGTGGTTAACTCAGGACCCACCCCGAGTTAAAACCCTTTAACCCGAAGTAAATCCTGCGGGGACCATCTCAAGGGAACTTCTTACCGAAACCCCCTTGAAATGGCTAACCCTTCCTACATACCAAAAGCCACATAGTGACATGATGACATAAAATGATTTTTTTAACCCGAAGATGTATCTGCTGATTTCATTGACATTGTTTTCTGCAAATTTTAAATTATTAAATTTCCTAACATTTCATTCCTTTTTAAATGAATTATATTTGTGATTTTTTGTATGTAGCATCAAACGCAGCTGCCATCAAAATCTGAGATACGAAGGTTGGCTTGAAAACTGATTCTATTTTTGTTTTTTTCTTGAGTACTATCATTTCGATAATTTGATCATTCATTGATTATTGCAAATATGGGTCTTTCGGTCTTTGTTTTTATATACTTCTACACTTTCTTGAGTTTAACATAAAAATTGGTTTTGGTTGAATTTATAGGGCGGTTGATTGAGCATTTTAACTCTGCATTTGGGAGCGGTAATATTGTTTTGTCCTTTAATTATCTTTATTGCGGTTTATTTTTGCATAATATTAATCATTATTTACGATACATTATACTATGGATACATTTCAGATTATACTGGATTGTATGTTGAAGATTCTTGAACACTTTTTGGTCAGTTGCAGGTTCAGAGTTGTTTATTCTCTATGTGCTGAGTTCAAAAGGTATGTGTTTGCTCTCAATTTCATGCTCATGTGATGTGATGCTCTTCTCCTACTGATAGTTTGCTAAGATTTCATCATTGCAAGCAGTAAATGTTTGATCAAATCGTTTGAAATCAGCTGTGTAAAAAAAGCAAGTCATTCTTACTTTCTCTCTTTTTTTCTCAAAGAATCTCCACATAACAGATTAATGCATTATATTAGAATCTCTTAGCTTTAAAATATGGATAATTTCGTGCAAAGAATGTTTTTAGATATACCACAACTTGAACTTGCACAGGCTTTTTACATGCTGGTTTCTTATACAAATAGAGGGTTTATTATGTGTTTTAGATAGTGACACATGCGCCTTTGTTAGTATAGCCTTGGATCGAGGTTTTGAAAGTTCATGTTTTGTTTTCTGTCACGTGTCATATTTTAATGAGGTAAGTTCACCACCAGTTCCTCAACTCTTGTGGCAAGGCCAATGTGATACCCAAACTCGGTACCGTCAAATTTGTGATGTGGCAAATTGTGGATAACCACCAGTGCCTTAACTATTATGACAATGCCAATGTGATACCCTTAATTTTCGTTATTAATGTGAGACCAGAGTCAACACTTCGTCACGTTGTCGTCGGTTTAGTCAAGTGACGCGCATGTGGCTCAATATAATGAATAAATCATGTTATTTAAATTTTTAAAAAAATATAATGGGCATGCACATCTTAAAACCAAAGGTTCATTCACAAAGATTTGGCTAAGTCTACCGGCTATCTGAAGACTAGTCAGCTCGAACTCCCCCACGTCTTGTTTAAAATATACAATTAAAGCACCAACTCCACAATTATAGTAAAATACATCAAAATTAAATATCCTCCTTAACGTTCGTCCTTAACCACTACTATGAAAAACATGGGAAGTCGGCTTCAACCCTACCGCTAGCGTAAAAACCCTTAACAATATTCTCACACCTAGCTGGTAATTTTCCAATGGCCGGATATCTTTTATTATCTATTTATTAACTCAACTCTTCAAAAAATCCGAAACGTAACCAATAAATCTCTAAAAAATATAAACTGCCCTTCAATGGCCTTTTCTTATTTTTTTACAATTTAATAGGCAAGAAAAACTGCTCAAAATGTGCTAGTTACGCCGCCAGTTCCGCCGGCGGCCGAAAGATCCGGCCACCACCAATGGGCTCTAAATTTTTAGTTTGTTCCTCTCATCATTCTGAACAACTTTCTAGTTCAACTTGAACGCCAATTCCTAGCCTAACTTGGTCAATCGAACAAAAATATAAAAATCCGAAAATTTTTAAACTTCTTCAAATCAATCCACCAAACTTTAGGGGTGAGTAGTACTCCTAAAACCCATCTTATCAATATATAGAACTCACCAATTGGTGGCTTGAGGAGGGAGAAATTCGATCTAGATCTCCTACTGTACACTCGACAAACAACTCGACATTTCTCTCAAAATACGACGAGATAGGTCAGAAAGCTTACCTAGAAATGAAGTAACTCAGAGGTCGTTCTTTTTGGACCGGTGCGACGGCCTAAAGTGGAGCGACAACGGCGCTGTGGCGTTTGAAAGTGGCGACAACTGTTTCGGGTCGAGAAGGGGTGAGAGTCTGACGTGGTCCGAAACCGGGATAGAACAATTTAAGAACCCTTTTTGACAATTGTAGTATAAGGCAAATGAGGTTCGGTCAATCTGAGGACTAAGGGTGCTCCTGTCATAATGGTCAAACAAGTTAGTAAATAACCAAATAAGTATGTACAAGTATTATTTACAAGGTATAAATACAAATATTCACATGTATTTATTTATAAATTTACACATGGTACAATGTGATTAGGGGGGTTATGGTTTGGCATTTACACATTGTAAAAATAGAAAGTAAAAGCTAACAAATATGTACAAATGATCGATTCATTCAACACATCAATTAGAGAAACTCAAATTCTGACCATACATCAAAGATCATGTTTCAACCTTAACAATCTGATAACATGCGAATTCAAAGAACTAGAAACAATCTCAAGAATACAAGCGTATGAGGTCATGCATCGTATTGTTCCACTTTATTCCTAGCACATAACGTCTAGAACTAGGGTATTTTACATGTCGATGCTATCAATACTAAAAGTATCTGTTTTTAAACATGCAAATCATTAAGATTTATGTAACGAGATTTAATACAACTTTATATCATGAACTTCATAACAAAAATTGTAACACCTCGTACCCAAGAAGTTACATTTTACAGTGGTTTATGAGTTACCGAGAGCTGTTAACTGCGATCGGTAAATTATAGTTATTGCTCGAGTTTATTTTTGATTTTTTTCTAAACTCTCCAAATTCCTCATTTAATGACTTGATGTTGTAGTTTGTGTTGACACGAGTCTCGGTATTTTCAGAATATTTTTCGCCGCTTCCGTTTGTTTTCTGCGGATTTTCAAAGTTTCTGGTAATTTAATGTACCATTTCGAACTATTACTTTTTACCTATTCGGTAATTAATTTTCATCTATTAACTCTGGGCCGTCAGATCTCTCTTTCATTAAATCCTGGCCGTTGGTTTCTTTATAAAAGGAAAAGGGCTGACTCGGGTCAAACCCTTCCCTGACCTCTCTCGACTATGTTCCCTCTCTCAACACCTCCGGTATCCTCCACTCGACTCAGCCGCGTCCAGCCGCCCCACAACGACGCACCACCACCCAAACATCCATCTTCCTTCCCTTGACAAACCCCTAAAGAAATTTCCTTGATTAGTGATGTTGGGAGGAGAATGGAAAAGGAGGATGAACTGTCCTCGAAGGGTTTCGACCATCCAGGCGGTGACAGCGAAGGCGAGTGGTATATTCTTGTTCCTCTACCTCTTCTCTTCATCCTTATGTCCCTGTATAGTCAATTTGAACTCCGTCTTGAAAACCCCCTCCATCTGTTTCCTCTGTATTGTCCGGTGAGACTTCGGCGACGAAGTTTTCGGTTCCAGGTGGACTTCTGGAGCTCAGGTGAGGCTAGCAAATGGAGTTGGAGGTCGAGTTAAGACCGCAGAGCAGCTGGAGGTGTTGCAGTTGTCGCTACTGTAGTAGAGGCTGGGCGTGGGGGAAAGATGGAGCTGCAGGAAGTCCTGAAGTGTTGCCAAGGAGCAGCTGGGAGGTCTGGTTAGTGGCAGGAAACTGACTGACAACCACGGCGGCGGAGGACAACTGGTGGCGATCAGGCCGAGACAGAGGCTTTGCCTGTGGAGTAATTCGACAAGGAGAACAGATGGTGAATCCAGACTGAAGGTAAGGGATGTTTGTTTTGGGTTGCTGTGTTGATGTTGAACCCGTGTTTGACTCGATTATGGTGTTTTGATGCATGTTTTCTGTGTTTATGTCGATAACTTGGTGAAGCGGAGTTGCAGGGAAGTTATGGCCGATTTCGAGCAAGATTGCAGGAATCCGGCATAATATTCCAGCAACTTACCGGAATCCTATGGAGTAGCAATATTTCCAGCAAAAACTGAAGAGGTAGAAATCGATTCCCTTGTTAAGCTTTAATTTGTAAGGTTTTCGTTAAATCGTAAATCGGGCTAATTACAAAAAAAACTTGCCTAAAATAGGACGTTTTCATTTTGGGAAACTTTCCCTTTTTGCAAAGTTTCCATTTTTGAAAGTTGACCAGTAAAAAGAAAAGTCAACCTTAGTTAACCGGTAAAAAAATAAGCCAGTTAGATCTCTAAATGAGAAACTGGTCAACTCAGGAAACTTGGTCAAAAATCGAGTTAATCGTTGTAATAATTCAGATAATTTTATGCTCGAAATATCGACTCACAATTAGTAAATTGGTTAAGCGGTTGATTGGGTGTCCATAGTAATTCCATAAATTACTGTGTTACCTAACATCAAATGAAATAGCAAGACAAGTTGAGGTGTTAAAGTTTTGTAATCGGAAACTAAATTTCGAGTCGATAATCGAAATTCAGCGTAATGGTTAAAAAGGTTTTAAACAGAAGGAATTTGGTCAATTCCTAGTCAAATATGATTTCCTAGTCAAACTAGGAAAAGATAAAGTCTGGTATTAAAGACTGATATATTGGATTATCTTTACAGTTTATGGTTAAACGTAAGACGAATTCGACCATGTGGTTATTTTGAGGTAGCGCTCGAGGAGTATTCTGATCATTGAGGAGGTCGCATTAAGTACTGTGAGTGGATCTCTGTTTTGAATTTATTGCATGACGTGTTTTTATGCTAAACATGATTTTTATTAATTTAATGAGCCGGTGGGGCTAGGAAGGTGGGTTGCTCCCCTTCTGCAAGCCTCTATGTTATGTTAGTTTAAATCTGTGTTAGATTGATTAAATTTGAAATGATTGTTTTATTGACATAGTTTTGAGGATGGTCGGGGAACCGTGCCTTATGCATAAGACGCATGTTTTAATTTAAAGGGGAATACTCATTTATTAATGACTTTTCGTATTTGTTTTATTTGTTGTGAAGGGTCGTTATATATATTATCATTGCTAGCTAGCCATAATGGACCCCCACTTTAGAAGTGAAGCGGGACAATAGTAGCCTTATTTGGTTGTGATCCTAGCCTGAGAGGCTCATTGTAAATGGTAAAGTCCCCCATATATATTTAGAAAGCAACGACCCAGATCAATTCCCCGATTGATCTGCTACCAAGATTGAATAATAAAAAGTCACCGTGAATAATAAATAGATATTTTGCTATTTACTATTTATTATGCAGTAACTATAAATTATCCCGAATAACTTCGGCATAAGAACCCCTATTAATTCATAGAACATACCCACGAGTCAGTATTAACGTCCTCTACAACTTCCCCGAAGAAAGTTTTCTCAAATTCTCGACTTATCGCAAAGTCACATTTTTACGGTAAAGTAAATAACATTTATTATTCCCGTAAATTGAATAAATCCATATTAAACAGCTTGTAGCTCCGAAAAATATTTTAAACATACCGGATGACTCGTATTAATATAATCTACCACATCGGGACATTAATTTTATCTTCCCCAGAGTCGAGAATATCTAGATATTAAACTCGAATATTAATTCGGAGAAAACTAATATCGCGGTTACAACTCTCTGCAACTCGCCTAATCCCGGTAAAAGAGTAAATTTTAGGACGGGGTGTTATAAAATTATTTAGGCATAATGATCATATCAGATGATTATCATCAGAATCACAACATGCCTACTATTTATCATTATTTATCACTATAGCGAGCCCTATCATCGAGGTGTAAATGTCTCAAAATTTTTAGATGGGCAGTTGCGTCTCATGATGGTGAGAGTTTGTTGTGTTGAAGGTTTGACCAAAATACCTCATATAGATGTAAATATAGGCTTTTTCGTGTGTTAACTGGTTAGAAAAATTGCATTTTGAAGTCGTAAACGACCTTTGATGGCCAAAAAAGCCTATATGTTATGGCAAAACAATGAGTTTGACTTGTATGGCCGTCCCGCTTCTAGATTGGTATCACAATAGTCAATCGGATACCGAAATATCTGTAGTGTAATTTTGTAAGTAAAAGGTAATTTAGTCGACAAAATACCCTTTGTCGGCTAAACTTTTCAAATTTCGTCCGTTAAAGTTCAGACTAGCGATGAAATTTAATTTTCGTCAGCTAAAGTTGACTTTTAGCCGACGAAAATATAACTTAGCCGACAAAATAATTTAAACTTGCGGGTTCTTCATTTTTAATATGATTGGTCAATGTAAGATTCTTCTCATCGGTTTCAATCTCAGTTGTTTAGTGTTACTTCGCAAACACAAAGTCATAACTTCACAAAGTCGAAGGTAAGGCATGCTTAAGCAGTTGTTCAAATTGCATATTAAAGTTTGACTTTATCCATGCAATTGAAGGTTTAAAATTTTTTTAAGGTTTTGAATTTGGATATTATATAAGAGGTTCAAACCAGTTGTCTTCTCTGGCACCTATGTTGATTAGTTTGGTTGGATTTTGCATAGAATGTTATTAACATTTTTCTGGTTTTGTATGTTCCATTAAAGTTGTTGGGTGTTAAAGTTTGTTCCTTTTCTGTACTATATTACGGTTTGTGGCCACCTGAGACATCGAGGCTTGTCAAGATCTCTTCCTCTCCTCTGTGCGAGCCTCCCTGTGATGGTGGCATGGTCCAGTTCAGCCTAAAATAGCGCAATTGAGCCTAAAAAGTAACGGTGGCGACCCTGTTTTGACTCGGTGGTTGCCCCGCTGTTTGGGGTGATTCTAGGGGCTGAAAACTATCTAGACAGCCTCGTCTCCTCCATCTGAGCACAACCATGCCACTTTTGAAGATCAATTTGGAGCGTGGAGGTGCAGATCGAGATTTCATTCTTTCAAGGCAGTTTTGAGTTGCTTCTGGTCTGAATTGATCAAAACTCCAGGTATTAAAGTTGTTCCCCTTGCTTTGATCTTCAAGTTTCATGTTGGAAGTTTGTTGAAATTCAGTGTTTTTAGTGGAGGCACGTGATGCGGTTCTCGGTGTTTTGTTTTGTCAATTAGGCTTTCTTGGGTTGTGGTTCCTTGAAGGTGGTTTTAGTGAAAGAGAGTGAGGTTTAGGGTGGTGGTGCGTGAGGCCCTCGCGCAGCCGTTTATGACGACGCGTCTGAAGTTTTCTAGGGCAAAGTTGTCCCAATACGAACACATGGATATATAATTTGCCGATTTTGGTTATCGGATGAGCGCGTAGGGTTTTGTCGAAGTGGATTTACCGTCGGTTCTTACTGGGGGTAAAGTTGTAGGGTGTTTCGGTGTAGAAGAAGGGTGGAGTTCGTTTAATCTGTGGTTGATAGTTTTGGAGGATTAGATTGTGAGATTCAGATGGATTAAGTCATTATTGCTTTCGTGTGACAACTAAGGTCGATTATATAATTATAGATGATTATTGCTCGAACAAGCGTGTTGGAGATCTACCGTGCGACGGTAGAAGACGCAGCAGGATTTTGAGGTGAGTAAATCTCAATGAGGTTTTGTTTAGTTTTATATAATTATTTGAGCGTAATTATTGTTTGTTGCAGATAGAATATTATGTGAGAATATGCATGTATATATACATATTTGAGTTTTATATATACTTATATGAGTATAATATATCGTTAATATATTACGCATCGACATGGTTGGATGAATATCATGCGGTGAGCATTATCTCACCTGGTTCACGGTGGAACCATTATTTCCTTTATGGTTCATTGTCGTAAAATTAAAAAATTGCTCTCTTTGGTACCAAGTTTTGATTTAAAAATAAATGTACTTGATCAACTACGATCTATTGGTAAAAATGATTTTTATTATAAAACGATTTTAAGCATTTTTGCGACTATGAACTATAAAAGGTGTGATGACGGTTCGCGATTACGTTATTATTGAGAATGAAGTTTCGCTTGCAATATTAAGAGGCGAAGGTTATGTGCGTTAGTCATCTTATATTGACGTAGACGCTCTAATGATTTTGAGGTGTCAGATAGAGCTAAAATTAGATGTTGATGCTATGTGCCCGGTGATGCTGACTCACGACATATGTGCCAGGTGAGAAGTTAGATGAATTGAAATGAGTATTCGAACTTGTGCGGTGTCTAAGGTTGAATGAGTAGTTGTGCCCCGTGATTAGTCAGAGAACTCGTGTTCTAGTGATGAGCAGCGTGTTTTAGCTGCGGGAGAGTGACCCGTATGCTTACCTGTGTGGCGTCTAGATTTATTGTTTCCTGTGTTGCGTCTCGATCTTTCTGTGTGATGAAGGGATCTATAATTTCTTGTGGCGGTCAGATTCTCCTTTGTCACGAAGGGATCTGTCGTGTTTGTGTGGGGTTTAGATAATCCTGTGTGGCGAAGGGATCTATTCCGGTGTTGCAGTCTAGATCCTCTTTAGTGGCGAATAGATCTATTCTAGTTTGGTAGGTTATGTCCTCCTTCCTAGCGTGCAAACATATTTTCCTAGTGTGACGTTTGGCTCAGGTGGAGCGTGTTTGATTTTATTATTTATTTAATTTTGTTTTCTCTGTTATGTCTTGATTTTTTGTTGTTTTGGGTAATTCTGGAACTACTTTATTTGCTGGAATTTCCATGTCTTGATTTATGAATTTTCTGTACAATTTTATGAACTAATCATTATACAGGAATTATATAATTTTATTGATATATTTATTTTATATCAATGAATACTTGTTTTATTTAATCTTTACTTTTTTGTTATTAAATCTTATTTCAGAAGCTCCCGTATCTGTGGGGTGCAAGTTTGTGATTGTCTTTAGGTTTAGTCATACGAGCTTAAAAGCTTATCGGGTTTGTTTGCTTACAACCCGATGCACCAATCTATAGTGTAGGGTTTGATCTTGTAGGTTTGGGAATATCAGCAATTTGCAGAGTGGAGGCTTAGAAGCTTACTTGTCAGTGTTGGAACTCTGCTTGTTACGGTCGTTGATTTGGTAGTAAGTTTCTTAGAGCGTGACTTTATTGGGTTTTAGCTTATTGGTAAGGTTAGCGTGACTCGAGTTTTGAGATTTTTGGTTATTCTAAAATTCGGGTCGTGACAGACGGAGACTAGGGAGGTTTTGGATTTGGTTGGCTCTGAACGGAAGTGACTTGGTCTATTTTTGCGGTCTTGGTAATCCTTTAATTTTCCCCTCAATTTTCATTATTGTTATTTGTGGGACATACTTAATATGAAATTTGTTATGGCCTAAGCACTCTTCACTGGGAGCAGGCAGGATGTTGTTCGGGCTATCATGACTTCTATTGTTGAGGTAGACTTCATTGTGGGTTTGTTATTCTTACTTGTGTGAAATGATATTGGTGTTTATGCATATGCCTTCAAACTAAAAAGGTAACTGAAGCTGTGTCATAAGTTTTCAAACTTTTATCCCTTCTCTTCTGTGTATGCACACACAAATGGTGCTATTTTATTTGATACCAGAACAAAGTTTCGATAAAATGTGATATCGCTAGAGGTGCTAATTGTCTTTTTCCTGGTGGTATAAAAATTGGAAATCTTAAATGACCTATCTCGTCTTAGTTTGAGAGAAATTTCAAGTTGAGTACCGAGTGTAGTTGCAGTTGTCCATCCAGTTTGTACTTTGGACCAAACAATTCAGTAGTCATTTGTAGCTGTTTAAAATTTAAATAGCTGCGAGTTTTGATATGGTAAATTTAAGGTGCCTGAATGTATGTTAAATTGGGAACTGGGCTTACTGTTTTTTTTTTGTATTTTCTCTTTTCCTTTTTTTGCTTTCATTTTCTTTTTCTTTTGGTGGGAAAGTACTGGGAAGATTCAATCAGGGTTTTTTAATTAATTTTTTTACTTATTTGCAACAGGAAAAACTTTCAAGTTAAAATAACTCGTAAGTCATAACTCACAAGAAGAGGACCTTGCAGTAGAATAACTATTGGAGTGCATAAGGGAAATGGTTTTGTGGAAACCAGAACTCTCCCTTGTAACCTAAGCTAGTTTAGAATTTATGATTATTCGAACTCGATGTCAGTAGTTCACCACTTAAACAATGAGCTGTTGCCTGCCTTGTTGGGTTAGTCTTCGCTTCAGAGGCCGAAGCTATTGTTTTTAAATCAAGCCTGTAATGAGTGTTCATGTTACGATGCATGTTCTGAAGTGAGAGGTTCTAATCTTGGTTGAGCTAAGTAAGGGAGACTGTCCGAGTTCTTATAGTTGGTTTCTGACTACCATTTTCACATATTGTAGCTATTTATTCTGTGGTTCACTACCATGTTTAAGTACTTTCTGTGGACGCCTTGCAGTCCACCATCCGGTGTGTTATGAGCATTTCATATCTACAATTTTATTACAAAGTCCAAGATGATACTCTTGTTGTCTGGGTTCAAGTTAAGAATTAAAGCCATGGCCGATGTCGCGATTAAGCAGGCCAGCCAAGGGAAGAATTCGATAAGCACGGTTTCGTTTTTTGATTTAGGGTTTCCTTTCTTGTGTGTTTGAAAAATAAACTTTGGTTCTTCAAGCATAAGATGTCTTGCATCGCTTTATCTGTGATATCCTTTCTGCTTGCTGGGTATTGGTTCCCTAAGTTTGCATGATTCTTCTGTCAAAAAAAATTATGATTCTCTTCTTATGATGTCATGTTGATATAATTGACATCAGCTGCTGGGAGCCTCCAATGGTACATGATGGCTCCGTTGATGGATCCACTTTGGCGCTGCAGCAAAACAAAGATGAGGGTATGCTTACCTTTTGTTTATGTGCAAGTTTATCTGGATTTTCTCGGCTTATATTGTTTGATTTAAATGTATCTTAAAGAATTATGTATAAAGGTTAGGTTTTTATCTATTTCAGGTATCTCTTTTTGTCATGGGAAGGTAATGAATTTCATTATTTGATTGATAGAATAAAGAGTGGAGGGTCTATAATTTTAATATGGGAAGCTTTCAGTTTCTCCTAGTGAAGACATGTAATGAAAGTCAATCAGTTCGTAATAATTTCTTTTCCTGGAGCATTATAAGTAGGTGGCATGACTTTTCTATTCTATCAAATTAAACCTTGCATGGATTGTATATAACTTGAGCACTGGTAACTGGTAAGCTTGAACTTGAAGTGATACTTATAGAATTGTTGTATTTGAGTGCCTATTACATAAATGTTGGATAGCTTATTGATACAAGTCTGGGTAGTTTTGTAACATCCCGAACCAAGAAAGTCACCGTTTACCGAGTTACCATGATTTTTGATGGATTTTGACAAAACCCAGTAACTCAGTAAATGGTCGTTCAAGATAAATATCGAGTTTTGTTAGAATGTCAAAATTTTTGTTTTGATGCGTTGATGTCGTAGTGCACGTCGAAACGAGCTTACCGGTATGTCCGAATTATTTTTCAGAGCAACGACTATTTTCTACGAATTTTCGAAGTTTACAGTAATTTTCAATTACGGTAACTATTAGTCACTGTTATGGTAATTTTTGATTACCATTTCAGTAAATATATTTTACCATATTTTAATCTGGGCTGGAGATCTTTTCTCTCTTTAATCTTGACCGTCGATTTGTGAGAGGGTTGACTCGGGTCAGACCCTCCCCCCGACTCCCACTTCTCTGCTCCCCTCTCGCCTCTTTCAATCACTGGACGACGGAGAGCTGCCATCCAGCCACCTCGCGTCGGCGTACCACCTCTAAAACATCTCTCTTTCTCTCATCTACAAAGCCCAGTCACTCATTCCGACATTCATCAATTGACAATGGAGATTGGCCGAGGAGGAGCTCGGTTGTGTTCGCCGTTTCTGATGAGTTCAGGCGACGACAACGGTTAGGGGTAGGGTTATTCTTCCCTTGACTTATTCTTCCTTTCTCTGCCCTTATTTCCTTTGAATTGAGCCTAAATTGAAAAGCCATTTTCCAGTGTTTTTGAATTTCGAACCCTAACTCCGGCAACCATGTTTTTTTTTGAAGGGACTACGAATTCTTCGAGCTTATGTGAGGCTGGTAGTGTCTTCTGAGAGCCAAACGTATCTTAGAGAGGTAGTGGGGGTAGCTGCTGTGATGTTGGGCCGAAGCATAGCTTGTATCTCGGTTGAGGACGTGTACTCCTCCATCTTGTCTCCTGTAGGGTGTTCGAGGTAGGAGCTGGAGCGTAGGAGAAGCTAATGGTGGTCAGGCCGAGGCAGAGGTCCTGCCTGTGGACTATTCTGGCGAGGGAGCTATTGGATCCTAGTTTGAAGGTGAGGACAATGTTCTTGAAGTTTCTGGGATGTGTAATTTGGATTGAATACTTAATTATTGTGTTTTTGGTGCATGTGGTCGATAACTTGGTGAATGAATAAAACTGGGATGCTATGGCCATTTTCCAGCAAGATTGTCGGAATCCGGCAGAATATTTTGGTGACTTGTCGGAAACTGGTGAAGCAGCAGGATTTCCGGCAGAAGTCGAAGAGGTAGAAATCGATCCCCCGGATAATACTATAGTAGTAAAGTTTTCGTAAAATATCGATCTGGGTTAATTACAGAAAATTGGACGTAAGTATGAAGTTGTCATTTTGGGAAACTTTCCATTTTAATAAACTTCCTATTTATTGAAAGTTAATAATTTGGGTTGAAAGGTTAAAGAAAAGGTGAATTCCGGTTAAAGGATTTGGAGTTAAATAGTGAATCATGAAACTATAAGGATGTTGAAAACTTTAGTGGTTGTGGTAGATGATGACTTCTAATAACGGAAATGTCGAGTTGATCGTGGAAAATAATTGAATAAATTTCATTATCAAATTATCGACTCACAATTAGTAAATTGGTTAAGCTATTGATTGGGTGTCTATAGTAATTCCACAAATTACTATGCGTTAACCTAACATCAAATAAAATACAAAGGAAAGTCGATGTGTTAAGGTGGCATTTTCGGAAACTAAATATCGAGTCGATAATCGGAAATAATTCTTCTAGTTGAAAAGTCGTTAAAGGAAATTAATGTAATTTTATTGTCATGCATGCAATTAATTCTTCTAGTTGAAAATGACCTTTTATTTTATTGTCATGCATGCAATTACGTTTTTATTAAATATAAGTAACATGAATTTTATTCATTTTTATTGAGCCGGTGGGGCCGGGTAGGCGGGTTGTTCTCCTCTTGGAAGCTCCTTGTTTAAATCGGTTAGAAATCGAGATATGTTTACTTTATCAAGAAATTCTTGGATTATGACCATTATTATGAAGACGGTCGAAGAACCGTGTTTGATGCATATTTTAATTAACGGGGGAAAAGTCTTTTATAACTTTTCAGATTTGTTGATTTGTTTTTCTTCACCATGAATGGTTGTTAATGTATTTGTAACCCCTACCTTATAGGGTGGAGCGGGGTGGGGGAAGTGACGAGGGTGCGTTGAGAGTGATGACCCCCACCTATTTAGGGTGGTGCGGGGTGCGTGTGGAGTGATAACCTCCCCACCTAATTAGGGTGGTGTGAGATGGACCCCCTACTTAAGAAAGTGACACGGGGTGGATAGGTTGATGACCCTCTACCTTATAGGGTGGCGTGGGGTGGACCCATCACTAAGGAAGGTGGCGCGGGATTCGTGTGAAACGATGACCCCCACCTAATTAGTGCGGAGCAGGTTGGACCTCCACTTAAGAAAGTGACGCGAGGTGCGTTTAGATTGATGACCCCTTACCTTATTAACTAAATAAGGTGGAGCGGGTTGGGCCTTCCACTTAGGGAAGTGGAGCAGGGCATACTTAGAAGTCTTAGGAGGCTCCGACCCTAACTTCGAAAGCTCATTGTCATGGTGAAACATCTTTCTCCATTATTTAATGTTGAGGGTTATGACTTATTTTGTTTTCAATGATTATTCGAGATTTTTCCTAATGTTGCATGCTTATGTGGTTTTAAATGAAGAAAGTTATAGGAAGACATAAAAATAAGTTTTCTTTTGAGTAACCGTTGATTTTGTCCACTCACTCTAATGTTTATTTTTAATGCTTTCCCCTGGGCCCTTGGTTTTCAAATGCCTAGTTTTATAAGGTAACTGAGAGGAGGTCGTACGTACAGGAGACGAGGCATAGTCGATTTAGTTCGCTGATGCTAGAATTTGATTAGGTATTTATCTGTTTAGATTGCGCTGATTATCCCAATTTAGTTAGTTTGAATTTGATTATAAAACGTAGATGAAGTTACGAGAGCAGAATGACTCCAGATGTTGGGATTGAAAATGTTCGTGGAAGTGCTTAGTTGGTTTGTAGGAAGTGTTTTCCATTTCAAGAGAGTTTCGGTAAGAAGTTCCCTTGAGGTGGACCCCACAGGATTTACTTTAGGCAAAAAGGGGTTAACCTAGTGTGGGTCTTGACAATTTTACTTTATATGTACTGCTCTAGTAAATTAATTGCGCTTGGAACATGTATTTCTGGGCCTTAACATTTTTTATTTTATTTTGCTTCATTATAAAAAAAATTCAGACAGTAGTGCCAATGGAGATAGTGATGCGGAAAAGGTTAGCGCTTCAGACAAAGATTATATACGAATATTGTGGATTATGGTGGTGGCCTAGATGATGGTGGCTATTATGATATTGTGAAGCTTGTGTTGAGAATGAAGTCTGTAAAGTTTGTGGTAACAAGGATGGCTGCCTTGACTTGTATTCGATATCTGATTTATACCTACCACGTATTCACTGACTCGTATGGTCGAGCACTACAACTTTCGTTAAGGAAGTTTTCTGAGAAACTCAGTGTAGTAAAAAGTCAACTCTTGACCCTTAATTCAAACGTGTTCGAGAAATCTTTCACTACGAACGCTTCGACTCTCTTCTCGAAAATAAAAAATGCACTAACTCTGGTACTAATTTCCAAAATGATATTAGAAATTAATATCGAAAATTCGGGGTATTACAATCACACTTAAAGCATATATACCGGGAGAACAATATCACCTTGCAAAATCGGATTTGGCCTTGTTTTAATATTTTCACATCTCTTCCTAACTTCTTGTTGAATTTGTTAAAGATTATAATCCTGATTAATTAAATGAAGTACGTTTCTTCTCGAAAGAGAAAGACAGGTCTGTGATTTTAAGATCAAAGAGTTTTGAGAGTCGATAGAGTTAGATAAAAGAGTTTGTGAGTAGCTAACAGCGTTAGTTGCCACGTAGGTGACAGAGTTAGTCGATATATATATATATCGTTACCTCAAATACCACTATCATTAATATCATTAACAAATGCATAATGGCCAAACCAGAATTTATAATCCTCGATCGTCCTCCCCCACTCCTAATATTAGTGGGAATCCAGAGTTTGTGTCAGGACCCAACCCGGATTAAGGTGATGTTATCAGGACATGAGTAATTAGATTTAGACCACAAAATCAATCAAAGAGCTTAGCTATCGAAATTGAGAAATTTTGCATCTTGGTTTGTTTGATTGTTTTATTAAGATGGGTGTTGTTTGAGGTTTGGTATTTTGGCAGATTAAGAATCAGTATCTTCTATTTGGATTCTAATGAAGCGCTAAATCTTCTGGGTTTCTTCTCTTTTTGCAATTACTGTTGTAGGCTTTCAATTTGAATGATGAAGATGACCAAAGTGATATTGCAAAACCTCTTGCTGTGTCTCCAATCATCATCAGGTATTTCATTTTTGGGTTGTTTCTTTTGGTGGGGTTTTCTTACTTTTTACTCTGTCATTATCTAGCTTTAATTTACCAATATCTAATTCAATTTCCCTGGTCTGCCTACTGCATGTGGATGTGAATATGTTCGTTACAGGCTATGAATGACAGGGTATGATATACTTAGAATGATTAAGATAAGCTACAAGGCCTAACACCATATTAATCATTTTGGCTTCTGGGTTTCTTCTCTTTTTGCAATTACTGTTGTAGGCTTTCAATTTGAATGATGAAGATGACCAAAGTGATATTGCAAAACCTCTTGCTGTGTCTCCAAACAATCATCATCAGGTATTTCATTTTTGGGTTGTTTCTTTTGGTGGGGTTTTCTTACTTTTTACTCTATGTCATTATCTAGCTTTAATTTACCAATATCTAATTCAATTTCCCTGGTCTGCCTACTGCATGTGGATGTGAATATGTTCGTTACAGGCTATGAATGACAGGGTATGATGTACTTAGAATGATTAAGATAAGCTACAAGGCCTAACACCATATTAATCATTATGGCTTCTCAAAATACCAGTGCCATGCATTTTTCAACTGCTATTAAAACTCAAAAAGAGGACTGGAAGGTTTGTGCTTTTCATCCCTCTTTTGCAGTCCGTGTTGTTATGCAATATCAGGAATGTGTAGTTGATCCTTTCCCAATCTACAGATGTATGTTCGGGAACCTGCAGCACCATTTGTTTCGATGGCAGGAATGATTCCAATCAAGTACCAGAAACTTGTCGCTGCCGCATACTAATGGTTCTTTTTCACATTTAAAGGAGCTTCACCTGCTTAGAGTTCTTTCACTTTACACTTTTTTTATATATACTTAGTTGGTCAGGTTTGTTAAACTTTATTTTTGCTATAGAGGTTGATGTTGTTTCTATTATTCAGATGAAGCCTAAACTCACCGTAACAAGACCAAAGGAGCCACAATTTGAGACATCTCAGCATGTGCGCTCAGTTAGAGTGAAGAGTACTACTGGAAGGAGGGGCCAAAATTCATTCAATTCATTATACTGATGTTTTTATCAATTCATTATGTTGGCATGCTATATTCACAGAGTCCTGCTTATGGATGACAATAAGTGGCGGACATGGATGATGTTGGAGAAAAAATTTATCTGGGAGTGCCAATTCCGTGGACGCAGAAATGATGACATGGTTTTGACAGGTAAAAATTATCTTGGTTACATCTCCAATATACATTATAATCATTTGATCTTATACATTATAATTCATGCTCGATGTTATCTCATGGGTTATTGGGTTTTGATTTGGTGAGGGAGGGGACGAATCTGAGTGGTGTGTTTTAGAATGAATGCTATGATGTCAATTGAATGAGAACATTTATTTTACTTCTCTAAACAGCTAATTTTCCAAATTCTTGCTTGATTGATATGCTGCGGTGCTTATAAGTCCCATTACACTATGCAAATACTGTCAGACAAGATTCAGAATCATGTGACCAAACACTGTGAATATGGTGTGATTGTTTGTCATTGTGCGAGTGTTGTATGTATGATTGTCTACTAATTAAATTTTTCTTTTCTTTAGTATATGATGTCGATGACTCGAAAGTGGATGAGAGGCCAAAGAAGCAGAAATGAAAGAAGAGGTGAACTCTAGTTCTGAACTACTATATCTTCATTTTAAGAGGCATTTTTTTGGTTTCTTCATAAGAAAAAAATATAATTCGCGGATTGTATGGGAATGTATTGCTCAGCTATTCGTTTTAATTTGGTCTGAATTTGTAATGTCATTTTTATCATTTGTTTCCATAGCTTTATAATTCAATTAGCTCTGTTTAATTTGGTATACTGCCGAAATCCAATAGCCATATGACTATTTGCTTGCAACATCAAATTGCAATTGATCAAAGTACCCATTGGTTTTGTGGGTAGGTGGCAGTTGGGACCTGTAGATTGTTAGTGTTCAAGAACATGATCAGGGTGTAGCTGAGGTTATATTTTTGATGATCATAGAGATATTTAGACATTGAGTTATGAGTCATTTCAAATTCTTATGTTCGTTACTGGTAGCAATCCAACTTCGAATTAGTGCTTTGAAATGCTCTATTTGTTCTTAATTTAAGATTAGTTAACTGAAAATCACAGCGTTGCTTCATGAGTTAATGATGTAAAACAGTGTTGAAAGTAATTGAGAAATAAGAGTAGTGCTCATCAAAACTGAATTACAAAGTAGCACGATTAATTGTTTGCCTGAATTGATTAATATTAGAGTTGAGATAAATAAACACATGAGTGCAATAGCTCTAGGTTCTCATGTGTTATTTTCTGCCACAGGCAAGACATGAACTAGATAAAACAGTCCGTTTCCTGTGTAAAAAATTGAAGTACATGTATTTTCATTATCTCTGCATTGTAGGTTTGAAAATTTAGAAGGCTGTACACTATTCTAGCTTTTCATGATTACTTTTATTATCATTGTGATATAGGAACACATTACCAAAAAGACTTTGGTCACTGTTGTTTATGTAGTCTTCATGCTATTAGTCTTTAGCTTCAAGTTGGCAAACCTTTTAAGTAGTTCATCTCCGAGCTTCAATTTTATTTTTTATCGTTTCCAGGTCTTATGTAAAAGTTTCTTAACCTCAAAATGTTACTGTAAGCTATTAGCAGAACATGTACTCAGGTTCTTGAATTTTCACAATCGTTTCCATAGTCGGCAAGCTATTAGCAGATCATGACAGGAAAATTTGTAAATCAAGGACCTGCAATGATTCACCAACAGCAAGAAACTCTGCATCCCCAACAGTTCAATGTTGCTTATAGCTTGCCGACTCCTTCAGGTAATACTTGGCCTTACTGAATCACCCTCATTGGTTTTGTGCTTGCAATTTTATATAAAGCTGTCTCACCAAAAGAGTGTCAGTATGCGTTGATACATTGTTCGTTAGGAACATATATGTGATTCAAATAGATTGTTGAATAATGTAATGTGGTTGCTTTCCGTAATGCTTATACACTGACATGCTTATTTTCAATGTTTTGAATTTAGATTCCCAAATAAATGAAATTAGAGCAGTTGATGGAGTATTTCACTTATGATGGACCAATCGTTTACCAAATGGATCTGCACATATAAGGTACATGATTTAAACAGCGAATAGGCAAACACAAAATCTTGGTTAGGCACACATTGTTAACTTGCATATGCATCTCTGATTTAGGACACAAGGACATCCACAGTTATTGAGTCAACCACAACCAAGTCAAGTCCTGTCATGGAATGATCAAGGACCCACACAACTTTCTGGGTATCTGGTGTGGCTTTCAGTCTTTACCTTTTTGAGTTCTGAAAAGGTTGAGGGATATGATTTATGTATGAATGCTATTCATATATTCTTTTTCTTTTTTACTTCTGGGTTTTCATACTGTGGTTTTTTGGTTGGTTATTACAGTGCCGGTTATTAAGGTTGTGGTCGACAAGACATGATCGGCTTTGGAGGAAAATCAGGTTCGTCTATTTCTGAGGTCTGGGTATGG
This sequence comes from Comarum palustre, assembly GCA_951800085.1. Lineage (NCBI taxonomy): Eukaryota > Viridiplantae > Streptophyta > Magnoliopsida > Rosales > Rosaceae > Comarum > Comarum palustre. The sequence goes on from OX637583.1 coordinate 8,006,661, forward strand.
TTTTCCATTTTTGTTGTAACTGATTTTTTTTTCAACTTAGAGTGATTCTTATGTTTAAATTGGCTCTTGGTAATTATTGGGTTTTAGATTTCAATTAATTATGCCGGTTTATAATTGGAAGGGTAAGAATTTGTATTATTATTATTTTTATAACTTTAAACTTTTTTTGGGTTTGTTCATGTAAATTTTTTGTGTTTCCATTTTGCAAGTGTCTTTAGTCCTTATCAAAGGCTTACAGCAGTTGCTATGTCTAAATTGGCTCTTAGGTTTATAAAACTTCATATTTTTAGATTTCTATTTCAGTTTCATGTTGTGTTATGTTTATTCATTAACTGATTGTGGGTTGTTTATTTGACTTACTCTTTGGACTTGATTAATGATTGCTGTCTGATTATGTTTTGTGTGTGAGAAAACTTGGGTATTGCTTAAATTGGCTCTTAGGTTTATAAAACTTCGGATTTTTAGATTTCTATTTCAGTTTCTTGTTGTGTGTTATGTTTATTCATTAATTGATTGTGGGTTGTTTATCTGACTTACCTCTTTGGACTTGACTAATGACTGTTGAATCTACATATGTTTTGTGTCAGAAAACTTTGGTATTGCTTAAATGCTTAATAGCATTTGTTTTGAGTTTCTTTTTTGGCTTTCAAAGATTAAGAAATAACAGTAAAGGATCAAGCAACTGCAAATTTAGGGGTTGACTCCTGTTGGCTTAAATGCTTATATTCTTTGGAAGAGTTGTTGACTACTGTTGGCTTAAATGCTTATATTCTTTGGAAGAGTCGTTGACTACTGTTGTTGGATACACTTGGAAAGTATAAGTTCAATTGCAACTCTGGGCATTCAATCTTCTTCTAATGATTAACCTTCGGGTAGGTTTTGATAGAGAGCAGTTGAAAGTCTAGGGTATAGGATCTGAACTGCAAATTTCAAAACTTTTTGTTATTTGAACCATTTGCTTAACATGTACATGCATACTAATTGTGTAATGTATAATGCACTTATAGTAGTGATGTACCCGCAGCATCGTGCGGGCAATCTTGCTAGTATAATCTATTCTTTATAGTACCCCAATGGGTGTTTAAAAGTGCCCCGGCGGTTTTGCCACCTATTTTTCGTTTTAGTAACTGCTTTGGCACTCCTTGATATAAAAGCCACACGACGCCACTTTGTTCTGTCTTGATCAAAATTTGTTTTGTATCTGACCATCAATCTGATTGTTGAACCACTCTTCTTCGATCACCTTTATACCTATGCTCTTTTGATACTGATTTCCCAATCTCTATACCAACATACCGAAAAGTTCTGTCATCACTTTTGCGTTTATTCAATATTTAGTTATGCATCAAAATTTTTAATAGGTTGTCTTGTTTACCTCAATTTGATTTGGGGTTTTTCTCTTTGCTGCAGTACGAGACATCGATTCTACCGGTATATCTTAATTTCAATGAATAGCTTATCAGTATTTCTTACCGGTATATCTTCTTTCTCTGTTTACTTTGGTTTATGGGAAAGATTCGATCTTCATTACATTAAGTTTCATTGCTGATTTGCGGTGCAACAGTGCATTATTTGCCGAGTTTATGTATTTCCTTGCATGAAGCAACTGTAAGTCTCTCTTTCTTGACATAGAAGAAGATTGAGGCATGCTCAAGCAGTTGTTCAAATTGCAATTGAAGGGGTTCAAACCAGGTGAGTCTTCTCTGACACCTATGTTTCATTAGTTTAGTTTCTTACACAAGTTGGAATTGAGGAATAGAGAATGGATTTGAGTAACTGGGTAAACTTGACATTATGAATATGCAGGCGCGCATGATGAGGAAGAGTTTGCAGCATCATAGTATTGTTTCACAGGTATTTGCTTCTTTGAATTTTAATTGTACCAAGGGGGAAAGCAGATAACCAAGAGAGAGTAATGAATAAGTCATGTTGAACATTTTGCACTAATATATGAATGATTTGGATTTCAGGACTTTGTTAGTTTCTTAATATCTGTTTCCCCGACTTTGTCTAATGGAACGTTTTGTTGTGTTGCAAAGTTTCAAATTTCGGTGGATATCGCCCAATTTGGATAGCGATTGTAAAGATTGGAACTTCGAGGACCAGGTAAGTTAATGTTGACTTTTATGTTGTCTGTTTATCAATGACCTGATAAACTTTGATTTTGTTATATTTTATCTGAAGAGTACACTTCTATAGCAATCAGAAGCTCATGATTCCTAATGAGTATCCTATTCCTATTTAGATACGCTGCTGATCAAATAGATTATGAGTACACTACATATTTGGATATGCTGCCGATTAAATATATTATAAATTCAAGGCATCATTCTCTCTTTAGATAATAAACCTATTTGAGTTAGCCAGAAAATAATGTTGCCATAACAATCCCTAACCTTTAGATTCTAATGTTATTCTTAATGGATATAAATTACTGTATAGCTCTCTAAGTGCTGCTTTGTTTTAACCATATACGTGCTCTACTATATTTACTATTTTCTTTTACCATGTTTCAGTTTTATTTTAGTTTGTGGGTGCCTGCTTAAAATGCTATTTTTTTTCATTTTTCAGGCCATGTTGCTACTTTCTTCTGATGGTGCAGGTTCTAATCTTTATGTGGCTAAAGTGTTTTTTGATATGCACTTTATTACTGGTATGTATCATGTAATATGATTTTTTTATTCTATTAACACACATGCTATCTGTACTGTACTTATATCACTCTTAGAATTCTAAGTTATATCATGGTTTTTAATTATGTTGTCCATTGGGTAAACTTTTACGGCTTTGACGTCTTTGGGAATAATTTAAACAATTGCTAGAACTTGGAAAGGTTTTGGAAGAACTTGCATGTCTCGTACAACGAATGGTTGTGAGAAACATTTAACTGCTAAGCTTTAAAGTTAACTTCTCATTAGGCCCTTACAGACTTGTTTTTATTATTTTTATTTTTTTGGATACAAGTGGGGCAAAAAAGGCCCAAACAGAAAGCAAAGCACAAAATTAAGTAGCAAGAGCTACATTCCTACTTTTAACAGAATCACACAAGTCATCTAAGAGAGCATTGACAACTTGTGTCTTGTGGAGGAGTTGCTGAAAATATCCTCTATAACAGTGAAATATCACAAATAGAGAGATTATTCTTCAAGTACGTGTATCTGCAAAAAATACTATGCAGAGGATGCAAGTCTTCCACACCCTTGTCAGAATCAGATTCTATGATGAAAGAAGTGCCCAGTTCTCGATCTAGCTAGTATCTGATCCAACAAAAGGCCCCAACTCTTAGCTTCGATAACAGAACCCTTACCCAGACTTGCAGCAAAAACCCAGTTGCCATTATAATCCCTCTAAACACCCCCGGCTCGGCTCGGCTCGAGTGAAACAATTTTGAGTTCTAGCACCATCTATATTATTCAGCTTCATCCAACCCAAAATAGGTTTGGGCCAGCATAAACTAATAGGAACTTATAATTTTGAGATGAAGAGCCAATATCATGATTCCACTCAGTCACACTATTTAAAATGATAGCAGTAGGGTCAAAAGGATACCTGAAATCCTGATCGAAATTTTTTTTTGCATCTCCATTTCTGAATACCAGCAGGATAGTTTCATTAGCCCGATAGGAAGAGAGTTCTGCCAATTGGTCAAATGGGTGCAGACTTGTAGTCATTTCCAACAGTCACCCTATTTTATTTCTTGGCTATTTGGGATTTGTAGGCTTGCACTGGTATTGACTTGGTTTGTTTAAGTGCACTGTATAGTTGAAAGTAATTTCTAAGTAATTTATTGAGGAAAAACAGCAATACTTACTCAGGTTCTTTTTCTCTTGCTGATCAGTGTGGCTTCTGTTTTGTGTTATTGAGATAGATAACTTCTAGGCATGGTGATTAGGGGTGTTTCTTTTTTGAATCAGATTCTATGATGAAAGAGGTGCACAGTTGTCGATCTAGCTAGTATCTTATCCAACAGAAGGCCCCAACTCTCAGCTTCGATAACAGAACCCTTACCCAGACTTGCATCAAAAACCCAGTTGCCATTATAATCCCTCAAAACACCCCCGGAGCCAGTGAAACAATTTTGAGTTCTAGCACCATCTATATTATTCAGCTTCATCCAACCTAAAAGAGGTTTAGGCCAGCATAAACTAATAGGAACTTATAATTTTGAGATGAAGAGCCATGATCATGATTCCACTCGGTCACTATTTAAAATGATAGCAGTAGGGTCAAAAGGATACCTGAAATCCTGATCGAAATTTTTTTTACATGTCCATTTCCGAATACCAGGATAGTTTCATTTGCCCGATAGGAAGAGAGTTCTGCCAATTGGTCAAATGGGTGCAGACTTTTGTAGTCATTTCCAACAGTCACCCTATTTTATTAACGGTAAGTACATGTTCTGTGAAGCAAAAAGCTCCTTTCCCTTCTTATTCTACCATGTGATGTGCTATATCGTTTTGCTTAAATTTCTGTATTGACCTACTCATATTTCTTGGCTATTTGGGATTTGTAGGCTTGCACTGGTATTAACTTGGTTTTTTCAAGTGCACTGTATAGTTAAAAGTAATTTCTAAGTAATTTATTGAAGAAAAACAACAATGCTTAGGTTTTTTTTCTCTCTGCTGATCAGTGTGGCTTCTGTTGTGTGTTATTGAGATGGATAACTTCTAGGCATGATGAATTAGGGGTGTTTCTTTTTTGATTGCTATTGTTCAAAAGAGATTTGCTGTTCAGTTCAGTATTGTATAAATTGGATTTGCCAACTAATTTCACCATGTACATATTGTTGATATATGCTTCTATATAGCTGGATAGTCACAACCTAATTATCCAAACTGAATATCAAGATAATGAAAGTGATACAGGCTGAAAATTTATTGGTTAATGGCCAATTACAGAAATACTTATATGAACCTAAATATGCATTTTGTTTTTCTGTAGCTTGAGAGGAAATAATTGTCTATATTTGTATCAGCTGCATTCTATTCTACTACTGAATTGCAGAAGAATGCTGTTATGGATTATATGGCGACAGTCAACAAGTTTGTTGTTCCCTTTATGGTACGGGAGTTGTAGAATTTGGATTCTGATTATGGGTTTTCTTATTGTTGTTACAGCATCAACATTAGCTTTTTGGAATCCTCTTTGATTTGAAGCCGATTAAAATTAGTAGGTATTCCGCTGCGCTCATATGTTTTATGCATATGGCTACAGTTCCAATTGAAGTTCATGTAGTTATTGATATCCCTGGTGAGTACTTTTCAATTCTCCACTTTGTTCTATTGGGTTTTTTTTTCTATTATTTGAATATGATTCGTAATGAGCAATAATTTCCCTTATATAACAATTGTGCTCCAACTATTTTACTGTTGTGAAGCCGCAACCCAATTAAAGCCGATAAACTGGATTGAGAAGCTAGTCGACCAGCCGAGAGAAAAGCCAAACCCTGTCGATCTCTCATCCACATGCTCCCAGACCCAGTCAAGCATCCTATCTCCTCTACCTGCTCCGCTGAACTTTTGATTGTCTATATTTCAACCAACTCTGCTCCCTCTCATCAAGTCTCCTTGTCTGCTCCTTGATCTCCCCGACCCTGCTCTCTCTGCACCAACTACCCACCATACCCACTCAGAAGAGATATGTGAGCTATATCTCTGTCCTCACCATCACTCTACCCATTCTCATATCTCCTTTCTTTCAGTTCGATGCCTGCAACAAAATCGATCGTGCTCTCTCCTCCGACGCCAATGCAGGCAATAAATGTTAAGGTTCTTTCCCTACTTTTCTCTTCCATTTTATGTTCTTATTTCATAAGATTGAACTCAAATTTGAAAAGCCGTAAATATGTGTTTCTGGGTTTTGAACCCTATCTCTAGGCACTAGGTTTTTTCGCGTTCCAGTAACTTTTGTAAGCTCAGGCGAGTATCTTATGTCCCTAGAAAGGTTGAGGCGAAGATCGAGAAGCCATGGAGGAGCTATTGAAGCAACTTTGGATGTTCTGAGTCTAGGCTAAGGGCTGCAGGTTGACACCTCAATTGTGGCTAAGTGTGGACGATAACTAGGAGGAGAGGAGCTTCTGTGGCGGCTGGGGTTGAAACAGAGGCTTAAAGTCGTTTGGGAATATCAGAGGTAAGGAACATGTTTTTTGTTGTTAATATTGCTGATGTTGCTGGTTCAAGTCTTCAAATTTCGAAAATCATAAGTAATTGTAGAAAAATGATTTTGCTGTGATTCTAGTTCTCAAGTGATCATTAGAATGTCTACTACAAATGCCATGAAGACACCAGCCTCAAATTTTTAGCCTAACTATACTGTTTTTAGCCAAAATAGTCTGCTGGTCAGAAAGTCAGGATTTTGTTTTATGATTTTCAGATTTCTGTTTTTAGTTGGATTCTTTGCTTTTGAGTTGTTGTTTTGATATGAAATTGTACATATGTAATGATTAGATTATAGGGTTACTAAATGTGTCATTAGTTTCTGAAATTGAAGGTGGAGCCAAAGGTTGAGGTGCTTAAAGCTAGCTATAAGATTTAGAACTACTTTTACTTACTGCTTCTTTGTTTAGTTGTGTTGTATTGATGTTGTTTAGTCCTTTAAATTGTAAACTTTGTTTTATTCTTTTTGAAACATTATTTTTAGTTATGTTTAGTAGATTGAAGTTTTGTGTCACAGAGTTTCTTATTTGCTTTTAGATTTTAAGTTTAGGTACTTCACCAGACAATTTTCAACAAAACTTAGCTCTGTTACTGAACTTTGAAAATTCATAATTAATTCAAGAAAAATCGTTTTAAGATGATTCCAAGTCTTAGAGTTTCTTTTGTGTGTCTACTACAAGTCTTTAGAAGGATGAAAGGTAGATTCCATACAGATTTGTACACTATTTGCTGTGAAGGTGACTGGGTCAGTGTAACACCCCATCTCAAAATTTACATTCTTACAAGGATCACGCGGGTTACAGAGGGTTGTAACCACGCTATTAGTCTTCCCGAACTAATATTCGAGTTTAATATCGAGTTATTCTTGATTCTGGGAGAAGATAGAATTAATGTCTCGAGGTGGTAGATTAAGTTAATACGAGTCATCCGGTATGTCTGGAATATTTTTCAGAGCTTCCGTCTTTTTTTTATGAATTTCGGAAGTTTCGCTAATAAGATAATTACATTTGGTAAATCAGTAAAAGATAAATGGTAAAAAGGGAAATTCATTCTGGCCATTGGATCAAAGCCCGTTGATTTTGGGCCGTCCATTTCCTCTATTTAAAGAGGGAAGCTTTGACTTCAGTCAAAACTTTCCGTTCTCTCTCTCGACTTCTCTCGGCCGAACCGACGATTTCGACGGCGCTCCGTCGTCTGGCCACCACTGGCCGACGGACCATCACCGCTCTCTTCCTCTCTTTCTCCTCTACCCAGCCTTGCCCTCAGCTCATTGAAACAACCAGTGGAGGGAGATCGATCGAGAAGAGGTACGGCGGTCAACGACCATTTTTTGGCGATCCAGGCGGCAGAAAGGCGCGTGGCCGGTATCATTCTTCTCCCCAATATTTACCTTCTTACCGGGATCAGGCGGGTTACAGAGGGTTGTAACCGTGTTGTTAGTCTTTCCCGAACTAATATTCGAGTTTAATATCGAGATATTCTCGATTTTGGGGAAAATTGAATTAATGTCCCGATGTGGTAGATTATGTTAATACGAGTCCTCCGATATGTCTGGAATATTTTTGGAGCGTTCGTCTATTTTCTACGAATTTCGGAAGTTTCGGTATTAAGGAAATTACCTTTGGTAAATCAGTAAAACGTAAATGGTAAAAAGAGAAATTCATTCTGGATCATTGGATCAAGGCCCATTGATTTTGGGTCGTCCATTTTCGATATTTAAAGAGAGAAGCTTTGACTTCAGTCAAAACTCTCCCTTCTCTCTCGACTTCTCTCGGCCGAACCGGCGATCTCGGCGGCGCTCCGTCATCTGGCCACCACTGGCCGGCGGACCATCCCCTGCCCTCAGCTCACCGAAACAGCCATCGTGGAGGGAGTTCGATCGAGAAGAGGCGCGGCGGTCAACGACCATTTTCCGGCGAAAAGGCGCGTGACCGGTATCATTCTTCTCCCCTCTTCTTCCTTTCCTTGCCATTTGCTTATTCGATTCGAGTCTAATTCGAAAATCCCCATTTCTCTGTTTTTCTGCAATTTCTGGGTTTCTCTACTTTTTTTAGAGGTTATGGTGGTTAACTCAGGACCCACCCCGAGTTAAAACCCTTTAACCCGAAGTAAATCCTGCGGGGACCATCTCAAGGGAACTTCTTACCGAAACCCCCTTGAAATGGCTAACCCTTCCTACATACCAAAAGCCACATAGTGACATGATGACATAAAATGATTTTTTTAACCCGAAGATGTATCTGCTGATTTCATTGACATTGTTTTCTGCAAATTTTAAATTATTAAATTTCCTAACATTTCATTCCTTTTTAAATGAATTATATTTGTGATTTTTTGTATGTAGCATCAAACGCAGCTGCCATCAAAATCTGAGATACGAAGGTTGGCTTGAAAACTGATTCTATTTTTGTTTTTTTCTTGAGTACTATCATTTCGATAATTTGATCATTCATTGATTATTGCAAATATGGGTCTTTCGGTCTTTGTTTTTATATACTTCTACACTTTCTTGAGTTTAACATAAAAATTGGTTTTGGTTGAATTTATAGGGCGGTTGATTGAGCATTTTAACTCTGCATTTGGGAGCGGTAATATTGTTTTGTCCTTTAATTATCTTTATTGCGGTTTATTTTTGCATAATATTAATCATTATTTACGATACATTATACTATGGATACATTTCAGATTATACTGGATTGTATGTTGAAGATTCTTGAACACTTTTTGGTCAGTTGCAGGTTCAGAGTTGTTTATTCTCTATGTGCTGAGTTCAAAAGGTATGTGTTTGCTCTCAATTTCATGCTCATGTGATGTGATGCTCTTCTCCTACTGATAGTTTGCTAAGATTTCATCATTGCAAGCAGTAAATGTTTGATCAAATCGTTTGAAATCAGCTGTGTAAAAAAAGCAAGTCATTCTTACTTTCTCTTTTTTTTTCTCAAAGAATCTCCACATAACAGATTAATGCATTATATTAGAATCTCTTAGCTTTAAAATATGGATAATTTCGTGCAAAGAATGTTTTTAGATATACCACAACTTGAACTTGCACAGGCTTTTTACATGCTGGTTTCTTATACAAATAGAGGGTTTATTATGTGTTTTAGATAGTGACACATGCGCCTTTGTTAGTATAGCCTTGGATCGAGGTTTTGAAAGTTCATGTTTTGTTTTCTGTCACGTGTTATATTTTAATGAGGTAAGTTCACCACCAGTTCCTCAACTCTTGTGGCAAGGCCAATGTGATACCCAAACTCGGTACCGTCAAATTTGTGATGTGGCAAATTGTGGATAACCACCAGTGCCTTAACTATTATGACAATGCCAATGTGATACCCTTAATTTTCGTTATTAATGTGAGACCAGAGTCAACACTTCGTCACGTTGTCGTCGGTTTAGTCAAGTGACGCGCATGTGGCTCAATATAATGAATAAATCATGTTATTTAAATTTAAAAAAAAATATAATGGGCATGCACATCTTAAAACCAAAGGTTCATTCACAAAGATTTGGCTAAGTCTACCGGCTATCTGAAGACTAGTCAGCTCGAACTCCCCCACGTCTTGTTTAAAATATACAATTAAAGCACCAACTCCACAATTACAGTAAAATACATCAAAATTAAATATCCTCCTTAACGTTCGTCCTTAACCACTACTATGAAAAACATGGGAAGTCGGCTTCAACCCTACCGCTAGCGTAAAAACCCTTAACAATATTCTCACACCTAGCTGGTAATTTTCCAATGGCCGGATATCTTTTATTATCTATTTATTAACTCAACTCTTCAAAAAATCCGAAACGTAACCAATAAATCTCTAAAAAATATAAACTGCCCTTCAATGGCCTTTTCTTATTTTTTTACAATTTAATAGGCAAGAAAAACTGCTTAAAATGTGCTAGTTACGCCGCCAGTTCCGCCGGCGGCCGAAAGATCCGGCCACCACCAATGGGCTCTAAATTTTTAGTTTGTTCCTCTCATCATTCTGAACAACTTTCTAGTTCAACTTGAACGCCAATTCCTAGCCTAACTTGGTCAATCGAACAAAAATATAAAAATCCGAAAATTTTTAAACTTCTTCAAATCAATCCACCAAACTTTAGGGGTGAGTAGTACTCCTAAAACCCATCTTATCAATATATAGAACTCACCAATTGGTGGCTTGAGGAGGGAGAAATTCGATCTAGATCTCCTACTGTACACTCGACAAACAACTCGACATTTCTCTCAAAATACGACGAGATAGGTCAGAAAGCTTACCTAGAAATGAAGTAACTCAGAGGTCGTTCTTTTGGGACCGGTGCGACGGCCTAAAGTGGAGCGACAACGGCGCTGTGGCGTTTGAAAGTGGCGACAACTGTTTCGGGTCGAGAAGGGGTGAGAGTCTGACGTGGTCCGAAACCGGGATAGAACAATTTAAGAACCCTTTTTGACAATTGTAGTATAAGGCAAATGAGGTTCGGTCAATCCGAGGACTAAGGGTGCTCCTGTCATAATGGTCAAACAAGTTAGTAAATAACCAAATAAGTATGTACAAGTATTATTTACCAAACAATTATTTACAAGGTATAAATACAAATATTCACATGTATTTATTTATAAATTTACACATGGTACAATGTGATTAGGGGGGTTATGGTTTGGCATTTACACATTGTAAAAATAGAAAGTAAAAGCTAACAAATATGTACAAATGATCGATTCATTCAACACATCAATTAGAGAAACTCAAATTCTGACCATACATCAAAGATCATGTTTCAACCTTAACAATCTGATAACATGCGAATTCAAAGAACTAGAAACAATCTCAAGAATACAAGCGTATGAGGTCATGCATCGTATTGTTCCACTTTATTCCTAGCACATAACGTCTAGAACTAGGGTATTTTACATGTCGATGCTATCAATACTAAAAGTATCTGTTTTTAAACATGCAAATCATTAAGATTTATGTAACGAGATTTAATACAACTTTATATCATGAACTTCATAACAAAAATTGTAACACCTCGTACCCAAGAAGTTACATTTTACAGTGGTTTATGAGTTACCGAGAGCTGTTAACTGCGATCGGTAAATTATAGTTATTGCTCGAGTTTATTTTTGATTTTTTTCTAAACTCTCCAAATTCCTCATTTAATGACTTGATGTTGTAGTTTGTGTTGACACGAGTCTCGGTATTTTCAGAATATTTTTCGCCGCTTCCGTTTGTTTTCTGCGGATTTTCAAAGTTTCTGGTAATTTAATGTACCATTTCGAACTATTACTTTTTACCTATTCGGTAATTAATTTTCATCTATTAACTCTGGGCCGTCAGATCTCTCTTTCATTAAATCCTGGCCGTTGGTTTCTTTATAAAAGGAAAAGGGCTGACTCGGGTCAAACCCTTCCCTGACCTCTCTCGACTATGTTCCCTCTCTCAACACCTCCGGTATCCTCCACTCGACTCAGCCGCGTCCAACCGCCCCACAACGACGCACCACCACCCAAACATCCATCTTCCTTCCCTTGACAAACCCCTAAAGAAATTTCCTTGATTAGTGATGTTGGGAGGAGAATGGAAAAGGAGGATGAACTGTCCTCGAAGGGTTTCGACCATCCAGGCGGTGACAGCGAAGGCGAGTGGTATATTCTTGTTCCTCTACCTCTTCTCTTCATCCTTATGTCCCTGTATAGTCGATTTGAACTCCGTCTTGAAAACCCCCTCCATCTGTTTCCTCTGTATTGTCCGGTGAGACTTCGGCGACGAAGTTTTCGGTTCCAGGTGGACTTCTGGAGCTCAGGTGAGGCTAGCAAATGGAGTTGGAGGTCGAGTTAAGACCGCAGAGCAGCTGGAGGTGTTGCAGTTGTCGCTACTGTAGTAGAGGCTGGGCGTGGGGGCAAGATGGAGCTGCAGGAAGTCCTGAAGTGTTGCCAAGGAGCAGCTGGGAGGTCTGGTTAGTGGCAGGAAACTGACTGACAACCACGGCGGCGGAGGACAACTGGTGGCGATCAGGCCGAGACAGAGGCTTTGCCTGTGGAGTAATTCGACAAGGAGAACAGATGGTGAATCCAGACTGAAGGTAAGGGATGTTTGTTTTGGGTTGCTGTGTTGATGTTGAACCCGTGTTTGACTCGATTATGGTGTTTTGATGCATGTTTTCTGTGTTTATGTCGATAACTTGGTGAAGCGGAGTTGCAGGGAAGTTATGGCCGATTTCGAGCAAGATTGCAGGAATCCGGCATAATATTCCAGCAACTTACCGGAATCCTATGGAGTAGCAATATTTCCAGCAAAAACTGAAGAGGTAGAAATCGATTCCCTTGTTAAGCTTTAATTTGTAAGGTTTTCGTTAAATCGTAAATCGGGCTAATTACAAAAAAAACTTGCCTAAAATAGGACGTTTTCATTTTGGGAAACTTTCCCTTTTTGGAAAGTTTCCATTTTTGAAAGTTGACCAGTAAAAAGAAAAGTCAACCTTAGTTAACCGGTAAAAAAATAAGCCAATTGGATCTTTAAATGAGAAACTGGTCAACTCAGGAAACTTGGTCAAAAATCGAGTTAATTGGACATTAATTTTATCTTCCCCAGAGTCGAGAATATCTAGATATTAAACTCGAATATTAATTCGGAGAAAACTAATATCGCGGTTACAACTCTCTGCAACTCGCCTAATCCCGGTAAAAGAGTAAATTTTAGGACGGGGTGTTATAAAATTATTTAGGCATAATGATCATATCAGATGATTATCATCAGAATCACAACATGCCTACTATTTATCATTATTTATCACTATAGCGAGCCCTATCATCGAGGTGTAAATGTCTCAAAATTTTTAGATGGGTAGTTGCGTCTCATGATGGTGAGAGTTTGTTGTGTTGAAGGTTTGACCAAAATATCTCATATAGATGTAAATATAGGCTTTTTCGTGTGTTAACTGGTTAGAAAAATTGCATTTTGAAGTCGTAAACGACCTTTGATGGCCAAAAAAGCCTATATGTTATGGCAAAACAATGAGTTTGACTTGTATGGCCGTCCCGCTTCTAGATTGGTATCACAATAGTCAATCGGATACCGAAATATCTGTAGTGTAATTTTGTAAGTAAAAGGTAATTTAGTCGACAAAATACCCTTTGTCGGCTAAACTTTTCAAATTTCGTCCGTTAAAGTTCAGACTAGCGATGAAATTTAATTTTCGTCAGCTAAAGTTGACTTTTAGCCGACGAAAATATAACTTAGCCGACAAAATAATTTAAACTTGCGGGTTCTTCATTTTTAATATGATTGGTCAATGTAAGATTCTTCTCATCGGTTTCAATCTCAGTTGTTTAGTGTTACTTCGCAAACACAAAGTCATAACTTCACAAAGTCGAAGGTAAGGCATGCTTAAGCAGTTGTTCAAATTGCATATTAAAGTTTGACTTTATCCATGCAATTGAAGGTTTAAAATTTTTTTAAGGTTTTGAATTTGGATATTATATAAGAGGTTCAAACCAGTTGTCTTCTCTGGCACCTATGTTGATTAGTTTGGTTGGATTTTGCATAGAATGTTATTAACATTTTTCTGGTTTTGTATGTTCCATTAAAGTTGTTGGGTGTTAAAGTTTGTTCCTTTTCTGTACTATATTACGGTTTGTGGCCACCTGAGACATCGAGGCTTGTCAAGATCTCTTCCTCTCCTCTGTGCGAGCCTCCCTGTGATGGTGGCATGGTCCAGTTCAGCCTAAAATAGCGCAATTGAGCCTAAAAAGTAACGGTGGCGACCCTGTTTTGACTCGGTGGTTGCCCCGCTGTTTGGGGTGATTCTAGGGGCTGAAAACTATCTAGACAGCCTCGTCTCCTCCATCTGAGCACAACCATGCCACTTTTGAAGATCAATTTGGAGCGTGGAGGTGCAGATCGAGATTTCATTCTTTCAAGGCAGTTTTGAGCTGCTTCTGGTCTGAATTGATCAAAACTCCAGGTATTAAAGTTGTTCCCCTTGCTTTGATCTTCAAGTTTCATGTTGGAAGTTTGTTGAAATTCAGTGTTTTTAGTGGAGGCACGTGATGCGGTTCTCGGTGTTTTGTTTTGTCAATTAGGCTTTCTTGGGTTGTGGTTCCTTGAAGGTGGTTTTAGTGAAAGAGAGTGAGGTTTAGGGTGGTGGTGCGTGAGGCCCTCGCGCAGCCGTTTATGACGACACGTCTGAAGTTTTCTAGGGCAAAGTTGTCCCAATACGAACACATGGATATATAATTTGCCGATTTTGGTTATCGGATGAGCGCGTAGGGTTTTGTCGAAGTGGATTTACCGTCGGTTCTTACTGGGGGTAAAGTTGTAGGGTGTTTCGGTGTAGAAGAAGGGTGGAGTTCGTTTAATCTGTGGTTGATAGTTTTGGAGGATTAGATTGTGAGATTCAGATGGATTAAGTCATTATTGCTTTCGTGTGACAACTAAGGTCGATTATATAATTATAGATGATTATTGCTCGAACAAGCGTGTTGGAGATCTACCGTGCGACGGTAGAAGACGCAGCAGGATTTTGAGGTGAGTAAATCTCAATGAGGTTTTGTTTAGTTTTATATAATTATTTGAGCGTAATTATTGTTTGTTGCAGATAGAATATTATGTGAGAATATGCATGTATATATACATATTTGAGTTTTATATATACTTATATGAGTATAATATATCGTTAATATATTACGCATCGACATGGTTGGATGAATATCATGCGGTGAGCATTATCTCACCTGGTTCACGGTGGAACCATTATTTCCTTTATGGTTCATTGTCGTAAAATTAAAAAATTGCTCTCTTTGGTACCAAGTTTTGATTTAAAAATAAATGTACTTGATCAACTACGATCTATTGGTAAAAATGATTTTTATTATAAAACGATTTTAAGCATTTTTGCGACTATGAACTATAAAAGGTGTGATGACGGTTCGCGATTACGTTATTATTGAGAATGAAGTTTCGCTTGCAATATTAAGAGGCGAAGGTTATGTGCGTTAGTCATCTTATATTGACGTAGACGCTCTAATGATTTTGAGGTGTCAGATAGAGCTAAAATTAGATGTTGATGCTATGTGCCCGGTGATGCTGACTCACGACATATGTGCCAGGTGAGAAGTTAGATGAATTGAAATGAGTATTCGAACTTGTGCGGTGTCTAAGGTTGAATGAGTAGTTGTGCCCCGTGATTAGTCAGAGAACTCGTGTTCTAGTGATGAGCAGCGTGTTTTAGCTGCGGGAGAGTGACCCGTATGCTTACCTGTGTGGCGTCTAGATCTATTGTTTCCTGTGTTGCGTCTCGATCTTTCTGTGTGATGAAGGGATCTATAATTTCTTGTGGCGGTCAGATTCTCCTTTGTCACGAAGGGATCTGTCGTGTTTGTGTGGGGTTTAGATAATCCTGTGTGGCGAAGGGATCTATTCCGGTGTTGCAGTCTAGATCCTCTTTAGTGGCGAATAGATCTATTCTAGTTTGGTAGGTTATGTCCTCCTTCCTAGCGTGCAAACATATTTTCCTAGTGTGACGTTTGGCTCAGGTGGAGCGTGTTTGATTTTATTATTTATTTAATTTTGTTTTCTCTGTTATGTCTTGATTTTTTGTTGTTTTGGGTAATTCTGGAACTACTTTATTTGCTGGAATTTCCATGTCTTGATTTATGAATTTTCTGTACAATTTTATGAACTAATCATTATACAGGAATTATATAATTTTATTGATATATTTATTTTATATCAATGAATACTTGTTTTATTTAATCTTTACTTTTTTGTTATTAAATCTTATTTCAGAAGCTCCCGTATCTGTGGGGTGCAAGTTTGTGATTGTCTTTAGGTTTAGTCATACGAGCTTAAAAGCTTATCGGGTTTGTTTGCTTACAACCCGATGCACCAATCTATAGTGTAGGGTTTGATCTTGTAGGTTTGGGAATATCAGCAATTTGCAGAGTGGAGGCTTAGAAGCTTACTTGTCAGTGTTGGAACTCTGCTTGTTACGGTCGTTGATTTGGTAGTAAGTTTCTTAGAGCGTGACTTTATTGGGTTTTAGCTTATTGGTAAGGTTAGCGTGACTCGAGTTTTGAGATTTTTGGTTATTCTAAAATTCGGGTCGTGACAGACGGAGACTAGGGAGGTTTTGGATTTGGTTGGCTCTGAACGGAAGTGACTTGGTCTATTTTTGCGGTCTTGGTAATCCTTTAATTTTCCCCTCAATTTTCATTATTGTTATTTGTGGGACATACTTAATATGAAATTTGTTATGGCCTAAGCACTCTTCACTGGGAGCAGGCAGGATGCTGTTCGGGCTATCATGACTTCTATTGTTGAGGTAGACTTCATTGTGGGTTTGTTATTCTTACTTGTGTGAAATGATATTGGTGTTTATGCATATGCCTTCAAACTAAAAAGGTAACTGAAGCTGTGTCATAAGTTTTCAAACTTTTATCCCTTCTCTTCTGTGTATGCACACACAAATGGTGCTATTTTATTTGATACCAGAACAAAGTTTCGATAAAATGTGATATCGCTAGAGGTGCTAATTGTCTTTTTCCTGGTGGTATAAAAATTGGAAATCTTAAATGACCTATCTCGTCTTAGTTTGAGAGAAATTTCAAGTTGAGTACCGAGTGTAGTTGCAGTTGTCCATCCAGTTTGTACTTTGGACCAAACAATTCAGTAGTCATTTGTAGCTGTTTAAAATTTAAATAGCTGCGAGTTTTGATATGGTAAATTTAAGGTGCCTGAATGTATGTTAAATTGGGAACTGGGCTTACTGTTTTTTTTTGTATTTTCTCTTTTCCTTTTTTTGCTTTCATTTTCTTTTTCTTTTGGTGGGAAAGTACTGGGAAGATTCAATCAGGGTTTTTTAATTAATTTTTTTTACTTATTTGCAACAGGAAAAACTTTCAAGTTAAAATAACTCGTAAGTCATAACTCACAAGAAGAGGACCTTGCAGTAGAATAACTATTGGAGTGCATAAGGGAAATGGTTTTGTGGAAACCAGAACTCTCCCTTGTAACCTAAGCTAGTTTAGAATTTATGATTATTCGAACTCGATGTCAGTAGTTCACCACTTAAACAATGAGCTGTTGCCTGCCTTGTTGGGTTAGTCTTCGCTTCAGAGGCCGAAGCTATTGTTTTTAAATCAAGCCTGTAATGAGTGTTCATGTTACGATGCATGTTCTGAAGTGAGAGGTTCTAATCTTGGTTGAGCTAAGTAAGGGAGACTGTCCGAGTTCTTATAGTTGGTTTCTGACTACCATTTTCACATATTGTAGCTATTTATTCTGTGGTTCACTACCATGTTTAAGTACTTTCTGTGGACGCCTTGCAGTCCACCATCCGGTGTGTTATGAGCATTTCATATCTACAATTTTATTACAAAGTCCAAGATGATACTCTTGTTGTCTGGGTTCAAGTTAAGAATTAAAGCCATGGCCGATGTCGCGATTAAGCAGGCCAGCCAAGGGAAGAATTCGATAAGCACGGTTTCGTTTTTTGATTTAGGGTTTCCTTTCTTGTGTGTTTGAAAAATAAACTTTGGTTCTTCAAGCATAAGATGTCTTGCATCGCTTTATCTGTGATATCCTTTCTGCTTGCTGGGTATTGGTTCCCTAAGTTTGCATGATTCTTCTGTCAAAAAAAATTATGATTCTCTTCTTATGATGTCATGTTGATATAATTGACATCAGCTGCTGGGAGCCTCCAATGGTACATGATGGCTCCGTTGATGGATCCACTTTGGCGCTGCAGCAAAACAAAGATGAGGGTATGCTTACCTTTTGTTTATGTGCAAGTTTATCTGGATTTTCTCGGCTTATATTGTTTGATTTAAATGTATCTTAAAGAATTATGTATAAAGGTTAGGTTTTTATCTATTTCAGGTATCTCTTTTTGTCATGGGAAGGTAATGAATTTCATTATTTGATTGATAGAATAAAGAGTGGAGGGTCTATAATTTTAATATGGGAAGCTTTCAGTTTCTCCTAGTGAAGACATGTAATGAAAGTCAATCAGTTCGTAATAATTTCTTTTCCTGGAGCATTATAAGTAGGTGGCATGACTTTTCTATTCTATCAAATTAAACCTTGCATGGATTGTATATAACTTGAGCACTGGTAACTGGTAAGCTTGAACTTGAAGTGATACTTATAGAATTGTTGTATTTGAGTGCCTATTACATAAATGTTGGATAGCTTATTGATACAAGTCTGGGTAGTTTTGTAACATCCCGAACCAAGAAAGTCACCGTTTACCGAGTTACCATGATTTTTGATGGATTTTGACAAAACCCAGTAACTCAGTAAATGGTCGTTCAAGATAAATATCGAGTTTTGTTAGAATGTCAAAATTTTTGTTTTGATGCGTTGATGTCGTAGTGCACGTCGAAACGAGCTTACCGGTATGTCCGAATTATTTTTCAGAGCAACGACTATTTTCTACGAATTTTCGAAGTTTACAGTAATTTTCAATTACGGTAACTATTAGTCACTGTTATGGTAATTTTTGATTACCATTTCAGTAAATATATTTTACCATATTTTAATCTGGGCTGGAGATCTTTTCTCTCTTTAATCTTGACCGTCGATTTGTGAGAGGGTTGACTCGGGTCAGACCCTCCCCCCGACTCCCTCTTCTCTGCTCCCCTCTCGCCTCTTTCAATCACTGGACGACGGAGAGCTGCCATCCAGCCACCTCGCGTCGGCGCACCACCTCTAAAACATCTCTCTTTCTCTCATCTACAAAGCCCAGTCACTCATTCCGACATTCATCAATTGACAATGGAGATTGGCCGAGGAGGAGCTCGGTTGTGTTCGCCGTTTCTGATGAGTTCAGGCGACGACAACGGTTAGGGGTAGGGTTATTCTTCCCTTGACTTATTCTTCCTTTCTCTGCCCTTATTTCCTTTGAATTGAGCCTAAATTGAAAAGCCCTTTTCCAGTGTTTTTGAATTTCGAACCCTAACTCCGGCAACCATGTTTTTTTTGAAGGGACTACGAATTCTTCGAGCTTATGTGAGGCTGGTAGTGTCTTCTGAGAGCCAAACGTATCTTAGAGAGGTAGTGGGGGTAGCTGCTGTGATGTTGGGCCGAAGCATAGCTTGTATCTCGGTTGAGGACGTGTACTCCTCCATCTTGTCTCCTGTAGGGTGTTCGAGGTAGGAGCTGGAGCGTAGGAGAAGCTAATGGTGGTCAGGCCGAGGCAGAGGTCCTGCCTGTGGACTATTCTGGCGAGGGAGCTATTGGATCCTAGTTTGAAGGTGAGGACAATGTTCTTGAAGTTTCTGGGATGTGTAATTTGGATTGAATACTTAATTATTGTGTTTTTGGTGCATGTGGTCGATAACTTGGTGAATGAATAAAACTGGGATGCTATGGCCATTTTCCAGCAAGATTGTCGGAATCCGGCAGAATATTTTGGTGACTTGTCGGAAACTGGTGAAGCAGCAGGATTTCCGGCAGAAGTCGAAGAGGTAGAAATCGATCCCCCGGATAATACTATAGTAGTAAAGTTTTCGTAAAATATCGATCTGGGTTAATTACAGAAAATTGGACGTAAGTATGAAGTTGTCATTTTGGGAAACTTTCCATTTTAATAAACTTCCTATTTATTGAAAGTTAATAATTTGGGTTGAAAGGTTAAAGAAAAGGTGAATTCCGGTTAAAGGATTTGGAGTTAAATAGTGAATCATGAAACTATAAGGATGTTGAAAACTTTAGTGGTTGTGGTAGATGATGACTTCTAATAATGGAAATGTCGAGTTGATCGTGGAAAATAATTGAATAAATTTCATTATCAAATTATCGACTCACAATTAGTAAATTGGTTAAGCTATTGATTGGGTGTCTATAGTAATTCCACAAATTACTATGCGTTAACCTAACATCAAATAAAATACAAAGGAAAGTCGATGTGTTAAGGTGGCATTTTCGGAAACTAAATATCGAGTCGATAATCGGAAATAATTCTTCTAGTTGAAAAGTCGTTAAAGGAAATTAATGTAATTTTATTGTCATGCATGCAATTAATTCTTCTAGTTGAAAATGACCTTTTATTTTATTGTCATGCATGCAATTACGTTTTTATTAAATATAAGTAACATGAATTTTATTCATTTTTATTGAGCCGGTGGGGCCGGGTAGGCGGGTTGTTCTCCTCTTGGAAGCTCCTTGTTTAAATCGGTTAGAAATCGAGATATGTTTACTTTATCAAGAAATTCTTGGATTATGACCATTATTATGAAGACGGTCGAAGAACCGTGTTTGATGCATATTTTAATTAACGGGGGAAAAGTCTTTTATAACTTTTCAGATTTGTTGATTTGTTTTTCTTCACCATGAATGGTTGTTAATGTATTTGTAACCCCTACCTTATAGGGTGGAGCGGGGTGGGGGAAGTGACGAGGGTGCGTTGAGAGTGATGACCCCCACCTATTTAGGGTGGTGCGGGGTGCGTGTGGAGTGATAACCTCCCCACCTAATTAGGGTGGTGTGAGATGGACCCCCTACTTAAGAAAGTGACACGGGGTGGATAGGTTGATGACCCTCTACCTTATAGGGTGGCGTGGGGTGGACCCATCACTAAGGAAGGTGGCGCGGGATTCGTGTGAAACGATGACCCCCACCTAATTAGTGCGGAGCAGGTTGGACCTCCACTTAAGAAAGTGACGCGAGGTGCGTTTAGATTGATGACCCCTTACCTTATTAACTAAATAAGGTGGAGCGGGTTGGGCCTTCCACTTAGGGAAGTGGAGCAGGGCATACTTAGAAGTCTTAGGAGGCTCCGACCCTAACTTCGAAAGCTCATTGTCATGGTGAAACATCTTTCTCCATTATTTAATGTTGAGGGTTATGACTTATTTTGTTTTCAATGATTATTCGAGATTTTTCCTAATGTTGCATGCTTATGTGGTTTTAAATGAAGAAAGTTATAGGAAGACATAAAAATAAGTTTTCTTTTGAGTAACCGTTGATTTTGTCCACTCACTCTAATGTTTATTTTTAATGCTTTCCCCTGGGCCCTTGGTTTTCAAATGCCTAGTTTTATAAGGTAACTGAG